>BTRK01000004.1:13267688-13634064 GCA_036245805.1 Pristionchus mayeri | reverse complement strand
GTATGCAAAAGCAAGGTACAGTTTCGGCATTCATAATATTTATAAGTTATCGCTTTCTGGAGGCATACGACAAAAATGTATCTACATTGGAAACATGCATAGTAGTTTCCGTATGAATCATTCAACATGCAATTCCAGGTGCATTCTGGGCGACTACTGAGGATCAGTACCCACGATATCCATATAGGGAGGTCTATCCGCACAAAGTTTGCCGAAATTGAAGATGGGCCTACAGTCAAATGACGTATTTAGGAGAATCTCGGAGAGAACAACGGGATTCTCATGCTCGATTTGAAGCGACTGCGCGAAATTGGAGACTGGAATAATATATGGACGAATGAGACGCTCTCGTTATATGAAAAAATCGGCCCACTCATAGCGTCGGATCCAGGTGAATGAACGCGTACCATAGTATAAAATAGACATATAGTTGTAAATAGTGCGCTACATTCAGCGGTAAAATGCAATGCTATTTAAACCAGGACGTCTTCACGTCACTCGCTTACTGGTTTCCAACATGGCACTACCGTCTGCGTGCATCTACAATTTCCAGATGGGCGAAGTTAGCTCTGGAAACATAATTATCATTTATAAATATTAGGTTGGTGCAAAAGTTTCGTTACAAATCACGATTAATGTTTTCGAGCACTATCTAGCTTCGGTCAAGAGCAGTCCTCATTTGTTGTCTTGTATAATGTTAGTACATGTGTGCTCTACATAGCGCACATGGCTTCACACCGTATCAATCAGTAATTCATATGAGGCAACATTTAAAATTCTGAGAATTGCAATTTCTTCAGATTTTTCAATTGATAACTACTCCCTGCTCAGAAATAATTGCGCCGCTGCAACACCATTTTCGTGAAGTGTGATGACTAGCTATCCTATTACGGCGAGTGTTCGCATCAACCATTAAACAATCTGAGAAAATAGGCTTGCATTCCGGAATAATGGGGTGCTGCATCTGTCAGATTGTGAACATTTCCACATAGAGTTTTAGCAGGATGAGCTTGGGGTCTCACATGAAACATAGTCAGAGGTACCTACCACGAGGAAGCTACCCTAGCAAGTTCATAAAGAATGATCTTTCCATTCGAGAGATTTTGAAATTATGGATTTGAACCTCAAATTTGAATGACGAAGTCGGCCTTTCTCACCTCACTAGTAATCCGTGGAAGCCCGAAACTCCCATGTAACGTGTTCAATGGAAGCATCCACCCTTACTCATCAGTTTCTCTGAAGGATGGGAGCTGTATGGAATTCGTTTAGTTTTAGCGATGATTTCTGTTGAAAACCCAAAAACATGGTAATTTTGCTAATTTTCACTTATCAATGTTTTTCTACGGAACGACATTGGATCGATCGGGTAGAAACCAACCATTGTTATGAACTAACACTGCCTCAAATAATGCCCAGGTTGTATTTGATTCAGAAGCAAGGATCCACAAGAAAATGCCTTGTAGCTAGAGTGCGGAAAGGAAGAGGGAAGACCGCTCGGCGCGGCGCGAAATGAGTTTTGCTCTTCCGGAAGAATGACAGGGGGGGGAAAATTCTTCCGGAAGAGTACGAGGTCTTCCGGAAGAGTGAAATGCCAAAATGGCTTGTTTCTCTCAATTTTTTTCGTTTCTGTGTTTCAAATGCTGGAACTGATCGAGAGAAGTGGGTTCCGGTGCCAGAACCAAACAACCTCACTTTATCTATAACGCTTACTGAATCAAAACATATGAGGAAACTTAGTAATCAACAAAAACATAGAATCAGTTGAAATTGCGACAATAAAGGTTGATACAACATCCAAGACTAGAGATACGGGTCGGAGTTGACTCGTAAGGGCGATCCTAAGGGGCTTCTTCAACAGGTCAGGAAGTTAACGGGAGATACTGAAGTTGCTAGAATTCAAGTGATAAGAGATAAAGGAGGCTAAATTGCACTAAGGATGAATCATGTTAAGAAAAATGGGAGAGGTTTGAGGGGATAATGGAAGGCAGGGACTCCCTAGATTCTTCTCACGGTGTCTTTAGAGTCCGTCTGCATGCTCCAAGACAGGCGAAGAACACGAAGAGGGAGTAGTCGAGATGCCGCAGTGAGAGAAGATTCTGAAAAGTGAGAGGCAGCATCTGGTCTAAGACCTATCACTACTTAGACGGGGGAATCAGTCATTCGGGATCTCGTCTGTCCATGAACCGTGACAATTACACAAACAGCTGTTCAGGGACGAAAGATCAGTAAGCACTCACAGGAAAGGGCGTAGTCCTAATCAGAGTTCACTCCCGGTTGAAGTAGGCTGAAGTCCGCAACCTGATTTCATCCGCGCAGGATACGGTAGACACTCAAGGTGTGGTACACATCAGAAGAATTGGCACTGACATAACGAGTGATCAAGTGCCGCAACGGATTGCGGCAGGGAACCAAAGGGGTAACGAACTGAACAAATAATGGGGAAAAACGAGCCTGAACAGTCGGCCGCTGCAGTGCCAGAATTGAATGGTGCCCGAGACGAGGATTCTGGGTAGAGACGGTTTAGCAGGGAAGTAAACTGTACGAGGAAATGAAAAATACAAGAAACAGCAAGAAGAAACAGATAAAGCAACGTGTGATAACGCCCAGACTGAAATTGACGTCTGCACTCTACTGGCGCATGTAAATTGGGACACAGACTGAATAATCTCCGCCTGGGGTGTAAAGGGTAGGGCTAACCTGAAAATGGACACTGAAAATGCGCAAAAAACGCTCAAATGTAGCTCCAATCCATGTCAAAAAGTTCCAACTTTTCCGGAAGATCGCGAAGTCTTCCGGAAGACTTTGCCCTTTCCCCTCCCTCTTCCTCATTCCTCGCTCACCCCCTCAAAAGAGCGGCAGAGTCTTCCTCTTCCTCTTCCTCTCCGCACTCTACTTGTAACGAAACTTTTGCACCAACCTGATACAAATCAATTTTCTTCACAAATCACCTATGCAGTATGCTCTGGAGAAGAAATGCGTGGGCGAATGGCGCGACTTCTCCCTAATCAAGGTATTCTTTACTTGTTCGAAGTCGGATCGGAACTTTTAAGTTTTTCGGTAGCTCTGAGGACAATTTTGGCATTATCGATCGTTGGAATCAATAATTTATGCATCCTTCAGATAGCTCACTGGACGGAGAGCATCAAGTGGGATGGCGTGCTCAGGAACGTCAAATTCTTCACGCAAGTCTATCGGTGCGTGCAGCAGATTGTCATCGGGATCAGCAGAAAGGCGATTTTTCTAATAAATTTCACTTTGCGCACTATGTAACAGACCTAAAAAATATTTATAGAAGGCACATCGCACACTGCTCTACATCAAGGATGCCGCTGGTACTCCGGTAGGTCAATTCTGTCGTTAATTTGAAGATATAATTAATCAAGAATTAGGAATGATTCCTTAAAAAAGACTAGTTGCTCTCTCACCACTTTAATCAGCGAGACGCCTAGTCTTGCGAACCCATCCGTATTCAGGAACGAGGCGAACTCACTCTCGCAGTGCATGTGAACTTCACCCGCTCATTCGACACGATCGATAGAAGTGCGCCCACTTATATCAGGCTGATGCATACATTTTTTTCCAATTTTTACTTTTTAAATGTTTCACTTATTCTGGTCTTTGGATTTAATTGATTCTCATTTTGATCTTTATAAATTCTTAGTGCATGGATGCTATATTTAGCGCACTTTAGTCCAGGCCTCTTGATAGCGCCTAGTGATCATAGTGTGAAGTCAAAGTATCCGTGGCTACGAATGTAGCTGCGACTTTCTCAGGTTATATGAGAGACTATCTGAGCGGATTCATATACACCCGTACAGCAAACAATAAAATTCCTCGAAAATAAGCCACTAGGGTTACTTTTTTACGTAGATCAAGAAAATCGGCCTTATAAAGCCGTATCTCTGACCCCTCATTCTCTGTATTGCGCCGAAGAGGGCGGTCGGTTTTTGAAACTTTTTTTTGGAGCTTCCAAACTCCATAACCAGATAGCGATTCTGGAAAAGCTCGACGAGATAAACATGTTCCCTGTTGGAAGTGAAGGGCTAGCTCATCTGTGAAAAAAAGTTACGGTCATTTGAAATGTTAAAGTGGCCGTCCTGAAAAATTGTATTCCATATGGGGGTTTTAAATAGATCTATTGAATTCCCCGTAAAAATCTGCCCCTTGTTCCAAAAATGCAGCAAAACATATTTTCCTGTAAGGGGTCAAATGGTAGTCCGAAGGCCTCGAACTTGAACGATTTCGAACGAAAAAATCGATTTTTTTGAGGAAATCTTTTTTAGAGCGAATTCTCGTGAACTGTGAAGTGGAAAATCAGATTCTACGAGTGAAAATACGCCAGAAAATCTATATCTCGTGAAATTCTGTGGTAACAAATTTTTCGAAATTTTCGACCTCAAAGGTGTGAAATTGTTTCCCTAAAATTCCAGCCTTTGGGAGCATTTAGGAGAAATTATCTGAGTGAATGATCATATTTGTGAATAGGCTTGGCAAAGTTGGAAAAATGGAATTCGCCCTAAATGTGTATACGTGTAGTACTCAGTGAGAAGTACGCGGCATGTTAGTCGAAAACCGTCAATTTTCAAAAATTTGTCATTTCGCAATGGATCGGAGCGAGTCATACCTCAAAAAAATTGGAATATTCATATGATTATATTTACCAAGTTTCATCCTTATCGGTTCTCAATTCTTTCAGAAAATTCGAAAAATCGAATTTTTTTGTAATTTATTTATTATTACTCTATCACCGGGGTGGTTTGGGAGCGTTTTTATTTTTTATTCTTGTTGTAGTAACTGTCCACTATTTACTGGGAGAAACTAAGGGAAATTAAAAATAAAGTTTTCGCAAAATTCGTGGTGAAGCACTGAAAAGTCGAATAAATTCAGTTTGTAATAAGGAGCTGCCTACCGTAACCCAAAAACAGAACCGGAGGGCAGGTCTTCTAGAGTTATCCTAAATGCAGTACTCGATGAGAGAACTCCGCCAGAATCAATAACATTTCGATACGCATCCTCGCACGCGAGAGCGGTGATTTAAAATATATCGAGAGGTTACGGTAGTTTATCAACCTCAGCGCTCTCGCACGCGCGGAAGCATATCGAAATTGTATTGATACTGGTGGAGTTCTCTCATCGAGTACTGCATTTAGGATAACTCTAGAACACCTGCCCTCCAGTTCTGTTTTTGAGTTACGGTAGGCAAGCCCTTATTACAAACTGAATTTATTCGACTTTTCAGTGCTTCACCACGAATTTTGCGAAAACTTTATTTTTAATTTCCCTTAGTTTCTCCCAGTAAATAGTGGACAGCTACTACAACAAGAATAAAAAATAAAAACGCTCCCAAACCACCCCGGTGATAGAGTAATAATAAATAAATTACAAAAAAAAAGAATCTGATTTTCCACTTCACAGTTCACGAGAATTCGCTCTAAAAAAGATTTCCTCAAAAAAATCGATTTTTTCGTTCGAAATCGTTCAAGTTCGAGGCCTTCGGACTACCATTTGACCCCTTACAGGAAAATATGTTTTGCTGCATTTTTGGAACAAGGGGCAGTTTTTTACGGGGAATTCAATAGATCTATTTAAAACCCCCATATGGAATACAATTTTTCAGGACGGCCACTTTAACATTTCAAATGACCGTAACTTTTTTTCACAGATGAGCTAGCCCTTCACTTCCAACAGGGAACATGTTTATCTCGTCGAGCTCTTTCAGAATCGCTATCTGGTTATGGAGTTGGGAAGCTCCAAAAAAAGTTTCAAAAACCGATCGCCCAGAGAATGAGGGGTCAGAGATACGGCTTTATAAGGCCGATTTTCTTGATCTACGTAAAAAAGTAACCCTAGGGACTTATTTTCAAGGAATTTTATTTTTTGCTGTACGGAAATTGCTCGATCCTCTCAGATAGTCTCTCATGTATTTCCAGTGAGTCGCGATTGGGCAAAATAATCAACACTATCGTGAAGTGTGATGAACGTACATCACAATAGCACATGTCATTCGGATTTGGCACAAAAGACCTGTGAAAACAATGTGCAAATTTCAGAGTCGGGTTCAGTTCGCCATGACCAAAATGTGTTTCGTTTACTGCGCATCCTCACACATTGGCCTACCGAAACCAAACCGATTTCATCATGAAGCTTCCTACATGAGGAGCTTATATTTGCTTTATGGTGGGCTTTCATCATTACAATCCGAAGCTGCAGTCATCAACACTAATATGACGAAATTTACATATATAAATCAGTGTATTTCAAAGCTTTCTGATTAGATGATAGATGGTGGTCCCACATTTTTTCAGCTACCCTCGAACTATCCCTTATTAGCTTCACATGGTGATGGGAATCCTGAGAATTCAGAAATGGTACTCTAAAGTTAACAACTGAAAGTCAGAATTTTGTTCGTTAAGGTCAATATTCGGATTTTTCGACAACTCTCATTTTTGAAAAGGGGATGACGTGAGGTCTCAAATATCGCGAACGGTAAAGTTACCCAATTCTAAGCTCTGTAGCACGCTTCAACGAGAGATAGAGACTCACTTTCAACAGATGAAATGCTTAGCTCATCGTGTTCTACATTTCTATCCAAAAGCCGAGTCTCTATGTCTATTTTCTCCAGGGGTACAGTATTGCGCCTCTCCGTTGATTCCTCCGACGAAATATCGTACTTTTAGGAGCCCATTTAAGTTGAGTTGTCTCGGGGGATGATTTTACACTATTTGGAACCCATTTATTGCTTTTGGACCTATCCTGCGATTTGATGGGGGTCAAAATATCGGTTTTCAAGTTTTCGCTCCGATGGTCATTTTTGACAAAGGAAGGTGTTATAATATGGGGGAAACAACTCAAAATGTTGTTTTGGACGTTTTTGGATGATCTCGAGCCCAAATAAGGGTAGTTGAAGATGCGGAAGTACTGTATTCCGGAATTCATTTTCTGGGCGCTGTACAGTAATTAGCCCTATTTTTTTGTTTATACTCCGATTTCCTTCATTTTTGGCGAGAAGTGAGGCGCATATATGGACTTTAACTTAAGAGTCGGTCCTTTTTTTTCCATTTTAATAGTCTATCGTGCGTGGTTTAACGTGAAAATGGCGAATTCCAAAAACTTCGTTTTTGCTCTCAAAAGTTGAAAAAACCTCTAAAATCAGCCCATTTTGGTGGTTTTTCAAAGTTTCTGAAAAACATTCCTATAGAATACATTAACTTTTTTCGCCGAATAATACTTTTCAGGTGGCAACACGTCTGCTGTACAATTTTGAGCCAATTTCAGGGGCACGTATTTTGGGAATTTCGTCTCAAACTTGGCATAATTCTTATTTTCGGTCACGTAAATCTTATATTTTTTTGCGATTTCATGGAGATACCTCTCTAATGTTTCCTAGATTGGTGTTTCTACTCATATTGTTTACATTTAAACCATCGGTGACTTTCTGGATTGCTTGACTTTTAAATTCATCCACTGAAATCGATTACGCGTTTTTGCTCGTTTCTATCCTGTGTTTTGGCAATGTTGTCTGAAAATAAGAAGGTCCAACTACGGTTTCTCTGTAAGTACATGGAACATATGTGATTAGAAATATGTTGCATCGGTTTTGGAACCATCAGTTCATCATTGTTGCTAGCTTCAGCCCAAGATGTGCTCAACTATTGTCAAAGTCACATGAATTCGTGTCGAAAGATGGCTCAAACATCATTATTATGAGCTCTAGTATAAAAATTCGGACTCTACATATGAAAGTACACCAGAAAAAGGTGTTTTAGGAAGTAAACACTTGAAAAAATATTTTTCATATTTTTCTCCCTGGGGGAGTATGATGGTGAAAAAGTCGAAACGACGGAATGATGCAAAACCGTCATATTTTGGTATATTTTCATGCGTAGAGTCCGAATTTTTATGCTAGAGCTCATAATAATGATGTTTGAGCCATCTTTCGATACGAATTCTTGTGACTTTGACAATATTTGAGCACATCTTGGGCTGAAGCTAGCAACAATGATGAACTGATGGTTCCAAAACCGATCAACATATTTCTAATCGCATATGTTACATGTACTTACAGAGAAACCATAGTTGGACCTTTTGATTTTCAGATACCCTTGCCAAAAACAGGATAGAAACGAGTAAAAACGCGTAATCGATTTCAGTAGATGAATTGAAAAGTCAAGCAATCCAGAAAGTCACCGATCGTTTAAATGTAGAAACACCAATCTAGGAAATATTAGAGAGGTATCCAAATGAAATCGCAAAAATATAAGGTTTACGTGACCGAAAATGAGAAGTATGCCAAGTTTGAGACGAAATTTCCAAAATACGTGCTCCTGAAATTGGCTCAAAATTGTACACCAGACGTGTTGCCATCTGAAAAGTATTATTCGGCGAAAAAAGTTATTGTATTCTATAGGAATTTTTTTCAGAAACCTTGAAAAACCACCAAAATGGGTTCCTACCGCCGCTCATCCCCCTCAAATGGTCGATTCTCTCGCGATTCCCCTCATAAGTGTGAACTATACCCCTACCTAATGCTACGGATAAGACTGATCGGATTTAAAGGACGCTTTTAGGAGACTTTGAATTACGCCTCCGAAATTGGAAAAAACTTATGCATCAGCATAATATTTTATTCTTCTCCCAAATCCAGATTTATCGATGTGCTCCCTCATCCAAAAACGAAGTACCCCCAATCCTTCAAGAGCTGTTCAGTGTCTCTCTGGCCGGGTCCAGTGTCACTCGTCGTCTACGGTAGCGATCACCACAGAATGCTGCTCAAGTGTGTCTTACTTATAAAAACTGTGGTCGCCACTTGACAACTGTACATTTGCTTAACGTGACTGTATCCTCACATTTGCTACAGCAACTTCCTGCACAAGAACAAGAATGGCGCCAGCGAGCGAATGGCCGTGCACTTTGTCCACCCCACCATTGGGGTTCGTCTTACTTCTCTTTATTTATTTTCCTACCACACTCACTCAAAAGTGATCGAAAATAACGTTTTTTTTCCGTTTTGATGACCCCCTTTAATACGCCGTTCCGTTTTCGATTCCGTGAGCTACGATGACGATCGTTTTAAATGTGCACTTGTGGTTCTCAGGATTCTGTGTACCCTGCTGCTTATCTAGCGAAGATCGCAGTGGACGCAGCGCGAACTGAACGAGTACTGGCAGCTTATGAGCTAGAGGATTTGGATGTTTCGATGGGTAAGTGATCCTTGATATTTCCCAACCGCACACTCTCTTTAGGCCTCTACAGCAAGTTTCAAAACTTGGACGATGAGCATAGCGAGATAGCGATAATTCAATCGGAAAAGGTTATGACTTTATTATTTTTTATTATTCATTCATTCATTCATTATTTATTCCGAGGGGAGTTGTATATTGGGGTGTCCGGAAAGTTCGTATAATGCTTCGGAAAAAAAGTCAGTTCGCGATCAACTGCAGTGATTGCGCAATCTGTTTGTCAACAATGTATTGCATCATTCTGACGTTGAGTAGTGAGAGGATTTAATCAGTCTCCTAGTTGCTCCATTGATTCTTGTGATGGACTCCCATCTCTACCTCCGAGCAGTTTTACTTCATTACTACCGTCTTGGCCGATCCGTGAAGGAGGCCCACTCTGCCCTGGCCCAGTCGGAAGGAGCTGACGCCCCCTCCATACCCTTCTGCTATAAGTGGTTCTCCCGCTTCAAGAAAGGGGAGTTTGGTCTCGATGATCAACCCCGCTCTGGACGCCCTCCCTCCCTCGATCAGCCTCTCGTTCACCGCACACTGAAGCGCAAGCCCATGGCCAGTGTGCGTGAGTTGAAGAAGGATACTGGTACTCCCAGATCAACGGTGTCCGATATCCTCCATCGATCTGGGAAGAAGCCGAAACTCCCACAAGTGATTCCCCATGACCTCTCCCCCGAACAGCTGAAAAATCGTGTTCAAGTCTGTCGGGAATTACTCCATCGTAGATCCAATCTTCGATGGGTCAATTCCATCATCGCTACAGATGAGAAGTGGATCACGTACGATAACCCTGTGAGGAGACTGCAATGGGTGGATGCAGATGAGAAGCCCACGCCCGTCCCGAAGAAGGAAGAGCACGGAAAGAAGGAACTCCTCTGCTTCTTCTTCTCAGTGCTCGGTCCCATCTACTGGGCGATCCTCGCCCCTGGCACCAGCATCAATGCCGACCTCTTCTCTGAACAACTGGAAGATGTCGCGATCAGAGTCCCTCCCAGACTCCTGAACCAGGGCAAAGTTCTTCTTCTGATGGACAATGCTCGCCCACATCGAGCGAAGATGACCCAGAAGAAAATGGACGAGCTGAAGATCGAGAGGATTCCCCATCCACCGTATTCCCCGGATCTCTCCCCATGCGACTACCACTGCTTCCGCTCTCTCTCTGACTTCTGTAAAGGAAAGAAGTTCAAGAATCGATATGAAGTTGTGAGGGCTTTCGTGAACTGGGCGGTCTCGAAGAAACCCGCATTCTGGAAGAGAGGAATCGAGACCCTGCCCAATCGCTGGAGGGAGGTAGTGAGAAAGAAGGGGGGCATACATTGGTCACTGAGAATTGTAAAGCATTGGATAAAAAATAAAGACAAAAAATTATACGAACTTTCCGGACACCCAATAGTATTGCTAGCCCGAGAGTTGCTTGCGAGATATCATTGCGCGAGCGGTTATTTCACATTTCCAAATCGTTCGCGTGCCAGGAGTAAGAGAGAGAAATGAAGGGATCCATTTCAATCCCATCCACACCAATTTCACAGTATTGGCGCACATTCAATGAAAGTCTCCCTCTCACTCCTTTCTGATCGTTCGCTCGCGAGCGGTCATCGCTTGCTTAAAGTTACGCGCAATCGCTGGCATGAGTGGACAGTTTGGTAGCCAACTTCACCGGTCTACCCCACCAAGCGTTATCTCTTGACGACTAATATACGGTGGTATAGGTAAAAATATGATACAATGTGTGCAAATCGCATGCAGAGTTCGAAATTCGGAATACCGTCTCTTAATTTCCCAGACGCTCTCGCCGATCGACCTGTCGAGAGAGCGTACGGAATGAACAGACGGTGACCCGAATTACGAACTCGAGTCGCATGGTATCATTTCAGAAACGAACAATTGCCTTTTAAAGATTTTAAAAATATACAATGTGATATATCACGCCATTCACGAGAGAATCGAGCTAAAATCGCCATTCCTGGGAATGGACCTGATATCGTGAAATGAGTTGTAACCGGTTTCGGGCACCCTGAGGCATGTCTGAGTGACCCCCGAAATTGTTTTGTGCATACTTCATTTTGGAGCTCCCTACGTAAGGTCGGATATCGGCATCACCCACTTTCACAGTTGAGTTTTCGTGGACACGGTGTACGATGGAGCAAAATTGACCTCTGAGTGACCCCAACTCATTTTTTGAGCTCTATCGATCTATTCAAACCAATTTTTCTAAAACCCATTTTAAAGAGTGGTACAGTGTAGGTCAATTTTCTCAAAAATGTATCAGGTTGTAACATAAGTTTTGTCGCGTCCAATCTCTTATGCATTTTAACCTCAGAAATTCTTCGAATTAATTTAATCTCAATTTCGTTATTCATCATCAGTGAGGGCCTTCGTACTCTTTCTTACGCGCTTTACTTCAGTCCTGTCAAGACAGTTGAGGAGGCACATTAGTCAGACAAAGTTGTACTGAGATAAGGATTAGAAATCATTTTCACGCATCAGCTCTTCTTGAAAAGGATAAATTATGCCGATTTGGTGTGATTTGCGTAAAGTACTACATATGTGCATAATTTTGAACCACTCACGGATAATGACAAACGAAAATCGTTCTAGAAATGTAGACGAGTTTGTATAATGTGGATGGTTGGTGACGGTCGCGAAAACTTTCGCAAGCCGAATTTTCTTCTCAGTAGATATCCAGATCCAAATAGTGGTGGAATATAGTTCACCCAAAGTGGTCAGTGTGCAGACAAAGTTTGGGGTAGATTGGGTTCTGTTGAGATAAGTGGCTCCATTCAGAACGATGGTATGTAAATTAAACTACTGAAATCGGCACTTTGTTCATATTCCTACCTCGCACACATGTTCAATATCTGATTTGTTGTGTCCATCCGAACCATAAACCCTTCCCTTACTAGTATCTACTTGGGATAAGTTTGGAAATAAATAGCTTTTGAATGACAATCTTTAATTCGAAACACCTAAACTTGCAAATTTTGGTAAAATTGTGCGCGAATTGAATTAATGAAAATTCAAATTTCCGACAAGTAGAGTGTTCTTTCTCTCGAATGTTCAATGATAAATTAGACCTCCATGAGTGTTAATTGGAACGCGCTTATGTTAGTCACTGTTGTTGTAATTTCGGATTCGGAAGAGTTGGTCAAGTTGGCTACGAATCAGCGGCTAACCTTACATTCAGTGAAGTATATCTTTGGTTCCGCTCAACATAGCAATATATCTGGCGTATATTTTGAAAGAGCATTGACGGGGTATATCACCATGCTGTATTAGTTTGGTTCATTATTCATCTCTGCGAACTAGCACCCGATCAAACGAATTTATAAAATCTGCACCAAATTTAAATCAGTTCATATTAATATTTTCGCATAGCCAGCGTGCGCAGTTCAGCTCTACCCTATGGTTTGAATGTGCATGAACACCCCAAACATATACTAGGAGGTCAGGCATTGATAATGTTTGAGAAGTATCCTTCATGGAAATATTGTGAACCTCCGAAATGGGACAAAACTTATGTTACAACCTAATAGGTCAAGCAGCAGCTGAAATTTTCACAGTAGATGCAGCTCAGCGAGAGCTTTCGAATAAGTGGTTTGCGAAAAAAATGCGGGCACGGTGGTGAGAGTTTCTCCCTTTTAACTTCGTCTAAATCGTTTGAACTTTATTTTCAACGGGGATAACGATAGGAAATCAATTATTTTCGTCCGAACGCTACGAAAAGAGCGGTGTGAAATTAATTCGCTTGTGGAAAATAAAGTTCAAACGATCCAGACGAGGTTAAAAAGGGCGAAACTCTCACCACCGTGCCCGCATTTTTTTTCGCAAACCACTTATTCGAAAGCTCTCGCTGAGCTGCATCTACTGTGAAAATTTCAGCTGCTGCTTGACCTACATTTTTGAGAAAATTGACCTACAGTGTACCACTCTTAAAATGGGTTTTAGAAAAATTGGTTTGTATAGATCGATAGAGCTCAAAAAATGAGTTGGGGTCACTCAGAGGTCAATTTTGCTCTATCGTACCGTGTCTATCGTACCGATCTATCGTAGCTCTATCGTACCGTGTCCACGAAAACTGCTGTCAAAGTGGGTGATGCCGGTATCCGACCCTACGTAGGGAGCTCCAAAATGAAGTATGCACAGAACAATTTCGGGGGTCACTCAGACATGCCTCAGGATGCCCGAAACCGGTTACAACTCATTTCGCCATTCCCATGCTCAGCTCGATTCTCTCATGAGAGGCGTGATATGTTTTTTCCATGCTACGCGGCTAGTCGAGCGAATTCTCGGACCTTTTCCGTCTTAAATATTATTTACTTAAAACGCAATGTTTTCCCTATGCTGTGTGTAAAATTTCTCTCCCTCATCGGTACAAAAATTTCGAAATTAATATTAAAATGATTTTCATAAATTAGATCTCAAAATGCAAGTGGTAAATAGTTATGGGCTTTACCAAGAACACACGCAGTACTCCACAGCCATGACAAGGATCACCGAGTATCCCCTTTATGGGAGAGTGAACATCTGACTTTCCAATTCTCACTATAATTTCGCAGCGCCTAGCGTCTACATCCCAGAGCTATGTCATTTTCGATAAATCGATCGGAATCTTACTACAAAATATACTTGAGAATTGCTCAGATCTTCTTAAAATCAAGCAGACTAGCCGTGTATTCGACTCGTTGTAGGAAGGGCGAATGGACGATGCCGACCAAGTCCATCAGCCAGATGGTCCCGGGCGCTACGATGCACACTGGCAGCAGGGCTTGAGCAGTGAGAGAAGTCAGAATGGACTGGTGACGTGAGCGATCCGCGCCGCTTTTCTCCAAGTAGTAGAGTGCCCTATTCGGGCAATAGTCTCTTCATTTCGCACACTCTCTCGACCGGTCGAGTGGTGAGAGAGTGTGAGAAATGAAGAGACTATTGCCCGAATAGCTCACTATGGCAAGTAAAGGCGGCATTTTTAGCGCTGGAAGCGCTCATATTGTCAATCTGAGAGAGACATCGGAATGATCATCAACGGAGCAATTTTTAGCTTCATACTCTCCCTAATTTCGTTTTTTTGCGCGATCATACAAGGACGCGTAGGGTTCGATAAACGGTGTCACTTCATGCCATAAACAAACAAAAACAAAACAATAACCCACACAACCTATGCACCGGTCGAGCGCGTGAGAGGGCGTGTACAGTGAACAGACGACGTCCCGCTTCTCTTGTGCTTACCAATGCGCGGATCTTCGCCAGCAGTCTTCGGCGGAGTATCACCGTGATCGCGAGGCTGACGGTGAAGAAGCAGAAGCAGTAGGCGACCATGAGTCGCACGGGCCAATTGCCACCATTGCGCAAGTCGAAGACGTAGTAGGTGTCGCCCGAAAACGCCGGCACGTCGACATCAAACGAACCGGATCGATAGAAAGCCATCGGAAATTTGCCATGATTACATACTCATTGTTGCCCAAATTGACGAAACATTCGGCTAATTATCACTGCTTTCAACTAGATTTTGAATGGTGAAGTAACCGGTTATAACTAGCGAGGAACTACGCCTCGCTAAATGTTGGGAGATTACGCTACGTCACTTTCTTAACCTCTCCGGTGAACGGCATACGCGTTTCACTCTGACGGGAATCGAACTTCCAACTTTTGGTTTTCTAATCCTTTGCTTTAGCCACTCGGCTATGAAAATAGGTTATTATCTATTTTATAACTCATCATAAATCGAGTTATTAATAATTAAACAAAGAAACACTGCAAAATAAGAATTTAAAAATAATTTTAAAAATCGCTATTTTGCGATTTTTTGAAATCTATAATTTAAGCTAATTAGCAATTAATATTGCGTTTAATTGTAAAAACATTTAATTTTAATTCGTTTAGTAATTATTGAAACAAAGAAACGTCGCAAAATCAGCGTTTTGATGAAAACGGTAAACATTGACCGGGTTCACGTATGCGCGCCGCCGAACCTGACCCAGCCGAATGGTCACAAAGGTATACCGAAGCGATTAAACGGATTTTTTAGTCAAATATATTTTTTAAATGTGTGAACGGTCGGTCTCCACGATGGAAAGATAGTGAACAGCTTGATAAGCACGATGCGAATTTATAAGAAATTTCTAAAAAATGACTTGGATACGGTAGAGAGTACAGCAAATGGCCGCAATCCGGACAGACACAGCGACATCACTTTTTCGCGATTTGCGCAATATTTTTCAATTAATCTCTAGTTTTTTGTTCGTCTAATGGTTATATACGACGCTTGCGCACTTGTTCCCGAAGTTTCCGCTTCCTACCTGCTCTGGGTCGAAAAAGCTTACGGTTTTAGGTAAGTATGTAACATTTTGCTCGTAAACGGTTACGAGAGGTCGTAATTGCTCACGAATGAAGTGATCGGTCACGTAAATTATTATAACAGTTCAGCAAGTTTCAACACTCTCGGTAAGAGATTATGCAAAGTGAAGGGCCAGATTTGTGGCACAAGGTCGGATTATCACCGTCGGATGGTAGCTTACCGGATGATAACCAAAAATGGACCCTTATGTAGAGGTTTCACAGAATCATTTTTGACACAATGGGAATCAACTGTGAAAGTTCTACAGAAGGGTCCATGTTTTGGTTTGTATCCAGTAGGTTATCATTAGAGTGCGCAATTCGGGGCGGGTAATTTGTCATTGGACCGCTACCCGCGAGCGGTGAACGACGAATGAGATTACCCGGTCTCAATGGTGTCGGGTAATAGATCGATTTCCCTCAATTACCCGATAACTCTCTCCCTCTCATTCCTCGTTCGCGGGTACCCGAGGTGTCGGGTTATCTCACATTTCGAACTCTAGTTACCATCCGACGGTGATCATCCGACCTAGTGCCAGATTTGTTATGATTTGCTGTGATTAATCGGTGAGACACTAACGAGGGTGATCCAGGCTGGCGCTGTGCTGGCAATTGCAATTAAGGCGAGTCGCAAGCGTGATGTCGACGCGATGGATGCGGCGTCTCCACTCAGCACCCAAATCCGATATGAGAAACAGACGATGAGTAGGACGTTCGAATGGCATAAAAGTGCAAAATGCAGCGCTGAAAGAAGGCACGCATCGAATCCGAACATGCTTACTCACCACAAACTCCTACAATTCCCCTTATTGAGTCGCTCTCGCCCAAGCTCGGCTATTTATGGTTGTGGGCCCATTACAGAAACACGTTGTCGAAAAGAGACGGGTCCCGTTTGGCAAAAACGTACAGAATATGGCGCAGCACGGCCTCAATCCCAGTACGGTGCAGGGTCCAGCAAATACGAAAATTAGCAAGCCATCCCTGTTGACGACCCTGACAATTATGTAGCGAAACTTTAGCGCGAAACACACAGCTATAGTGTTGCTAATGTCGATTTTCACTCAAATTTGCATACCTCAACGCGCTCATAATGGCGACTATCCTGTCAACGGTCGATGTGTTCAGGAGCAGAACGGAATAGACGCGCAGATGGGAGGGCGTACTGCAATGCCATTTTGTTTTTGTTTTTGTATAGCTATGACAATTTGAGTAATCGTTTTTGTTCTAGTGTGATATTTCTATCTATGGGCTCTCTAGAATCTCTACTAAAGTATGTGAAAAGCATAGATGGTTTTCCAACTTGTAGTATATTAGCGCCAAATGTCTCGGCTTATGCGCGCTGGTATGGTTAAAAACTTCTAAGACTAATTTCATCATGTTTTGAATCAGTTCGCATGTGAAGAAGCACACTAAGTTAAATGCCATTTTCGTATGTTGCATTAGGCCCACTCACCGAGTAAGGACTGCTGCTATTAGAATAACGTTCAGCACGAGGGCCGAACAATCGAGGGTCGTCAGCGAGACGATGTGGACGATCTCTTCAGTGGAAAGTATGACAACCGTCAAGGCAGATTGCTTCTATCGAGTTCTGTTTTCTTGTTTCTGTTTCGCACAGCTTGCAAATTGTTTCCCCGACGCGGTTAGTGTTTTCATTGAACACATTTCGTGAGAACCCATTTTCAATCGTACCGTATCGTGGGCAGATGAAGGAGCAGGAATGACGCATTAGACATGTTAGCTCGAGTGTTACTTGCCGAACACTCGCACTCGACGGGTCATTTTCATTCGCACTCGTTTTGGCCGGTCACTCGCGAATGAAAGGTGGAGAATGACTAGCAAGTGAAGAGGGGTCGCGAGTGCATGAGAGTGAAATTGTTTAGGGTAGAAGAGGTCGACCACTAATCAGGGCAAGCGGAAGGGTGATGAATGAACTCCCGAGTGGAACTCGCGAGTAGGGATGTCCATTAAATATTCAATACTCGTTCTCTCACTCCCATTCATTTCCCTCGCACTCAATACTCAGCGAGCTGGTGGATCGGCGATGCAAATCAACCAAATACAGAGGATAATTGGAACATATTGAGTGGTATTGAGCGGAGAGTATATTGACCCTTTTGTATATTGACTCTTTGAAGAGTAATTTACTGTAATTTAATAGTATTTTAATAAGTTGAGAAATATTGACTATCACTCGATGTTTCTCAATATTTCGACTCGCTCCCTCTCGCCCTATCATTTCGATTCAATATCTGCGAGAATATAGCGTCTCTCTTGCAAGTATTGAGTAATATTGGGTATTGGTATTGAATGGATATCCCTACTCGCGAGTATTTTGAACAAACGCACACGCGAGTGCTATTGATTCGCTAGTGATTACTAATTTTCACACGCGAGTGACGAGTTTCCCAATTAGAAACAACGAAGATCCGATCATTCCCAATGACGATTGCGTCCTACAACCAATTGGCAAAATTTCGAGTAAGGCGAGATTTGCTTACCAAAATATGGGAAGCAGTACTTTGAGCGTACGAATGCTTTCAGCCAGTTGGTATCTAAACATTTCGAGTAGCAATGCATGGATTTTTTTCTGATTTTCACTTTTCCGTTAAGCTGAGTCCCGCTTCGTGAGTCTCTAGAAGGCGACAAGGAAAGTTACAATTGTCGCCAGCTCACAAATAAAGATCGCAAACTGAAAGGATCAAACTTGTTGAACACTAGAGTTCGTAATTCGGGGCGGGTCATTCGGTATCGCACCGCGCCCCGCGATCGGTGAATGAAGAATGAAATGATCCGATACCGACCTCGATAATTGTAAAATGATCCGACACCGAGCTCCGGTATCGTAAAATAATCCGATACCGGGCATGAAAAAACATCGCTCTAAAAGCGCATACCTTACGCAATATTTTACCATTTTCAACGAAAAATGTAAATACTCCATAACTTTTCACGCTCTTTCGAATGGGCTATGGCATTTCGTCGGTATCATTGTTTGAAAAATACAATAACTCATGTATAGGGTCCTCGTAACTGACGATTTCTTGGGTCCTACGGAGCTGTGGGGCATTTTAGCGCATTCCTGAATCAAATAACTCCACCTGACTGGTGGTCTTCCGGGTGGGCGAGTGAGATCGGTAGGGGGTCTCGTCTCAGAATGCGCCCAGACTAGTGTTGGCTATTCGGGTGTTGCGGGGCCGGTGACCCACCTTGTAAGGTCGCGGGCCCCGCAACCTCTAATAGAGGGGAGAGGGGGGGGGGGGGTTGCGGGTCCCGCAAAACGATTCTCTCCTTCGTGGGCGCTCTAATCAAGCCGAGAGAGGGACGGAGTTTGCAAGCTCAAGAGGATTGCGGGGCCCGCGACCCTCTACCTCCCTTTGCGGGTCCCACCGCAAGACCGCAACCGCATAACCAACCCTAGCCTAGACAAGCTGTGCTTAATTCTCCGGATGACTGGGACTCTTGACTCTCCGGATGTTTGACCCAACGACCTGAATCTGTAGCGAAATATGACTTCGCTACTATCATTGTTAACCCATACTGGTCAAGGTTGTCACTACCAACCCACCCCGGTTTATGCTGTCACTACTGCCATTATTGGTCAGTGTTGGTTATTTGCAGTCCACTGCTGGCAAATGATCACACATTATCCTCATTTCATTTACCATCAACAATTATCTATAAATATACCAATTAAATAATTAAATAATAATAATATCAGTTCTCGATCATTCCATTCCTATCGTACTTATTCAAATTCTCCCGCCGCGTTGAGAATGTCCTATACCGAAAATCAGGGTAGCCTACCGTATTCAGCGGAGCCTCTGGTTTTCATGGCCTCGATTCTCTTTAGCGTTGATTTTTCTTCGACGTTCACCTCGTTTCCTTTCATTCTTTCTTCATTCATTCACCACTTTTACTAGACACGCGTTCTAGTCACTTCACGTCCATCCATATTACCTGACCTGCGAGTTACGCGAGCTAATCCATTGTTATTTCACCCAATTTCCGTCACTTTCATCCCCCGACATCATTGTCATCATTCTTATCCCCTACTATATACTCAATGAAAGCCTCCAACCTGACGCTGTCCCCTGTCATACCTTCGTAGTGCCACCCAGGGGGCGGGGCAAAGCCAAGGAAAACAAGAAAAGCCAAGCAAAACTTGTGACCTTTTGCCGGGGTCGAACCAGCGACGTAATAGGTCGCACACTTACCCGTTGACCACGAGAGCGAGTGGGAGGGGGCGCGCTCTTGGTCTCTATGGGGCAGAGGCGGCGCGGGGGAGGGGCAGGGAGGGGCGAGCGTTTGGCGACACGTTTAGACACGTTTAGGCGCGAGCAGGGTTGCGTCTCAGTGCACGGACAGAATGGCGAGTGAGGCCACAGTGGTGGCATCGATTGTACCGGTAGCGACGGCTACTTTGTCCAGCATTAGTGCATCCTCTTCTTGTATTGCTCTATTTAGGCGTTATCGAGTGCTTTGCGGCGTATTTCGACAGGTGTTTTGACAGTTGTATGCACGCACTGGTGCTTAGTACCAAGGCTGAGTGACATTTTCAGTGGTAGAATCACTGCATCGGGTTTCCATTCAATCGATCGATAACCGACCCCGACTGGTGCCTTCGACTGCACGCCATCAGGTACGTGGTATTTTTCTAACCAGTATATTTATTTACGATTTTTAAAAGCAATAACTAAATTGCCTCAAAAAGTTCTTACTTTTCCCTCCAAAATCAATCGATCGCATCAACAATTTCGTGTTCTAACGTGTTTCTTGTGACAGGCAAGTGCGCTTTCGCGCGCCCTTGGCAACGGAAGATGACCGGAGCGTTCACTGCATCGGGTTCCCATTCAATTGATCAATAACCGACCCCGATTGGTGCCTTCGACTGCACGCCATCAGGTACGTGGTATTTTTCTAACCAATATATTTATTTACGATTTTTAAAAGCAATAACTAAATTGCCTCAAAAGATTCTTACTTTTCCCGCCAAAATCAATCGATCGCATCAACAATTTCGTGTTCTAACGTGTTTCTTGTGACAGGCAAGTGCACTGCCGCGCTCCCTTGGCAACGCAAGATGACTGGAGCGTCCACTGTTCGGGTCCATCTTCTTCTATCGATCGATAAGAAACGCCATCGGGTTCCCTCACCGGTACTGGATCAGGTACGTGGTATTTTTCTAACCAATATATTTATTTACGATTTTTAAAAGCAATAACTAAATTGCCTCAAAAGGTTCTTACTTTTCCCGCCAAAATAAATCGATTGCGTCTAAAATTGCGTGTTCTAACGTGTTTCTCTTGGCAGGCAAGTGCGCCATCGCCCTCTTGGGAACGCAAGACGACCTGTGCGTCCACGGGACCGGGTTCTTCGTCGACCAATCGATAATCGACGCCTCGGGTCCCCGAGACTGCGCTGCATCAGGTACGTGGTATTTTTCTAACCAGTATATTTATTTACGATTTTTAAAAGCAGTAACTAAATTGCCTCAAAAGGTTCTTACTTTTCCCGCCAAAATCAATCGATCGCGTCAGCAATAACGTGTGCTAACGTGTTTCCCTTGACAGGCAAGTGCACCATCGCCTCCTCTCGGGCACCCAAGCAATCGATCGACATTTGTCATCAAGGTGCCGTGATCAACTTCGCTTCTTAAGCAAACCACTCAAACCTTCGATTGGCTGCTGCTTTCAAGTCGGGGTCTAAGCACACATCAATTCCCATTTTTGAATAAATATTGATGTAACTTTTAAAAAAATGCTTGCCTATTGTTCGTGTTTAAACGTTTCTATTTTATGACTGGTAATGGGCCAGGTTAGTTCAGAGCCAAGGGGTCAGGTGGGTAGTACTGGCTCTGATAAGCAGCGCCTAATTCAGGGCCGATGGGTAGTACTGGCTCTGATAAGCAGCGCCTAATTCAGGGCCGATGGGTAGTACTGGCTCTGATGAGCAGCACCTAATTCAGGGACGATGGGTAGTACTGGCTCTGATAAGCAGCGCCTAATTCAGGGCCGATGGGTAGTGCTGGCTCTGATAAGCAGCGCCTAATTCAGGGCCAATTGGTAATAGTGGCACTGATGAGCAGCACCTAATGCAGGGCCAATGGGTAGTAGTGGCACTGATGAGCAGCACCTATTTCAGGGCCGATGGGTAGTACTGGCTCTGATAAGCAGCGCCTAATTCAGGGCCGATGGGTAGTACTGGCTCTGATGAACAGCACCTAATTCAGGGACGATGGGTAGTACTGGCTCTGATAAGCAGCGCCTAATTCAGGGCCGATGGGTAGTACTGGCTCTGATAAGCAGCGCCTAATTCAGGGCCAATTGGTAATAGTGGCACTGATGAGCAGCACCTAATGCAGGGCCAATGGGTAGTAGTGGCACTGATGAGCAGCACCTATTTCAGGGCCGATGGGTAGTACTGGCTCTGATAAGCAGCGCCTAATTCAGGGCCGATGGGTAGTACTGGCTCTGATGAGCAGCACCTAATTCAGGGACGATGGGTAGTACTGGCTCTGATAAGCAGCGCCTAATTCAGGGCCAATTGGTAATAGTGGCACTGATGAGCAGCACCTAATGCAGGGCCAATGGGTAGTAGTGGCACTGATGAGCAGCACCTATTTCAGGGCCGATGGGTAGTACTGGCTCTGATAAGCAGCGCCGAATTCAGAGCCGATGGGTAGAAGTGGCACTGATGAGCAGCACCCACAGGGTGGATCCAGGGAGCTTATTGGGGTGAACTTGAAAACAACTTCATGCTTCGTTGTCCCGTTTCAAAGTGCGTTTACTTCCAGGAGTAAAGCAAACGTCCGTCATCGGGTTCACCCAAGGACTCTATAAGAAGGCATCTATGCATCTAATTTGTATTCTTTAATTGTGAATTCCTATCTAAAAAATAAAAAAAATTAATAATTCGATGATTCGGATGGTTACACACAAGGGGCGCCACTCAGGCATTCAGGGTGGCTTGCATCTTGGCATGTACGATTTAAAAAATAAATCAAAATGGGTAAATTCCTTGATATCGGTAATACACTATTTTACAAACTGGAATTATTCAATTTTATTTATATCAATTTGCCGAATAAATACAATTAAACAACTTGCAATTATTTTGATATGCCAGAAAGTTTTCAAAAAGAGTTTAATAGTCTTCTGTCTTCCTTGACTCCGCTCCCTTACCATCTAAGGTTTGCCCCATGGTGAAAAGCGTCACGGTTTGGCCATTCCATAAAATAGTGACATATGGAAATTAGCTTTTCCTCCAAATGCTATATTAATCACTCAAAAGATCTAAAGAGCCTAATTGTCTAGTCGTTCAGCACTCTGCCGTTCGCTACATCCTCGTCCATTTGGGGATCACCACTTCCACTACAAACAATTCAAGTCTCTTCCTCCTGCTAATCAGTTTGGGGATCAAGACTGTCAATCGTCACCCATAAAGGTACTTCCTTTCTCTCATTCAATCAATATTCACCCCACTAGTCCCTTCCTTTCTCCCTTTTGATCTGCCTTATTATTTCGTATTTTCCTTGTAAAATTAATTAGATAAAGTGTGTTTATTATCACTTTCGCCCATTACACATAATCAGTATAACATTCCCAACTGGGAATTTTGCTTTATGGTGCATCGGCCGGGAATTTTGCTTTATGGTGCATCTACCAGCTTAAGCGCCCTAGCCAATCAAAAGTCCCGCGTGGTTCAAAGCATTCTACCAGGTTTCAAACGACTTTCGTTCACTTTCAAAACATTTTACCACCGTTCATTCCACTTTCGCTCACTTCCCAAAGCACTCTTACCACTTTCGTTCACTCCCAAACCATTCTCCCACCAACTTTTCCCACTTTCACTCTTTCGCAACACCCGTTTTCACAACATTAAAATGGAGTCACCTGTCGATTCGCTCATGCGCAACCTCGAACCTGATTTCGAAATCATTGATCAGGTTACCACTACATTCCTGACCACTACTTCACGTGACAGATCACTTTCAAACAAAGTGCTCTTCGCTATCATTAATGCTCAGAGCATTCTACGTGATTTCAGTGAGACGTTTGCGAACAACGCCGATAGTCACGTCAGGGGCAAGGACAAAACAGCCACGAGCAAGCTGTACGAGGAATGCGCCGATGCGCACGTGAGTCTTTCACTTGCCCTGGAACACAAAAAGTTCAAGTCTCTTCCTCCTGCTAATCAGTTTGGGGATCAAGACTGTCAATCGTCACCCATAAAGGTACTTCCTTTCTCTCATTCAATCAATATTCACCCCACTAGTACCTTCCTTTCTCCCCTTTGATCTGCCTTATTATTTCGTATTTTCCTTGTAAAATTAATTAGATAAAATATGTTTATTATCACTTTCGCCCATTACACATAATCAGTATAACATTCCCAACTGGGAATTTTGCTTTATGGTGCATCGGCCGGGAATTTTGCTTTATGGTGCATCTACCAGCTTAAGCGCCCTAGCCAATCAAAAGTCCCGCGTGGTTCAAAGCATTCTACCAGGTTTCAAACGACTTTCGTTCACTTTCAAAACATTTTACCACCGTTCATTCCACTTTCGCTCACTTCCCAAAGCACTCTTACCACTTTCGTTCACTCCCAAACCATTCTCCCACCAACTTTTCCCACTTTCACTCTTTCGCAACACCCGTTTTCACAACATTAAAATGGAGTCACCTGTCGATTCGCTCATGCGCAACCTCGAACCTGATTTCGAAATCATTGATCAGGTTACCACTACATTCCTGACCACTACTTCACGTGACAGATCACTTTCAAACAAAGTGCTCTTCGCTATCATTAATGCTCAGAGCATTCTACGTGATTTCAGTGAGACGTTTGCGAACAACGCCGATAGTCACGTCAGGGGCAAGGACAAAACAGCCACGAGCAAGCTGTACGAGGAATGCGCCGATGCGCACGTGACTCTTTCACTTGCCCTGGAACACAAAAAGTTCAAGTCTCTTCCTCCTGCTAATCAGTTTGGGGATCAAGACTGTCAATCGTCACCCATAAAGGTACTTCCTTTCTCTCATTCAATCAATATTCACCCCACTAGTCCCTTCCTTTCTCCCTTTTGATCTGCCTTATTATTTCGTATTTTCCTTGTAAAATTAATTAAATAAAGTGTGTTTATTATCACTTTCACCCATTACACATAATCAGTATAACATTCCCAACTGGGAATTTTGCTTTAGAATCTGACCCACTGAAGTGGGTTACGGTAAGGGTACAGAACCTGATACACGTAACAACGCTTCAACTCCGAAGCTCCTGGATTGCTTTCCTGGATTGTGAGAAAAAGTCATTGCCGTCAGTCTGCCTCTTTATCAAGTCCACGTGCCGTCACTTCACTTATCGCATCGTGCACGGTAGGGTGGCAAAGCAGCTGAACGGGCCGACCTTTCAATCCGCTCGGCTTCTCGGAAACGGGTTGACCGCTGACTCACCGGATACAGTTCAAAAGACGGCACGCACGCGCGAAAGCGGGTTAGTCGTAAGAGAGTGTCCACAAGGCGGATATCCGTGAGCTGTTTTAGCCATCCTTGTGGGCAGGATCGCGCTGCTTTAGTGAATAAGAAAAGATTATACATAATCTATTTATCTGGCAAAAGAAAAAGTAACAGTACGAAAGGGTAACAGTACGATAATAGAGCCGCCTCACCTGATTTATCGCGCGAAACCGGTCGGGACGAGCGAAATGAGTCGTAATGATGAGAATGCACGGTCTCACCATCCATTCTAAGCTAGTGGGAATATTTAAAAGGGCCATTAATGCGCGCCGGTGTCGGATCTTTCCCACTTTTTGCATCTCGGTGTCGGATCTTTCTCCCTATCATTCTTCATTCGCGGGGCCCCGCGGTGTCGGGTCGTTTCATTTCTCGAACTCTATTGAACACTCATGCATGAGCATGTGAAACATGAATACAATTAGCGATGTTCGAAGAGTGCGGCCGGCACAAGGCCGGATGAGAACTGCGACGTCATGCCGCCTCTATCAATGGCGGTTTGACATCATAGTTCTCATGTGGTTTAGTACTGTTCGGATCACCAGTAGCTCAGTGATGAATCCGTCTAAGGGGAATCGGATGAGCGTGCAGTGAGCAACAGGCGCATCGTCGAATCCATTGATGACGAAGTGGTTAAGCGAAGCGCCAAGCACAATGACCAGCTGAAGCAGCACTAACCCACTTTGATAAACCCAGGATCGTATGAAAATGTACTTATATCGCACTTTTACATCCATACTTTTATAAAAAAAAATATGAAGCTCTATCTCCCGCCAAGTTTTGACAAAACTCGGAAATAAATTCACATGTGCTGCATTCAGCCACCATCCACTCTGATTTCCGCTGTTCTCGTAGGTCCCGAGGTTCTTCAAAGCACGAAACCGCTCGAATGCCATGATCATTTGCGATAATATCGAGCCTGATAAGTTTTAATCAACATATAATCCAAAAAGTGACAATGGGCACCGTATAGTGCCACTTTCTCGGTTGCTCGTCGTATCGCGCATGCCATAGGACTGACGAAGAGATCGGAGGGTTCCCTAGAACAAACAATTAGCTAATTATCGCACATATCACACTTTTTATCAGAATTTACGTCTTTTGGAACTGAAAAAAGTTCACTGGTTCGTTAAGGAAAATGAAGAGGAAGCGCAACCTCATAGTGCGGTGAACATACAGGTCGGAGGCATTGTTGAATAGTGTAGTAAAGCACACGATGAACACCCAGACGCTGTGCATGTTCAGCAAGAGTAGAAGGGATTTGTGAGCGAGAAGCTTGCTGCTACTGAAACAGAGAATACGATAAATATGTTTCATGTTTCATTAATTATAATTGCTAGATTTTATAATTGTCGTTGCAATTTTTTTTTAGGAATCAAAGCATTTGCTCCACAACATTGCATGCAAACAAGGAGGTCCAATTTCCTTTTCCATTTCATGGTCGACATAGATGCTATCCCGAAAGCCGCAGTTATGATGTGAAGCGACATTATCTATAGGGCGATTTATTAACTGTGACAAATTGTAAAAAATACATAAAACTCACAATTTTTAGATACACACTTCTGCTCAGCAGAACTGCGGAGTCTTCCGGTGTCATTTCTACACTGAACGTTTCAGCCAAGAAGTAAGAGGATGAAATATTCCTCGACAGAGAAAGAGCGTTTCGGTTCTTTGATCGTAAACGCCTGGCAAGAAAACCTTGCTAATGTGGCGGCAAGTTAAGCGTATATATCAAAACAAGAGGCACAATTATGTAATGGATAATGTAATTGGAGCTATATGAAACAACATCTAAATAATTGTAAGTGACAATGCGGTACAATATCATGAGTCTGCGGGGCGTGAGTGACAAGATACGCTACTCCGGTCGTTGAAAGTAACAAAACGCGGATGCCCTTATCGTGCGACCTGATATCATCTATAATACACTTGATTTTTTTCTCAGTATTTCTGCCCAGTATTTATCCCGATCCCACGCTTTTGCATATGCTCGCGCAGAAGTCGTTGGATACTGGATTTCAGTTCTCGACCCGTACCCTCACCTTTCTGACATTTGTAATGTATTGTACCCAGGACATTGCCTCGGCGTTGCATCCCCCAATAAAACGAAGACTTTTGAATGCATCAGCTAAAATGGAAATACAATTTTTTACACTGTTCTATAATCTAATATAAGAATCGGTTTCGTAATTGCATGATGTATTATGAGTTATATTGTTGTAAACTTTGTCATTGTCTTCTCTTTATAAACTTTTCGATCTCGATCTGGCACCATTCAGTAGTCGTCGTCCTCGTTCCTTCCTGCTTGCCATGAAGTCTTGCTATCCGATCCCGTCTCTCCAGCTTTACCGTATCCGGAATCACGCTCATGTTGATGGCTGACGTAGTAATCCTGAAGTTAAAGTTTTTGATGGAAAAACTAAGCCGTTTTATAATACAATTAGGGAAACATAACAAAAGGTAGAAAAAGCCTACTTGAGATGGGCCTCAGCCCACTCGTAACCTCTCCCGGATGCTAAAATACGCTGAGCGATGAGCTTCGGCATGACTGCACCGATATGACGATTCTAGAAAAGCATAAAATACAAGGCATCACGTATCCGTTTACAGCTGTCCCTAGCAGAGTTCGGTAAACGGGTGTTCAACTCTTCATTTAACTCATTCAATAGACTGGTCGAACGGAGAAAGAGTGGAAAAAATGACGAAGGCCCGTATATCGAACTCTAGTCCCTACACACTCACATCCTCCGATCGGATGATGTGGACCTCAGCTGCAAGTGAATTGCGCCGTTCGAGCACCAGTTTGTGCAGTTCTGAATTTGATCAACACATGATGAAAATATGATGTCATCAACAATCGATACCAGCAATAGAATCCAAAAGATGTAATCGTATCGCACCTTGGGAGTAGTCGATGATGCCCTGCGCATCCACGAGGAGCACGGTGCTAGTCCTGGCTGTGTCGACGCTCAGTTTCTGCATGTGCTCGATGGGATAAGGCGTTGTCTGCAAAGCGTATCCTTTTCTTAAAAAGAAAATAATTCGACGGATATTTCAGCCTCTAACCAACGGTTTCTTTCCCCGTTTCAGTGGCATAACGTTTCAACTTCTAAAGGAGAAGAGGAGGAGGGATGCAGGAACCTTCTCCGTCTTGTACATGTAGTGCAGAGTAATGGGTCGATCGGCTTCCTCAACTTCTTGTCTCAACCGTCAAATACTCTTTAGTAGGTGAGCAGTTCCCTACCGAATCGTCTCTCGTTCTTGATCAGTCCCATACGCGGCGATAGTGACTGTTCCGGGCCACTTCTGGACTACAAAAACATAAATATTGACCATTTTATTTTTTCTCGCTAACTTGTCTCGAGTTCCTCACTAATCTGATGTGCTTCCATTTGCAGCAAGAGCGTTGCGTTTTGCAGCTCCTATTTTACGATTTATTGTCGGTTTATGTTAGACTTTCAGTTAATAATGAAGAGAAAATGTATAATTGAGATAATGTTAACCGTGAAAGTATTTGGGCGAGTGGCAAACAGGAGCGTACGCGGAGGGTCAAACGTCTAAATTTAGATTAATATTTGCTGACCGGGCATTTTTCCAAGTACCTGATTTTTCCGTGAAGTTTCGAAAATGCTCCCGTCCAGTGCCTCGATACACTTGCGAAGGCGGCTACCGTAAGAGTCCCCCGCCACGAGCGATAAACAAATTATTATTATAAATTATTAGTCGTCAGATGAATGCAGAGTAACCTGCCATGCGACTCATCCTGGGTCACCGCACACCAGTTGTTGGAAAAAAAGAGATAAAAAAAAATCTAGTAATCTGCCTTAATCAAGCTTCGCTCAACTGCAGGGAGATCGAAAAAGAGTTCAGGAAGTAGGGATTCGATAGACCGGAAGATTTCCTGAGAGAATTGAGATTTGTTTTCTATTGTAGAACTACCAACCCGCTCGTTCGGAGCATTCGATCCGATTCCGCTCGCAATGCTTGCTGCATGCTTGTTCCAAATGTCATGCCAATTTCCTGATCATTTTGCATCGCAATTAATGTTTTTTCTCTTACCTTCTCTCATTCTGCGCAAATGGTACAGTGAGATTCCTGGTTTCTCAAAAAAACCATCTCAGGGAAGCATTTTAGTTTCCTACCTCGAGAGTTTCCAGGCCAGTGAACGACATAGCTACTAGAGCGCCTGAATATGCATCTTACAATATGGGGATAAATTCTCTGTTCTTACCGCTTAACTCCATGTGGTCAAAGCACTCCGTCAGTGCACCAATTTCCTCAAGCACGAGCACATTCGTGTCGAGGAGAATTACCTGTATTATTTTACAGAACACTATTCTTATTAGAAACCGCAGGGACAAAACAATAGTTTTGTTTTTTCACATTTTTTGACATTATTACCTTCTCCACGTATCCGGGCAGGATTTCATCGAGCACCAACTCCAACTGGCTGAATGCGCCAGGCTTCGAACTGCGAATCTGTACAAGTTACCCGAATTTGGACCAGAAGGGCCGATATTCTTACCCATCCCAGTCGATCAGCGGAATCGCTCGCCTCGTAGATACTCCATTGGACTGAAATCGCATACTTTCAAGATAAACAACTGATGCCGTGGAAAAATTCGAGGAGAACAGGAAATATTTGAATTCCCGCAGTTTCAACTCTCTTCTCGCAGCAGTGCTAGCGACTCCAAAATTAGAATATGGGGTGTAAATGGATTTTCCACCCCATATTCCAATTTTTAAGTCGCTATCTCTACTGGCAGCCGAGATATGAAATTGCGGAAATTCAAATCTTTCCTCTTCTCCTCGACTTTTTCCATGCCATTATTTGCCAGCCGACTAATTCTACACGAATCAAAGGGACTGCAATAAGTAAGTGCAATGAAACTGACAATTATCCAGCTGCCAGGTCTGAAGCAACGTGGAGAGCACCTCTCGTGACCTGAAAAAATAAATTAACCGGATTTGTGTTAATTTTTCAGACAAATTACATTGTATCTCTTCATTTTGCATGCTCTCTCGCTTTCTCTAACATGCGATACAATATGCAAACGGAGAAGAGTCTGATCATTACCTTGCATAAGCGATGAAGTGATAGTGCAGACTGCCTCTATGACTGAGCAGAATCGACTTGATCAGAGATTCAATTTGCAAATAATCTTCACTTCCAGCTACCAGCGAGACGAGATGGATGATTGGCTGAGGTTGATGCTTGTTTGATAACAATAACAACAACAACATGAACAATAATAATGAAATATGCATGGGTGATAACCTCGACAGCCTCCTGGTCCTCGACAAGTCTCCCTAATTCACCAATCTTTACGTGATCCATCTCGCTGCCTCCATCTGAATACAAATCTTCCGATCAATGATAACATCTCCTTTAGATCTCGCAATTCGGGTGATCGCCTTTTCATTGCCCACTCGCTCTCGACCTATCGAGTGGCGAGAGGGAATGTGAAGAGACGACCACCCGAATTGGGAACTCTAATCAGCTCACCGTAAGCCGGTGTCCGCATACGGATCATGTAGATGATGAACAGACTGGAAGGAAGCAGCGCTACGAAGTAGGGCCATCTGGTGGGAAGCATGACGAATGAGCACATTGCTCATGGTCCACTGGCTATTTAGGCGGATGCAGAGATCGCGGAGATGAACATAATGGATTATTTCATGTTCACTGTATAAATAACAGATCGGAATTAAAGGAATCCTGTGGTCGGAAAGTTTTATTTTTAAACATTTATGTAATTTTGAATATCGCTAGTTATCATTGATTCAAAACATATGTATAAACTTTTTAAAATATTAAAAATAAGTATCGTATTGAAAATACAGCTTGAAAATAACAAATTTAAAAAACTGTTCGTGTAGTATTAGGTTGTAACATAAGTTTTGTCGCATTTCGGAGGTTCACAATATTTCCATGAAGGATACTTCTCAAACATTACCAATGCCTGACCTCCTAGTATATGTTTGGGGTGTTCATGCACATTCAAACCATAGGGTAGAGCTGAACTGCGCACGCTAGCTATGCGAAAAATATTAATATGAACTGATTTAAATTTGGTGCAGATTTTTTTAATTCGTTTGATCAGGTGCTAGTTCGCAGAGATGAATAATGAACCAAACTTCTACAGCATGGTGATATACCCCGTCAATGCTCTTTCAAAATATACGCCAGATATGGTGCTATGTTGAGCGGAATCAAAGATATACTTCATTGAGTGTAAGGTTAGCCGCTGATTCGTAGCCAACTTGACCAACTCTTCTGAATCCAGAATTGCAACAACAGTGACTAACATAAGTGCGTTCCAATTACCACTCATGGAGGTATAATTTATCATTAAACAAGTGAGAGAAAGAACACTCCACTTGTGGGAAATTTGAATTTTTATTAATTCAATTCGCGCACAATTTTACCCAAATATGCAAGTTTAGGTGTTTCGAATTAAAGATTGTCATTCAAAAGCTATTTATTTCCAAACTTATCCCAAGTAGATACTAGTAAGGGAAGGGTTTATGGTTAGGATGGACACTACAAATCCGATATTGAACATGTGTGCGAGGTATGAATATGAACAAAGTGCCGATTTCATTAGTTTAATTTACATACCATCGTTCTGAATGGAGCCACTTATCTCAACAGAACCCAATCTACCCCAAACTTTGTCTGCATACTGACCACTTTGGGTGAACTATATTCCACCACTATTTGGATCTGGATATCTATTGAGAAGAAAATTCGGCTTGCGAAAGTTTTCGCGACCGTCACCAACCATCCACATTATACAAACTCGTCTACATTTCTAGAACGATTTTCGTTTGTCATTATCCGTGAGTGGTTCAAAATTATGCACATATGTAGTACTTTACGCAAATCACACAAAATCGGCATAATTTATCCTTTTCAAGAAGAGCTGATGCGTGAAAATGATTTGTAATCCTTATCTCAGTACAACTTTGTCTGACTAATGTGCCTCCTCAACTGCCTTGACAGGACTGAAGTAAAGCGCGTAAGAAAGAGTACGAAGGCCCTCACTGATGATGAATAACGAAATTGAGATTAAATTAATTCGAAGAATTTCTGAGGTTAAAATGCATAAGAGATTGGACGCGACAAAACTTATGTTACAACCTGATACATTGTGAGGTAGTACTGTAGTGTGGTGAGTAATATGCGGTCATTTCTGTAAAAGTTTTTGGTTTGCGGCGCCCTCCGCCTTCGGCGTTTTCTCACGTTTTCCTCGTTTTTATGTGTTTTATGTTCAACGTACTTGAGCAGAACAACTCTAACTACTCATCACGCTTTGAATTGCACATGGAATACGTGGTTTTTTACCAAGAGTGAAGCGAAACGCTTGCTCATTTTCACTGGCGTTATCTTGCCGTGTCGCTCTAGCAATGCGTTTTCTTTCTCTCAACCCGCGTTTATTGTTGAGTTCACCACTTTCCACTTATTCGCATTTTTCCAGCGGTTCGCGGTCGGTCCATTCGTCGTCGGCGAAGTAGAAGGTAGCTACAGGGAGAATGATCGTCAAGGAATAGTTAGTTTTCCTCCCTTGTGTCGTTATTTATTTAATTATTTTGTTTTATTTGGGTACGTTCCCCATCTGATATGTGTTTATTAGGTCCCTGCAGCATGATATGGCCACCTTTTTGGTTACGGTCCTTTAAAAAATATATAAAGTATGAGCTATGGTCTGATAGCGAGAACCCGGAATACTTAGATGTTTGATTAGCCACATAGTGGTCCTAAGTCAATCGATAGTATAGGAGTGAAGAGAGGAGGGAAGGATGGAGGACACTGATCTACCCCTCCCCAGTCCCTCTCCCTCCTCTCTCGGGAGCACTTACTCTAAAGTGCTTCCCTTCCATCGGCGCGCGTCTCTGAATTAATTCTTTGCGTCAATTCAATTCCGGTTCTCGTATTTGCGTACTATTGAACTCGATTGGTATCATATCCCAGCGCTTTCGCTCATTATTTAACATTTCAGAGACGAGCTCTCGCCTGGCGAGACCCCGGTAGCCACAGCTACACCACTCACACACTAACAAGAAGGCGAGGATTGCCACAGCTCGCACCCCCACGCACCAAGCGCAACATCGAACACCGCTGAAGAAGCTGCGAAGCGAGGTTGGTCTCCAATCGGATCATTTATCGATTGCTCGCCCTGTCACCTTACCGTAATCGATTCAGATGGCTGGCGAGAAGCCGCAGAAGGGACCTCATCTCATCGCCGGAAGCACGATCGTGTGCGTGGGCGTGCTGGCGCTGCTCATGGCTGCAGCCCTCTACCGAGCGCTCCCCGGCAAGGTACGTTAGATTCAGATTAGGATCATTGCAAAGTGTTTTTTTTTAATTTTAAATATGCACGATGCCCGAAGATAGTTTCCCACAACCTTACAAGAGTGATATTTGACGTATACATTGCTATTACTAGTTTATATGCTCGTAGGATCAACATGTTTGTCGTTATATTAATGTTAAACATTTAAAATTATTTTTAATTATTAAAAACATAGGCGTACAACTTCTCGAAGGAGGAGCTGGTGAAGCGGGAGGTCGTCTACATCGACATCGCCAACGATGAGGAGTTCCCGGAGGCGGCCGACGGTAAGTAGGCTCTAATTTTAATCGCGGGATTCGCTATACCATTTCCTTGAAACTGAAAAGTAGCTAGCCTTATTTTTGACGAAACTTGTGCCAGAAAAAAAAAGAAAGCCCGGAGCCGAGAAGGTCGAGGGTAACTAGATAACTAGCCAGCGGCCGGTCTGTTTGTCGAAGCTGCGCATATTGGATCTACTTTTGATACTCAGATCGGCCTAGTGAATTTGCATTTTTTGATTGTGATGGTCCCTTATGAATTCTAAAAGTTGCCAAGACAATTTGTGATTCTCAAGAAGATTCAAAATGTTTATAATTAAATTAATTATTTAAATATCGAATGTCAGGTGATGTGCGCGTACAAGCTTGTGTCGGTCCACTTCAAGTGGTTCGGTTTCCAGCAGATGGCCGAGAGCTTCTCCCACAAGCAGTACCCCGACTGTTCTCGAAGTTCCACCGCGAGGTTCGCGGTTCTGACGGTTCATTTATGAGGTTTCGATGAAGCATGAAAGTGGTGGGATGATCGATCACTTTGCGAAGGACACGTGACATTTTCGAATTTTGATTTACGATTATACCCCCTTTACGTCTCTGTCTTGTTAATGTATTAGGTTGAACAGAAAGTCTTTATCCACTGTTTTGCTCGATCACTGCTCAGTGCAGGATACCTTTGGTGTTCCCTCGCCTCTAGTCAATAACACATGACAAAGGGACTATGTGGTCAACAACTCCCCATTCCACGCCTTTCATTCTGCCACTAGTAAGACCACGATGTTTGTTCCCACGGCCTTGCACATCCGCAACGTTCTGTTATTCGTATTTCTCTCTCACACTACAATGAAGGAATAGGAACGTCAGTTGGCTGAAGTGTACGATTCATATGCCACTCACTACCAGACCATGCGCAATTGGTACCAACTCTTCGAGAAGGGGGACTTTTCCATGGATGATCATGACCGGTCTGGGAGGCCACCCGAGCTGGATTTGGATGCGCTACGGATCGTAGTGGAATTGGATCCTTCCCAAATACCCGCGACATGGCAGCCACACTTGGGGTATCGCAAAGCACCATCGTAAAATGATTGGTCTCCATTGGCAAGAAGAAGAAGCTAGGCCGTTTCATACCCCACAAATTGACCCAAGACCAGTTTGACCACCGTGTCGACGATTCCCTTTCTCTACTCACTCTTCACGCTGGAGATCGATGGTTGGACCGTCTCATAACAGGGGTCGAGAAGTGGGTCTGCTATGAGAATCACCATAGGAGGGCACAGTGGGTGGATGTCAATGAGACCCCACAGGACGTCGCAAAGCCTGGCCTTCACCCTATGAAAATCTTGCTCTCTGCCTGGTGGGGGGTGGATGGCCCGATTTACTGGGAGCTCCTACCCGAGAAGCGGATAATTACTGAATATGTCTACACTAAACAACTACGGAATCTCAAGAAGAAATTCGCACAATCTGCCCTGAACGGCAAGAAAGTGTACTATCAACACGATAACGCCCGACCCCATGTTGCACGGCAGGTCAAGCAGGAGCTGTCCAAATAAGGCTGGATGGTTCTCCCTCATACACCGTATTCTCCTGACTTGGCCCCTTCGGATTATTGGTTGTTCTCGGATCTGACCCGTCATCTCGATCAGAGATCCTTCATTTCCCGTGGGGCGATCGAGGCCGCACTCAAGCAATATTTTAATTCGCGCCGAGATGGGTTCTATAAGGAGGGAATCCATAAGTTGCCTGAACGTTGGAGATTTGTCGTAGATAACAATGGTGCATATGTTTGATTTTGCTCTTGTGCTTTATTGTCAGAAGAAGGGAAATAAAAAGTGGATAAAGACTTTCTATTCCACCTAATACATTCATCGTCCATTCACGACTGCTCGCTCTGGAAAAGGGGATGGACGAATTGCACAAATTGTAGGCGTTCTGCTGGATGGACGACTGGATCGTCTTACGATAGCGGACATCCGCGCGCTCGAGGAAAAGGCGCGTTTATATTTTTGCCTTATTTAATTTAATGCTGATACTCCGGTTTTTCAGCGCAGGAAGCGCGCCACTTTTGCGAAGCGGCGCGGCCACGCACTCCTCGTATCACATACTCTCTCGTCCTGGATACTCAGAGAGAAAGAGTGTGCAAACGAGGAGTGCGAGTGCGCAGCTTCGCAAAAGTGGCACGCATCCTGCGCTGAAAAACCGGAGTAGAATATGTAATTTTAGCGGCGGAATCAAGCTGCAAATTGAAAACAGTCAATTTACTGCTCCATGACATCTACAAGCAGTTTCCGGCTTGGTTATTTACCGTATATCGCAGAGTGCCGGTAGCCACAGCTACATCACTGCTCGCACCTTCACCCACCACGCGCAACTGCGAACACCGCTGAAGGAGCTGCGAAGCGAGGTTGGTCTCGAATCGGATCAGTTTTCGGTAGCACACCATCTCGTCTTACCGTAATATCGATTCAGATAGCTGGCGAGAAGGAATCTCATCTCATCGCCGCAGATCTCTACAGACCACTCACCGACAAGGTACGGTAGGTGCAGAGATGGAGCATTGCAAAGTTTTTTTTATTTGGGATCTGCACGTTGTGAAAAGGAAGAAAAAAGGGATAAATATTATCCCTTCAGATGACTAAGTCAATGATCGACAAGGTGTCGATGCACATCGAGCCCGTACTTCGGACCTCCTACTAATATCCGGTGAGGGCACTTTCCTAGAAGCTTACCAAACCCCGCCCCATTCCATTCCTTTCTTATGGGCATCTGCTGACACTTAGGTTTGGTAAACTACTGCTGAAGTTTAGGTACTCGGCCACGCCTCTAAAGAGGGAAAGGGAGGGAGGGAAGAGGGTGTGGGTCTCTGTAGGCTTCTAGGAATCATAGGTGGGCAGTGGATGAAGCTTATAAATGAATACTGGAGGGTCGAAGGTCAAAATTCGGGGAAGGGGGCGGTGATCCAATGTATTTTCCGGTTGTGTTGGAGTTTCAAAATCGGTGTAGTCTTGAAGCTGGCTTTGATGGTGCCCACCTATGTTAGGAACGTTCCCCGGTGAGCTAGGATTGCAACCCGGGGAACTCATCTGCCTTCCCCACGGAACTACTGTAGTAAACCGGATTCTCGATTGCAGTCGCGACTGTGTCCGAACGCCTACTGCATGATGTACTGGACGCGCTGGACGCTGGCCGCATTGGGTCGACCGATCGGGCCGATGTTCGACTGGGACCAGCATCTGCTCATGGACACGACCCACTGGAACGGCGTCAAGGTAGGTCATGAATGAACTGGTTAACGATTGGCTACAATACGCCATATTTATCTAACGGCATCAGGTCTTCCCCGGCGGTCTGGAGGACTGCGAGAAGGTGCTCGAGTACGTGATCGACAATGGACCATCCATGTTCGGCGTCGACCCGATAGTATTTGTTTGAAATGTAATCACTGTTTTGTAGTTTGATTTTTCTCCATCGTTAAAGTTTCTTGTTTTCATAAGTGAATAAAAGTTTCGAATGATATTGTTGTGCGTACTCCAGATATTCCCGACTGAGTACGACAAGTCGATGGGAAAAGTAGATCAGATATTACATCTGCTATCCCGTCTACAGTAGGAGCTGGCTGGCTCGTGCTCAAAGTCCTCAGGCTGGAATGTTACATAGTCTTGTGTTTATGTGTGTATTATTACCTCCTCAGGGCTTATATATTATTCAGATTACCTCCTCAGGGCATACGAATGCGATTGTAATGCCTTTTGTAAGTACAATACTAAAAACGCATAGTGTAGCAAAAAGGGACATTCGATTACCAATACCAAAACAAGAAAGGGCTTTATATCGATTTAGCATTGGATTATACAACCGAAATGTCATGAAGGGAAGTCCAATAGGCGAAATAAAATATGACTCACGTCTTCGGAGTCCTGGTGTCCAAGTCGGGGTGGCGACCACACCTCTGCTTGAATCGTCGTTAGCCTTCCCTTCGAGTAAATTGAACTCATCCTGGTGAATGTTGGAAACGTCGCGAATTGTCCGGCATAAGTGCGATCGTAGCAGGCAGGTGAAGCAGCAAACCATAGCCAAGTACTGACAGCAAATGTAAGCAATAAAAGTACGATTAGAAGGTATATGAAGCATTCCGGAAATTAAATAGGGTCAGATTAGTTTACTAACCGCATTATACATGACCGAGCTCTTTTCCACACATCAATCTCTCCCCTCCTGCTCCAATAGATTCAACCGCAGCCACTCCTCTTCCAGCCACAGCCACAGCAGCCACTCTTCCTCTTCTCCTCCTTCTTTGGCACCGTTTTCGCGACCTCTACTTTACGTGGGCACACAACGCATTTGAAGGGCATTCACTAGGAGGCAATTGCACGATATACATTGACAGCAGAACACAAACAGTCCAAGTTCACAACTGGTTTACTAACAAAAGTGATTAGCTATACAATACAAAGCAGGCTTATGTAAAATACAACAAGAATCGTTGAAAATAAACAGGAAAACAGCGAAAAATGGTTGAAGGAGTTCGAGTGTGACCAGTCCATGAAAATTTTAATCAATTCGTACCAAATACCGTAATTGCAATACCTCGACTACACGAACAGCAAATATTTTTATTTCCCGGCTTTGTTTATTTTTAGCTTTAATAAAATTTATTTAATTTTTTTGAATTAGTGCATTGAAATAAGGGAACAAAACTGCGCAAATTGAAGCACAGTTGATTTTTGACTGGTGGGTACCTTTAAGGTCAACATCTCTTCTTCTCCCTTACTCTCTCACCGCACTACCGGAGTATGGGAAGTAAAGAGAATCGAACTTTCAGCTTTTGCCTCATTCCCAGCAGATAAGAGCGAGAGTGAGCCACGAAGAGATCTCGAACCACACGAATGAATTGTTTATCTGAACTTGTGATCTTGCTTACTCCGAGAAACGCAGCAGGGCGCGATCTTTTCGGTTATTGTCGCGGACTGTAAATCCGTCGACAAGAAACGGGTTTTGGTGTGTTTCGACCCCGTCACATCACACTAGTTTTTGTCTGCTTTATCAACAACAAAACTTTTCAAAAACTGAATTGCTTATGATGTCTGCGTATTTTGGCCTATACAATTTGAGTCACATTCATCATAATATTCACAGTACATCATGCACCTGTAAAGAAAAGACTCTACATACCGAAATGGATCTACTGGGTAAGGTGATATTCAGATCGTAGTCAATGTGTACGAAGCTTTATTGTTGTAGATTACTGTATTTCAATGATAGGAGAAATACGTGATCGTATCATGATGACGTGCTAAATTGTTTTGTGCAAGCCGTTCGAGTTTCTATCACGGTTATTCTACGATATTGAATCTAGACGCCATATATGAACATATCACGGGTATCACCAGCCAATGGAGGTGTGTGGGAACAATTTCCAACTTTTATTTTTTGTTTGCCTTCATATTAAAGTGGTAGCATACACAAGAGCCAACTTCTCGAAAAATCTAGGCCACAGGTCCCAGAGCCGGATTTTAGGAATTTTCCGGTTTTGATTCCTCCCAGACGAGCTAGAGACATGGCAAGGAGCTCAAAATGATCGGAAAAATATAATAAGAAACTTTCATGTTTTGAACTAAGCGGTATATCTAACGCTCGCCAAGTTATGCTCGATAAAGCAGATTGTGATCGAGATAAAAAATCGTAGCTTTTTCGAGAGTATGCATTACAAGCAATTTTATTGCCAAATATAGTAGGTCGAGTTCATACACGAATATAAAAAATACACAAATCGATTTCTGTGATAGCCCTTTTTGGCAATATGCATTTGAATGCTCCAAAGTGACATTGGCCATAAAAAGATGTTCGTTACCCTGCTTTGTTTTGCCCATTATTTAATACATATTACTATATTTCAACATTTCTGTAATAGGAGACATCGATAACGACGAAAAAATAAGAGATTTCACAACTTCTGAAAATTCGATTTTGAGACCTCAGTTTTCACCAAATTTACGGCCATCCAAGTCAGAAATTTAACAACAGCTACCATCAACGCTGGGTGGAACCTACAGCAGGCTTCGACGTAAATTGATTTCAATGCAAAGAACTTCTATATACGGTCTAAAAGTTATTATATTTTGCTTCGAAGATGCTCGTTCGAAAGGGAATTTTCAGAACAATTAATTTTTTTGAAGTTCAGAATATGATATATAGTACGGTTCAAGTATATTTCTCAATTTTTGGTAACAATGTATGGTTAAATCAACATTAGAACTTACTAGCTTTGAGATACGTAAATTTGGTAAAAAATGGGGTCACAAAATCGAATTTTCAGAAGTTGTGAAATCTCTTATTTTTTCGACGTTATCGAAGTCTCGTATTACAGAAATGTTGAAATATAGTAATAGGCATTAAATAATGGGCAAAACAAAGCAGGGTAACGAACATCTTTTTATGGCCAATGTCACTTTGGAGCATTCAAATGCATATTGCCAAAAAGGGCTATCACAGAAATCGATTTGTGTATTTTTTATATTCGTGTATGAACTCGACCTACTATATTTGGCAATAAAATTGCTTGTAATGCATACTCTCGAAAAAGCTACGATTTTTTATCTCGATCAAAATCTGCTTTATCGAGCATAACTTGGCGAGCGTTAGATATACGGCTTAATTCATAACATGAAAGTTTCTTATTATATTTTTCCGATCATTTTGAGCACCTTGCCATATCTCTAGCTCGTCTGGGAGCTGAGATACAGTTTAGCCGGGAGCAAAAGCGGAAAATTCCTAAAAGCCGGCTCTGGGACCTGTGGCATAGATTTTTCGAGAAGTTGGCTCTAGTGTATGCTACCACTATAATATGAAGGCAAACAAAAAATAAAAGTTGGAAATTGTTCCCGAGGGGTCGTTTTTTCCTCCACTGACTCATGATACACGTGATATATGAACGAATGTACATCTGAATGCCTCCATCGGCATGTTTCGGAGTTACTTCGACTTGGGGATGGCCGATGCATCTTCTACGGCCTTGTACATTCGATTCCTCGTGAGACGCTTCGACAAGACGTACGTCATGTAGAAAACTGCAATCTCAATCTGCCGTAACTGTGAGAATCACTGGTTTTTGTCTAAAAATACCCATAATCTGTCGACACCATCGATATGACTTCGTAATTTCATGTATCTCTGCTATATGTTATTGTTACCTCCAGAAATTCAGAACACATGATTGAATTATATATTTCTATTAAAATCCGTCTCTACTTCCTCATCTACCCCCCCCCCCCTCCCACATACTTAGGGACCACAAGGGATATAGCCGAAATCAACCTATGCCACCCTAACTATGCTCAAAATGCCCGCAGGGATCCAAATAAGATAATGCTTTTGGCCGTTTGTCGATATCTCATCTCTGAATCGCGCTAGAGGTCATAAAGTACGTGAAAAGGTGTCAACGGAAGGCGGCAGGAAAACGAGACGAGGAAGAAAGGGGCGGAGCCAATTCCGCCGCCTCTCCAGGCAAATCGCCAAAAATTTGGGCAGGGCTTCGCCCTTTCCCGGATGCGCCTCACCCCCAATAGGTAAGACGAGGAAGGGATGCAAGCGCGCTCTTTTGCAGTCCCAGGCGCTCTCTACACGCGCCGGGGCAGAAACTGGTGCAAAAGAGGGAGGAGGGGAGAGAGAGAATGCACTCCGCTCTCTCCGCCATATCAGTGTATCGCGGACTGGTTTCTTTTGAATCACAAATCAACGATTTTTCAATTGAGTCCTGATTAATCCGCCTGTACTAAGGAAGTAATGAATTCAGCAGCCCTCTGCTTTTACTACTAGAGAGAGCACTCCTCGGGCTTCTTAATGTACTTAGTGAGCTTCCTCTCAAAAATTGATCCATGAAGTTCCACTATTTTAAAGAAAATCATAATTTTTGTGAAAAGTTCACCGTTACGCTTACTTCAATTTCTCCCATATTAGACAGCATTGCCCCACTATAACCCTAATGTTGTGAACATTGAATATGTCCCTATATAATAGTATGAGGATAACAGGAGGCGATTTGAGACACACAGAATATACGAGCTCAAAGTTGGGGTCCGAAATCGAGCAAAACTTTATGACCAACCTAATAGAATACAGATAGGCTATCAGGCAAGCCTTGTCCCGTATGTCTATGTTCGCTGAGCGCGCCAAACCAGCGTTTTCCAGCGTTTTCGCAACTTAATTATCGTATGCTGACCTATTCAGAGAACACTTTTACCAGCGGGCCAGGGCTATATCGAAAGGTAATGGAAAGAGCTTCTGAATGCTTTTTTGAGCGAGTGATTTGGTTGAGAATGAAGCTTGTGATTCCTAAATCTCGCTTTCGAGGGGAAATGTGTCAGAGGAAAGTGGGCGGAGCTTGGGGAGTCTATGTGACATACTATTGCTTTTCTTCCTCAATGTGGACAGTCAACACACGTGTTTCATAACACATTATTAATTATTTGTGTGTCGTCCATAAATAATATATTTAAGCACGAACCGAATGTGCACCAGAGGATGAAGATGACCCTCAGCCGCTCATGCATTTTGAACATCGTGTCGTACCTAAAGGAGCTCAATCATGTAGTGAAGACACTGCTAATTATAGAACGGGCGATATCCATATCGACTTCCTAAATGCGCGGGAGGATGCAAATGCTGTTTCCTGATGCAGAATCATTGGACGGATGATATGGAAGCAATGGAGAAAATGCATTCTGTACACGTCCATTGCTCCGATCATATCATATGATTCCTTTGCCCAATTCCCACATAGAACTACCATGAAATTGTCGAAAAATACTTGTTTGATGAATTTTAGACTAGTTCAAAATTAGAAAAGTACAACTAACGGGACGAAAGAGGGAATTTCGTCGTGCGTTTTGTAGACTCTCGTCCCTACGAGCATCCATTTCTGAAATGTCGTCGGCACTTGAGCATCTGAAAAAATATAGTAACGATAATCGAAAACATATAACTAAATACGCGCTACTTATCTACAGATTAATTATTACATGGTCTGTGCAATGTTTACGGTAACTAAGACAAGGTGTAAAATGTTCTTAAAACGCTCTGTTAATTGTTGAACCGGTAATTGATGCAAATCACAAGTACTGCTTTACCTAGCAGAAAAAAAGTACATCTTTGCGTGAGTTTTAACATTATCACCCACCCTCTCCTCCACCGTCTTTTCGATCTTTGTGCTCCATGCGACCTTTATCGAACTCGGTCTTTGTTGCATGGTCCTTACCGTGATGAGCGTGTTCCTGAAATGCGCATCGTTAGATCTAGAGTGCAGCGAAAATAACATCGATCACCTCAAGCTTCTTGTCAAAAGCCGACCCTGGGAATGTGGTGGAAGCGAAGGCGCGCTGGGAACGCCATTGAAATGCCCGAAGAGCCACACGATTCGCAAGCATTTCTGACAAGAAAACTACCAGAATGCAAAGGAAAAGCTATACATAATGAATTACACGAAATCAAAGAGGTACGAAGTTTTCTAGAGCCATAGAACGATTTCCAGCAGATGGAACGCCTACTATTTTCGCAAGACTTGGCTGGATAAGAGCCACATGACAGTCGGTTCTCTTGTAAGAGAGAAAGGAAGAGAGACAGCTGGGTGGAAAGTGGAAAACACGCGGTTCTGGAGAGACAACCAGCTTACGGGGCGGGAGTGAGGGAGAGAAGGGGGTTCGTAAGAGTGAGATGGAGGGAGAGAGGGAGAGAGAGTTCTGCAGACGAAGCAAAGGGAGAGAGACGCCAGATCGTGTGCAAAATTTCCCTGCTGTCTCTTGTTTTCCTCTTGCGTCCGCACGTGAGGTTATTTTCAGCCGGACACTGCGCGTAAACATTGCAGAAGGCAAGGGGGAGTGGAGAGTTCGAGAAGATCTCTTCAATATGCACACTCTCTCGCCGTCATATTTTTATTCGATTTGTTTTTGTTCAATATCGTCCAATTCTTCAGCGGCTACCGCTTTCTTCTGTGTTATTCTTAAACCAATTTTGCGCAGATGTTACGAAATTTTACTTCATCGTCTGCATCCTTCATATATCGATCGATCACCACGCCTGTACACATCAAACAAGGTATCGTCGCTAAAAACACGTCGTATGTGCCAAACATTGTGCCTGGTAGAAGCAATGCATTCTAACATGGGTAGATCAGAATGTGTAAACTCACACACTTGGATGGTATTGTAACGGCAAGTAAGCTTGCAGGCCTCGTACAGCTGGAGCGCATGTTGGGATGGATCCCAAAGCAGGAGAAGATTGCGAGAGTCGCGCGTGTTTCCCAGCAGTGCGCAGGCAGTGCGAAGGTAGGGAAAAATGCAGACGAGGGCTCAATGGGTACTCAGGGCTCAATGGGCACTCTATGGGTACTACTATATAGAGTGCGCTATTCGGGTAATAGTCCCCTCATTTCTCACACTGCCTCACCAAACGACCGGTCGAGAGATTGTGGGAAATGGAGATATAATTACCCGAATTGCGAACTCTAGTACCAAAAGAGCTGTGAGGCAAGCAGTGGACAATGTCTAGTAGACCTAACCCTGCAATATCATTCATCGTGCAATGTTCAGCAACAATTCACAGGTGTGGAAGGTCGAGGTGGACAACAGTGGTAGCTTGGAGAACGACATGGCGGGGCATATACCGTTCGTTGATTTGATGATCTAACTTCTAACATGACAATGGTATCTCTCAATGTCCATTACGATCCATGGAACTTTGATAATTTTTGTAGGACTGAATATGTTGCTCAATCCGGGCATTCGAATAGTATAATTCATGATCCGAAACCATGATCTGAAAAAGGTCGAAAATAAAATTCTAAATTATTCGGGTAAAATCTTCTTCAGAGTTGGGCAATTAGCGTATAACAGAGGAGATCTGAGAAAATTTACATAAGGTCGTACAACGAAAAATTAAGTGTTGATATTAAGATATCTCTAGGGGTAACTTTTCATGTAGAGTTCAAAAGTCGACCTTAGAATGATGTATCTCTAACCGCTCATTTCCGGTTTTTGGCCAATGGAGGGAGGTCGGTTTTTGTATTTTTTGAACGGCTCATCCAAACACATACATGTATAGCTATTCTGAAAGTACACGATGAGATAAGCATTTTTACTGTTGGAAGTGAAAGGCTAGCTCATCTGTGAAAAAAGTTGTGGTCGTTTGAATTCTACAATTCGTCTAAAAATTCACGCCCTGAAAAATTTTATAATGCCCGGTGCAAAATAAACCTTTCCATTCGATTATTCATGTAATTTTACCCCTGGGAGAAAAATTACTCAAAAATTCATTGATACAAAGGTACTCAAAACAGACGCGAAAGACATCAGAATGCGAGAATTTATGTAGTCGATTTTTTCAAACTTATGATTTAGGTCCCGTATAGCACCTTAATCGAAAGAGGATCAAAATTTATTGAAGAAACTGAATAAAAACCATAGTTTACCCACTCCTATTAAAGTTGTGGGCTTATTTTTAACATTTTACGGACAGTGGCGGGCAACTGATACATTTGAGGGCCTGGGAAGGAGGCGACGGGCCTGGGTAGCTTGTTATGTTAATCAATGAATTTGGGAAACTTATAATGGGACATGGGAACCCTGTTATGGTACCCAGACAGGTTATTATTGGACCTGGGTAGCCTGTGTTGGGACTTGTGTTTTCTTACGAATAATTTTTGGAACGTGGATAGCCTCTGATGGGACCGGGGTGGCTTTACGTTGTGCAAGGGTAGTCTCTGATGATACCAGGGTCCTAATCTTGAAAAACAAACTGGTTTGGGTCCTGAATACCGAAAGAGCCGTTTTCGGCACTGAATACTTTATTATTACAGCAAAATATTTTTGTTTTTGGCTCTGATTCAATATCCATACCCCAAGCCTCGGACCCAATTCCCAAAAATATATAAGTTGGGAACACCTGTCTTATCAAAAATCTACTTCATAAATTCTCTCATTCTGATGTCTTTCGCGTTTTGAGTACCTTTGTATCAATGAATTTTTGAGTAATTTTGCACCCAGGGGTAAAATTACATGAAGAATCGAATGGAAAGGTTTATTTTGCACCGGGAATTATAAAATTTTTGAGGGCGTGAATTTGAGACAAATTTTAGATTTCAAACGGCCACAACTTTTATTACAGATGATCTAGTCTTTCACTTCCATCAGTAAAAATGCTTATCTCGTCGTGTACTTTCAGAGTAGCTATACATGTATGGGTTTGGATGAGCCGTTCAAAAAATACAAAAACCGACCTCCCTCCATTGGCCAAAAACCGGAAATGAGCGGTTAGAGATACAGCATTCTAAGGTCGATTTTTGAACTCTACATGAAAAGTTACCCCTAGAGATATCTTAATATCAACACTTAATTTTTCGTTGTACGGCCTATAGGTGGAATTGCTCAGTTTTCTCAGAAAGTCTCTGATAAAAAACTAGATTTGCAGCATGGATCCTCTCTCGGATGCATCCCAACAGGAGGTGCACCAGTTTCGCACCAAGAACGAAGCGCTCGCCCATTGTCAGAAGAATAACTGGACGGTCATGCTTGACGACGATGAGCAAGCGGGCTGTCAGCCTTGAATGCGGCAAATAACGACGACAAAATCGGCGACTGCTCTCCACGTCTTGCATGCTCCCCAGTAGAGTTCGGAATTCTGGCAATTTTCTCTTCAATTCCCACACTCTATAGCCACTCGACCGGTCGATAGAGTGTGGGAAATGAAGAGACGATAACCCGAATTGCGAAGTATACCCTCCAGCTCTGTCTGATCGGCGAGAGAGCACACGCAATGAGGAGTGCGCTTGCCGATTGGGCAACATTAGCGGTTAATGATTTCAACATTTCCATTTTTTGCGATCTCTGTGAGATTTAACAGGAAATTTGTGTTAAAAAAAGGAAATTAACAGGAAGGAAAAAGGAAATTTGGAAATTTGAACACATTGTGAACATTCGAATAAACATTTATCAATACGTTCTCGAGCTGCTGACCTAATCTTAGAATACGAGGGAAAATAGCCACTTCACCGTCAATTCGACATACTTTCTTCTCACCATCAATAACTCTACTTCTACTCGCACTTTCTTTTCCACATTCAGATGTTGTCCGGTCGCGCAATGTTTGCCCCTTTCATCTCTTGCGGGTGTGAATTGTGAAGAAACTCCTTTTGTCGAGTGTTTCCCTCCAAACCTGCACGTTGTCTGCTCATTCACGTTGGTAACTTGCCAATAGTGTTGTTAAACATAGTGATCAATGTCATTGAATGCATTTGCCCCTGTAGCCATTGATGTCACTTTATGATTTACTATCAAATTTGTATTCGGTCCTTTCGAAACATAGAAATGTTAATATTACATGTTTCTTTTCTTCAGCGATGTTAATGAACGATATTCCGACGGCTCTCAGAGTATTCTGTCAAGCATTTGCCATGACCATCGCCACATCCACAGGCGTGCTACTGCGGAATGCTATTAAATTCACGAAATTCAAGGCCGATTCGCAAACCAAAGTAAGCAAACCGACTTGGAACAATGCTTAAATTACAAAAAACAATGTTTTCAAAAGGCGTCCATACGCTATTCGATCTCATTTTAATATATGAGGACGTCCGCGATAGATTCAACAAGGCTTCGGCACAGCCAAAAAAGTGGAACCCACGAAAACATGTTTTCTTGGGTAGTTTTCGATGCTGATCATCGTGGTCCACTTCATTTTGCATGAAAGCAGAAAAAGGGGAATAAGTGCTCTTCGGGTACCTCGGATCCCCACACATGTCTATACCATTCTAATCAGCGTGAAACGGCGGATCGAATGGTTATGGTCTCCACTCGCACACATGATTGAGTCAAAAAGTCGATTTTTCTCGAAAACAGGGACAATTCATGACTAATGAAATACACCATTCGATTGGCAGTCAAATTCTGGTCGGGTGCGCGAGATTTCAAGGCTCCGCCTTGTATTTTGAGCGTACAACATGCGAAAAAGCAGTTTTGACCGGAAGTGATATGGCACCACACCGACATTCAATGATCGATTCATGCAAAATGAAGTGGACCACGATGATCAGCATCGAAAACTACCCCAGAAAACATGTTTTCGTGGGTTCCACTTTTTGGCTGTGCCGAGGCCCCGTTGTGAGTTGTTGAATCTATCGCGGACGGCCTCATACGAGCCCGATTCTCTAAGAGTCGAACAAAACGTGGCACAGCATTTTTACGAAAACATGCTCAAAGGGGTTTTTGAGGGTGCTGATCACAATGGTCAACTTCATTTTGCACCACATCGAGCCTGGCTGCATGTAAGCACCATCTACTTTTCTGTCGATATCTCAATTTCGAATTCATGAATCTTCTTCAAACTTTCGCAGGGGTTGAATAAGATAAATAAGGACTCTAGGTGAACTTATTCAACCCCTGCGAAAGTTTGAAGAAGATTCATGAATCTGAAATTGAGATATAGGCAGAAATGTAGATGGTGCTTACATGCAGCCAGGCTCAACCGGTCGATGTGGTGCAAAATGAAGTTGACCATTGTGATCAGCACCCTCGAAAACCCCTTTACGCATGTTTTCGAAAAAATGCTGTGCCAGACCCTGTGGGATATTGTTCGACTCTTAGAGAATCGGGCTCATATAATACATATTATAATGAGATAGAAGATAGAGAGGGAGAGATATTGTGCAAAGTGCCCTGCTGGCTCTTGTTTTCCTCTTGCATCGAGCACGTGAGGCTATTTTCCGCCGGACACTGCGCGTAAACATTGTGGAAGGCAAGGAGGATAGTGGAGAGTTCGAGAACGTCTCTCCATTATTCACACTCTCTCGTCAACTTGTAGATTCACTCCAATTCTGCCGTTTATCTGCAGCAACTTCCAGAGTCGTTTTTGCTATTCCTAATTCTTGAACCAATTTTAGCAGATGCTACGAAATTTCACACCGTCATCTCTTTCCTTCATTTATCGATCGTTCAACACGCCGGTACACATCTCAAGAGGTAGGATATCGAAGCGAAAAAATGTTCAAAAAAAATGTTACACATCTCAAGAGGTAGGATATCGAAGCGAAAAAATGTTCAAAAGTATGGCACTAAACAGAGAGTACTAAATAACATATGTGGATCGTAATGTGTAATAATAACCTCAAATAGTTGGGGATGTTGTAATGGCAATGAAACTTGCAGGTATCAGACAGCTTGAGCGAATGTTGAGGTGGACCCCCGAGCAGGAGAAGCTTCCGAGAGTCGCGCATGTTTACCAGCACCCAATAGGAGGTGCGATGGTAAGTAAGAATGCAACCGATGGGCTCATCGAGTATCACCAAAATGACGCATGCCAGTATAAATTGTCTAGTTGACATAAAAAACGATGATTTCTTTCATCGTGTTCAGCAACAATTTTCAGGTGTGGAAGATTGAGATCGACAACGGCGGATGCTTAGAAAAGGACATGATCGGAGACACACTGTCCGTTTATTATAATGTTCTATCATCTGCATAGAAAACAAATTAATGATAAATTCGTAACATAAAACTGATATAGATGGGTCGGAAAACGCTATAGATGGCTCGAAAATACTGAACTATTCATGTAATACGATCTTTTATTGGATTCATAGGTTGATAAATAGGTAGCTTTTAATTTCAAGAACAAAACTTGTTAAGTACTACAATTGTAGCACTGATGCTCTATCTGATGCATATCAACTGGAGGTGCACCGCATGCATTTTTCAACTAAGGATGACGCGCTCGCCCTTTGTCAGAAGAACAATTGGGTGGTCGTACTTGACGACGAAGAGCAACGGGGATGTCAGCCTTGAAGGCGGATAATGATATACAATACCTACCTTTTACTGTGATTTCGTTATATTTAACAGTAAATTATGTATTGAACATTGTGATATCATTTGAATAAGCATCTTAAGAATATGCAATATGAAAATCTTAAGAATATGCAATATGAAAATCTTAAGAATATGCAATATGAAAAAAATAGCGATTTAGCGGTACTCAATTCGTCATACTTTCTTCTCACTAGCAATAACTATCCTGCTCTTACTACTCTTACCCTACTCTTCTACTCTCACTTTCGTTTCCACTTTCAGATGTTGTCCGGTCGCGTGATGTTTGCCCCTTTCATCTCTTGCGGGTGTGAATTGTGAAGAAACTCCCCTTGTCGAGTGTTTCCCTCCAAACTCCCAACGAGTATTTTCCCTCCAAAATGTTGTCTACTCATCACTTGGTCACTTGCCAATAGCCTTGTTAAGCCTAGTGACCAACATCATTGAATGCATTTACCGCTGTAGCCGTTGATGCCACTTTATGATTTACTGGCAAATTTGTATTCGATCTTTTCGAAACATCGAAATATTAATATTACATGTGTTTTCTTCAGCGATGGGAATGAACGATATTCCGACGACTCTCAGAGTATTCTGTCAAGCATTTGCCATGCCCATTGCCACTTCCACAGGCGTGCTACTGCGGAATGCGATTAAATTCAGGCAATGCAAGACAGATTCCAAACCGAAGTAAGCAAAACCGATTTGAAACAATATTTAAATTTCAAAAGACGTTGTTCTATCTCATTATATTGTTGTCACTGCCTAGTTCAAGTTGCTACTTCTAGAGCATCCCCACAGAGGTTTCAAGTGGATCACAAGGCCTAATGTTAACTGTTCCTGTTCGTATTGAAATATTTGTATTTGTTGAATATACACAATGCATTGGATAAATTCATTTTAAACTGCGAAGCGGCCTGCACATTTTCCGCGAATTGTCCGTGACTATTTCCGTGACCATCCTGTTTACGCCTTCAGCCCGTTGGGGCGACTTGCAAAATATTGCCTTGCGTCGAGATCTCGTGCCTCGCCTCTCATTGTTTTTCTTGCTTTTCCGTCTCAGTTATCGAAATGAGCAGTGAATTAGAGATCGAAATTCGGGCCGTATTCTGTCCCTTGTTACAATTGATCTCTTTTATTTCGAATATTAGGTCGTCGTAATGCTTTCCGAAATGATATTGCTAGCTTTTATTTTTGCCAGATCTTGAAACAATTGCTTGGAAGAAAATGCTACGCGTCCTGAGCAGCCGACTCTATGGGAACTATCATCAACTCTTACAGGGGTCTCTATTACATCAATATTTCAGAGCCCACTTGGCTTTCTCATCTAAAAAAGTGATATTTGTTTATCAATTATTTTTCGATATAAATGCCGAAATACCTGACATGAAGGGTCTTCGGACACGGATTACCTTAGGAAAAGTAGCGACCCAAATAATATTCCAAATTGATGAGGGATAGGATAAGGGTTCTTCATTAATTTGAGCACGAAATTACCGCTCCTCAATCTACAGGGCTGGCACAAAAACGCCAAAAGTGTGTATTTTGATGTTCAATATTGTACACCTAAACTCCGAAGAGCCCTGTTGATGAATGGAGAGCCACATTCTCTCCCAAAGATTTTTGTGACTTACCTTGGATAGGTAGTGCACATTTATGAATAATATTAAATATTAAGGGCCGTCGGTATAGATACAATACTCCAGAAATGAATAATTGAAATATTAGGCGTGGGTGGCGCAGTGGTGTGAGGCGCCGCTCGCCATACAAGGGTCCTGAGTTCGATCCCCCGCCTGGGCAGACCAAGCCCCCTATCCCCCGGAGTCGGTAAATTGGTAGTGACCTCGGTCGCGAAAGGTAACGTTCCCTAGAAGCACTTTGGACAGCACGGTTTCGTAGTCCTAGCAGTAGTCGGCCTCACCGCACTACACCACCTAGCGTAGTCGTTCACGACTGTAAAATCGCTTGACGTGGCTGCACCTTTACCTTTTTACCTTTTTTTACTCCAGAAACGTGTCGTGGCAAGTGTCATGAAACCCCAAAATCTGATTACGCGCCTATCTCTAACAGGCCCTTCGAGGCTGATCAGTATCAATATTACCGGTGCGACATATGACAATCGTACTTTACTGCTGTGGCAAAAATTGGGTCATATTTCTATTCTAAATGAAATGCTGATCGTTCAAAAAGTCAGGGTGTTGGACGCTCACGTGAAGTTTGGGACACGGCTGTATTCGTTTCTTTGGTCGGACAGATTTATGATAGTGTGCGCTGAAGAGAGTATAGACGCTCCTATCTACCACTAAAAGACCTAAGTTGATTGGGCAAAAGCGAACGAAGGGAGATGTCTCATTGGTTAAAATCGTACAAAACTTTATGACCAATCTGATACATCATCGTATGATATATCATCGCAATAAGTGTGCAGCTGTAAATTATATTACAGCTGCAAACTTAGGAAAACAATAATAATTTCGAGCCGCGCAATAAACCTAGTGCGCATTCTATACTCCATAAAATTATGGTCTCGACAAATTTTCCTAATCGTATTTTGATATCTGCACTGAGATTGCATTGGGTGCACGCACATTCTCAATAGGACATACTGCACTTGGACGCACTTTTCATTGTCCGAACACAAATCATCATTGCGGAAAGAGTGAGCTAAGAACTCTAAGAGAGAAAGATCGAGATCCAGGGCAGTATGCAAGCTTTTAAGGAAAACATTAAAAATATCCTAAATGTGTCTCTAACATCACTCCATATCCAATAGTATGGAGGATCATTGGTACAAGATTATCGTAAACAGAACATGTTAAAGATTCGAGAGCCCTCTTGCATTGAACAAGTGTAGTGTTCGTGTTTAGTATATCTCCGATTTTCTTCGAACTCATAAGCGCTCTCTCACCTTTAGCTCTCTTGTTATTTCCACATCGTTTTTTTCCAACAAAGATAAGGTTGATGCGTCCATCTTTCTTACTAGAGTTCGACAGACGGGCCTTCGACTCTTCATTTCCCACACTCTCTTGATACTCGGTCGAGAGAGTGCGGGAAATGGAGAGGCGAAGGCGCGTGCATCGAATTGTAATGCTTACCATATCACATCTTGCTCTCTTTCCCGATGTAGATCGGTCGAGGAACGGTCATAAAATTAAATCGGAGCGAGGCAAACAATGCAGCTGGACACTACAGTTCGTAATTCTGGCCTTCACATCTTCATTTCCCATACTCCCTCGACCGGCCGGCCGGCCAGAGTGGAAAGAGTGAGCAGACCGTTGTATCTTTTCTCGAACTCTATTAGACGCTCTCCAGGATGGTCGGATAGGATGAGAGCGCATAGAACTAAGAGACGAAGAGGAACTAACATGAATGACAAAGGTAATCGGATATGAGTTCGAAGAAAATTGGAGATATACAGAGTGGGAATGATGTGCAGGAAGGGCAACATCGAGAGTATTTGATCTGTCCGTGCAACGGCAGAATAGTTAATTCTTCTAGATATAGGGAAACGACATTTGATCTCTTCACTCTATGCACTCTCATCTGACGCCCACGAGCGCACTTGAATCCTCTATAGAGGATAAACAATATATGCCGGCTGGTTCGAATTACTGGATGGACGAAAATCGACAAAATATAGCGAGAGCTAGAGAAATGAAAGGGTTCGTACATTATTCGAGTTCGATATTCGGGCCTTCGTCGCTTCATTCCTCACGCTTTTTCGCCACTCGACCGATAGAGTGCAAATGGAGAGACGAAGACCCGTTTATCGAACTGGAATTCGCGGGCAGATTGAGAATTCGGCCAGACCGTCTTCGAACTCGTGCATCTGCTCTTCACAATGTATTTTTTGGGAATATATGCAAACAAAGTATACATGAAAAAATCAAGACATTTTGGGAAACTTACTGATGCAAGTCTTCTCATCAGAACCTTGCTCGAATCCGTACCGGCATCTGCGACAATTGAATTGGATTGAATGTACTAGGGCAAGTATTACTACCATGCTATTGCGTATAGTGATTGCGAGTTATGACCAATAATCTTGGCTTACCGACAGAAGTATGAGCCAATAGTGTTGACACAGTTGTGGTGGCATCCGCCGTTGTTTTCGAGACATTAGTTGTCGTCTAAAAGAACTTTTATTAAAAAAACTTTATTTCCGAAAAAACAGTGTATGAATCGGGCGTGAATCATGCATTTACCATATTTACACGTTGCATATCCCTCCTCAAGAAAATATATATTATATCGATCTGGTTCTGTGCAAAATTAAGCTCGTTTTTAGAAAAAGTTGTTTTTTACTGCATAACCGGCAATTATTTTCAGTAAAAAATTACAAACCATCCACCAATTCCGGCCTTCCGGCCATCCGTCGGCAGCATTCGATTTGCCGAGTTCGGGTCTTCAGTCGTGTACTGTACATCCGTATTTGCGGTGAAGAGGCTGCTAATCTTGTCGGTGAGGAAATCCACAGCCTGAAATCTGAGTTGCATAATCTCTGAAAACTGCGCTGTATGTGCTATATGCACTTCACTTACACGAGACACGGCTTCTGCAAGAACTGCTTCTCCTACAGCTTGTACGACGACTTTAATGAATAGGGGAGCACCTCTTTTTCTACGTGACGACATTCTTTCGAAAGAAATTATAATCTCGCCATTTTTTATGCTCACAATCTTGAAATCTGCGATACAAGGAACTATTTGAGGTAAAGGAAATATCTAACCGCCGATCAACTCTTTTCTCTCTATCTCCGCTGGCATCGCTTGAAGTTCCGTTACTTGGATGATCGACAATAATAGCACCAGAATGACAGTAGTGACTCTCATCTCAAAACAAATTTTCGCTCACATTAAAAAAAAATCTGCAAATCTGCAGAACATGGTCACACGGTTATATGAGTAGATAAGAAGAACTGATATCACACATCTAGCCTGTTGTTTGTCCGCCTGCTCCATTCCGCTTGTCCGATATCTGTTCTCTCAGTACAACGGGTCGGAGGGAAGTGAGCTGAGGTCTGCCCTTTTCAATACCAGATTGCAGTGAACAATTTCTCCCCTCCTGTCCTCCTTTTCCACGTGTTGCTCTTACGCGTAATCATCAGACTTCCACATTTGTGATACCATTCACTCACCTGTCTTGGACAGTCTCTCTTCTCTCTTTGTCACCTCTGGCGGGGTTCACCCTTCCCACATCTGCCTCTCCCTGCTCTCCTCGTGACCTGACCCGTCCAGGACCAGCAAATTACGTATGGTGCTCGTTCTCTCTCTCCCCCCACCTACGTTATTCCCGGGACACTGCGAGGGACCGAAAATATATGAGCGCGTTTGCGTTAGAACATAGGCATTGCCAGCGAATACAACCATATTACTCGTTAAGCACGCTTTGGGCTAAGATAAATGTTAAATTCATGAGTCCAACTTTGTATTATGAGTTCAGGATTTGTGCTCCAATGTTTTCTGTTTTCGCAATTTTTTTATTGAACATCTCCACAATAATATACTCTTCTGATTATTGTGTACATTCTAGTGCGAAGTACACTGTTGCGATGTTACTGCAATACATTTCTAAAAAGCTTATGGGAACAAACCGCAACGTTTCTCTAAGAGGCGTTGCGGTTAAGAGCGTTGGACGCGCGAGAGCTGTTATTTTTTAAAGAGTGACGAGAACGTTCATAGCCTTCGCAATGTATCTCAAGGAGTGGTTGATGCTTCTTCTTCTTCTTTCGCTATGCCCAAGTGTCCCGGGCCTTTCGAATGGTGAATTTAATTACATCATTTTTTTAAAATTATATGTATTATTTTAGAACCAATGAAATGTCGACTCCGATTGGATGAGGTTTCCACAGTTCGTCCCGATTCTGCTATTCATGGGCAACCATCTGATCAGCACAGCTATTACATGTCTATCCGCTTCGAGAACTGCGCAAATTCGGATCATCCATCTCTAAGTTCTTATACAATCGCGATCGTTAACTTATCTGCATCAGAAGCAGCTCCAGAACAGCTTGCCTATTTTGATTTACGTGAATTCAGCCCTATCATAAAAAAAACGTCTGCTGCATACGACAGGGTATTGCAAACACGTATTGAAAGAAATATATTTAATACATTTTCAGAGTACAAAGTACTCGGAAGTAATGGACAGACAGTTCATCGGCAATTTCCCTGAAGGCGATCAATATAAAAGATTCCTCATTGACTGGAGTTTGAAGCACAGTCAATCAACAGCAGTTGCAGGAATGCGGTAATTATCAACATTAGTTTTATTTTTTTGAGTTATGTATTCAGGGAGGAGGATTCAAACAATCAATTTATAACACTGTTTCTAATTATTCATATTGATAAGCACAATGTCCAAGAGAACGAGTCAGTTTTTATTTAAATATATCTTATGAAATACGCATTACACAGTGACGTGAAGCGCATCCTCTTAATTGAAAAAAAGTCGAGTGCATCGTAAGCAAATTTCATCAACCGTGTTGTCACCAACGTTCGATGATGATTGGAGGAGAATTGCTGATATTACCGCTCAAGCAGTTGGAATCTCGTTGAGCAATTCGAGAATCGAGGCGTCACCAATCATCAAGGGGTTCAAACAATATGTGAACGATATTTCGGTTATCATGATGCCCAAGACCCTCATTGGAATTCAAATGGACGTCCCTCATGGCAGAGCCGTGAGAATTCGTGATGGTGTTTGGGTGTTGACTCAGCAAGCATCATACTCGGAAGCTCGAATTCATTGCAACAGGGCGCTCGATCCTATTGCTGATTTGACAGTCGTACCACCTCAATTCGATTGGACAAGAGATTTCGATCCTGAGAACGATGATGAGAGCCCACCAGTGAAAAAGCAACACATTGAAGAAGAGGAAATGAAAAATAATAATCGAAGGAGGAAATACCTACTCGGCGACTGCCAGCTTAAACCAATGGCATTATCTGGTAGTCAACGACCATCAAGTCGCAGGAGCACAGCGTATTGCTGAAACCGACGGAGAGATAGGAAGGTATGATCAACACAAATATGTTGTATTTATCCGTTAACCAGGTTGCATCGGCTAGCATCAAGTGTCTTCTACATTATGGTGAAGGACATGCGTAATTTTAAAGACAATGGATTCATTGATGATCTGAGCTATATCCAAGTCTGACAATTTATGTATATAAATTAAAAGATTTCACTAATTTAGAATGGTTGCGAGCGAATTTTCGACCTCTTTTCATATATTATCTTTGGAACGTGCATGAGATCGTCAGACATAATGAATTACATTGCGTCAGCAATCGGGTTGGAGAGCGGAGATGCTATGCTAGATTGGAAGTAAGTATAAAACAATTTAATAAAAATATGCACATATTATAGCGATGAGGGAGTATTGATGGATGTTCGATGTTTTAAACTCTATGATTACCTTGCTCAGTACACTCCGTTTCACATTGCAATCACCTACAAGAATTCCAAGGGAGAAATACGGCATCATATATTCACTTCAGCGCGTAAGAATCATTGTTTAAAATGAACATAACATTTGATATTTGCGATTGTTAACATCTCTTCACATTCCATATGTTCAGTCGGAGATCGGCTGTATGTCCCTATTCTCTTCATCGACGCCGATGAGATCAAATTGTATGCTCACGGAAATGGGCTCACTGAACATGAATTGTCCGTACTGGCACCATATGAAGGAGATAACGAAGGCTCACAATATGAACAACAAGAAGAGGACGAAGAAATGGAGAGTGAGCCAAGCTATTGCGAAAAGGGAGAGTACGACTACAGTGAATTATTGCGATTAACGAGAGAGAATAATGCGATGTTATCCCGTTTATCGGAAGTCACTACAAGCGCTCCTGAGAAAAAATATCTGGAACGGAGGATGAGGGAATTTCGGCGAGAACATTCATTCTTGCGTCACATCAACCCTGAGCTTATAACTGCAATTGCTGAATCTCGTATACTTAGCGAGCAGACTCTTGAAAACCTACTCTCCGATACCCGTCTTACCTACATTGATGTGGAATTCGATACTAATAACAAGAAGATCATATTCGTGTGCAAAGCCTGTAAGGAGAAAGGCTTGAGTAATTTGAAGAATAAGAGGAGCGTGGAGTGGGAGATTAGCGAAACTACGGAGAAAAATATTAAATCATCTCTCGATACTATTCGGAATCATCATCGGACAAATTATCATGAGGATACCGTGAAAGTGCTCGAGGCTAATGCCGAAAAAGAATTTCTCGCCGAATACGCACTTAGTACAACGCCGCATTTGAAAATGGATCCCACTAATATAATGCTCACTGCTGCGTACTACATGTCTAAGCTAGCAATTCCTGGACATCAATTTCCTGAGATTTGCCAACTTATGCGAGACATAGGTGAGCTATAATTTCGAATTTAATTTAAATTATGATGCCGTATTGTATATATCAAATTTCTAAAAATACTTACAGGAGCACCTCTCGGGAAGACCAACACCCACCGTACATCATTCATGCGTGGTGTCGAGTCGATCGCTAGTGGCATGAAAAAGCGACAGATCGGCCATATCGTCTCTTATCGCATCCCATTTGGAATGCAGTTGGATCTTTCGTCTGACCCTCTCGGTAGATCAGTACTCATGATCTTCATTACTGCGATTGTCGACGGATATCCGATGGAGCTTTTCTATGCTGCCACTCAGTTAACGGAAGGAGAGACTGGTGCATTGATATTTCATAAAGTGATCGAGAGATTCGAGAGGGACGGATGGCTATCGCATCTGGAGGACTATCTGATTGGAATTTCAACGGACAACGCAAGTAATATGATTGGAAAGTACGAAGGATTTGGACCGTGGATGAAAACGTACATTGAAGACCATCGCAAGAGGTATACCATTAGATAAAGTAGTTGTTATGTCAAAATGATTACAGAAATGCCCCGGCGAGAGGGATTCCGAGTAGCATTCTTCATATTTTTTGTGCTGGTCACCGAATCGAGAGAGGACTCCACGACGCATTCAAGGAGCTGAGATATGAGCACGAGAGTGCGTACGAATGGAGCAAGGCAACGACGGCAGTGATTGATAGCGCCGCTGATTTCTACGGCGTTGTTGCGAAGAGTCGACTGAATAGTCTTCGAGTGACTGCTAAGGACCAGGAATTAAGCGGATCCCTGGAAGCGTTTCTTCATCTCCAACATGGATACGATATTAGATGGTCCGCATCAGCACTGGCTTGTAGAAAGACTTTCGTGCGTATGATGAAAGTAGTCTGGGATAATATGCTCGAATATGATAACGAAGTGACGAATCTAATCGAAAGCACACGTGCTCAAGAGAGGCATATCGCCACTAAAGCAAGAACATTTCTGTTAATTTTCAAAAACATTACATTCTACGAACGTCTGACTTTCGAGGTCGGTTTTTCTAAATTAATTTCTTACAAAACATTTTCTGAATTATATGTATGATTTTAGGTCGGAATTCTACAGTGTGTTCAGTTCGTTTCGTTAGAGGCTCAACGAGCGGATGGCAATCTAATTGATCTGCCGCGTGCATTCAAAGAATTTGAAAAATGCATTACTGACTTGTCTGTGTCTGTACCCCTTCCATCCTTATTCTCCGAAAATGCGTGATTCGAAAACGAAGAAGAGATTGGAAGAAACGGAAGTGCCGTTCATGCGGAACGTCAAAGTGGTGGAGAATACTGGAGATATCGCCATCCAAAACAGCGGAGACGGGTTGGCGGCGATATTCGGAGATCGATCAGAAGAACTGGATACACTTCGATTCCGTCTTGATTACACAACGGATTCTACGAGGAGGGCTGTTTCGGAACCATCGAAGGACACTTTTTTCGATCCGATTAATTCGATGCCGGAGCAGGAAGAGAGAGGTGAGCATAAAGAGAAGATTCATTTACTAATTTATTGCTCAAGATTCCATCGATGAAGAGGCACGCGATTCGCCGTTGTACCGGAAAGTATCCGGTTCGCGGATGGTTATTCTTGATGAAGATACTCGTGTGAATTATGGAGAGAAGATCATAAGCAAGTTGAGAAATAGATTCAACAATCCAATCTTGGAGTTGGCCGCATCGTTCACTGTTCACAAACTTATCTTTGACACCTCATTCGACTAGCCGGATGGAGATCGGGAAAAGGAGAATCGGGAGGAGCTGAGTGTCTTATTCAATCTTGATGCACAAAAAGTAGATCAAAACATTGCTGATTTGCGCAAGAGTTTCAGAGAGTGTGTTCCTGAGAATAGCAGGGAAAGTCTGAAGAATGCGCCGACTGATATTGTGTTGTTTCATACATCTCTAGTAGGAAAGCCATGCTGCGGAGAAGAATTGGAAGTGCTAATTTCACGAATTATTACCCTGCCTATCAGCTCCAGTGGGGTTGAACGAGGATTCAGTCTCTTCAATCTGTATATGTCCAAGCGACGACACTGTCTCAGCATTCCGCATCTAGAAGATTACATCTTCATCCATCAGAACGGGCCCGATCCACATACTTTCGTAGCAGACTCATATGTAACTGAATGGAAGAAAAATCATCAAGAGACGGAATTCCTCGAATCGAAGGACGATGAAGTATGTGAACCAGATGAGACGGAAACGGGCAATAACGATTGGAACCGTGCATTTTCGCCAAAGAAGAAGCAGCCACGCATGACAATATTCGATTGAGGTAAAACATCAAAATCATAAGCAATTAATATATTATATTTGTTCAGATGTACCAACATACCACTTCACCGACGTTAACATCGATATGGTGTATTTCAATTTTATTCGATCACTGTAATCCCTATTTATTTGTATCTATATTGTATGCCATGAATAACGATTCTCCTTCAAACTTTGCAATATCTCTTACTGATGTATTTCCTATAACCTGTTTTATGAAATTATTTTGAATTTTGTAATATAAATTTCAAGTTATATATTCGAGACGGATTATATTCTCGTTCACAACAAAATTCTGGAAATGCACTACGCCATTGGCACATTGCATTCAACCACATCGACTTCTTCGAATTTTAATAACAGCAAAAAAATGTTTAACACTCTTCTGTATTCTAACTCTGATTTGTTGGACCACGGTAATTTGAAAAATGTATTCACAAAAAGCCCAAGAATACTAATTAGTTAGCTTCACCGACCTTCAAGAAAAATCAGCACAGCTTAATTTGTACAATTCGATGTTGCTACCGTACAATGGGTACTGTAGTTGATCAACAATAATTGAATTTGAATGTTCAGTTGATGTTCATAATGAAGGAACAAAGAACTAATTTTTAAAATAAATACATAAATAAATAAATCAGTTCATGATAGCTAGTGAGGATACTGTAATTGGATTACTGTAGCTGGTGTACGGTATTTCTGTTGATGTTTAATGATCTGTGTCTGCAAAATTTTGAACAATTTTTCCATATTGTGGTGTGTCTACAACACTCAGATTACGGTAGTTCGGGATACGGTAGCCGACAAATACCATTTGAGCTACTGTAGATTGCGAAGGTTATGGTACCTTAGGTTTATCTTCCACGACTGAAGTTTCCGCGCCACCTGCAAAAAAATCCATGAACCCGGGTTCATGGGTGCTTACCCCTTGCAGGACCATGAACATTTTTTTGCTGTTATTAAAATTCGAAGAAGTCGATGTGGTTGAATGCAATGTGCCAATGGCGTAGTGCATTTCCAGAATTTTGTTGTGAACGAGAATATAATCCGTCTCGAATATATAACTTGAAATTTATATTACAAAATTCAAAATAATTTCATAAAACAGGTTATAGGAAATACATCAGTAAGAGATATTGCAAAGTTTGAAGGAGAATCGTTATTCATGGCATACAATATAGATACAAATAAATAGGGATTACAGTGATCGAATAAAATTGAAATACACCATATCGATGTTAACGTCGGTGAAGTGGTATGTTGGTACATCTGAACAAATATAATATATTAATTGCTTATGATTTTGATGTTTTACCTCAATCGAATATTGTCATGCGTGGCTGCTTCTTCTTTGGCGAAAATGCACGGTTCCAATCGTTATTGCCCGTTTCCGTCTCATCTGGTTCACATACTTCATCGTCCTTCGATTCGAGGAATTCCGTCTCTTGATGATTTTTCTTCCATTCAGTTACATATGAGTCTGCTACGAAAGTATGTGGATCGGGCCCGTTCTGATGGATGAAGATGTAATCTTCTAGATGCGGAATGCTGAGACAGTGTCGTCGCTTGGACATATACAGATTGAAGAGACTGAATCCTCGTTCAACCCCACTGGAGCTGATAGGCAGGGTAATAATTCGTGAAATTAGCACTTCCAATTCTTCTCCGCAGCATGGCTTTCCTACTAGAGATGTATGAAACAACACAATATCAGTCGGCGCATTCTTCAGACTTTCCCTGCTATTCTCAGGAACACACTCTCTGAAACTCTTGCGCAAATCAGCAATGTTTTGATCTACTTTTTGTGCATCAAGATTGAATAAGACACTCAGCTCCTCCCGATTCTCCTTTTCCCGATCTCCATCCGGCTAGTCGAATGAGGTGTCAAAGATAAGTTTGTGAACAGTGAACGATGCGGCCAACTCCAAGATTGGATTGTTGAATCTATTTCTCAACTTGCTTATGATCTTCTCTCCATAATTCACACGAGTATCTTCATCAAGAATAACCATCCGCGAACCGGATACTTTCCGGTACAACGGCGAATCGCGTGCCTCTTCATCGATGGAATCTTGAGCAATAAATTAGTAAATGAATCTTCTCTTTATGCTCACCTCTCTCTTCCTGCTCCGGCATCGAATTAATCGGATCGAAAAAAGTGTCCTTCGATGGTTCCGAAACAGCCCTCCTCGTAGAATCCGTTGTGTAATCAAGACGGAATCGAAGTGTATCCAGTTCTTCTGATCGATCTCCGAATATCGCCGCCAACCCGTCTCCGCTGTTTTGGATGGCGATATCTCCAGTATTCTCCACCACTTTGACGTTCCGCATGAACGGCACTTCCGTTTCTTCCAATCTCTTCTTCGTTTTCGAATCACGCATTTTCGGAGAATAAGGATGGAAGGGGTACAGACACAGACAAGTCAGTAATGCATTTTTCAAATTCTTTGAATGCACGCGGCAGATCAATTAGATTGCCATCCGCTCGTTGAGCCTCTAACGAAACGAACTGAACACACTGTAGAATTCCGACCTAAAATCATACATATAATTCAGAAAATGTTTTGTAAGAAATTAATTTAGAAAAACCGACCTCGAAAGTCAGACGTTCGTAGAATGTAATGTTTTTGAAAATTAACAGAAATGTTCTTGCTTTAGTGGCGATATGCCTCTCTTGAGCACGTGTGCTTTCGATTAGATTCGTCACTTCGTTATCATATTCGAGCATATTATCCCAGACTACTTTCATCATACGCACGAAAGTCTTTCTACAAGCCAGTGCTGATGCGGACCATCTAATATCGTATCCATGTTGGAGATGAAGAAACGCTTCCAGGGATCCGCTTAATTCCTGGTCCTTAGCAGTCACTCGAAGACTATTCAGTCGACTCTTCGCAACAACGCCGTAGAAATCAGCGGCGCTATCAATCACTGCCGTCGTTGCCTTGCTCCATTCGTACGCACTCTCGTGCTCATATCTCAGCTCCTTGAATGCGTCGTGGAGTCCTCTCTCGATTCGGTGACCAGCACAAAAAATATGAAGAATGCTACTCGGAATCCCTCTCGCCGGGGCATTTCTGTAATCATTTTGACATAACAACTACTTTATCTAATGGTATACCTCTTGCGATGGTCTTCAATGTACGTTTTCATCCACGGTCCAAATCCTTCGTACTTTCCAATCATATTACTTGCGTTGTCCGTTGAAATTCCAATCAGATAGTCCTCCAGATGCGATAGCCATCCGTCCCTCTCGAATCTCTCGATCACTTTATGAAATATCAATGCACCAGTCTCTCCTTCCGTTAACTGAGTGGCAGCATAGAAAAGCTCCATCGGATATCCGTCGACAATCGCAGTAATGAAGATCATGAGTACTGATCTACCGAGAGGGTCAGACGAAAGATCCAACTGCATTCCAAATGGGATGCGATAAGAGACGATATGGCCGATCTGTCGCTTTTTCATGCCACTAGCGATCGACTCGACACCACGCATGAATGATGTACGGTGGGTGTTGGTCTTCCCGAGAGGTGCTCCTGTAAGTATTTTTAGAAATTTGATATATACAATACGGCATCATAATTTAAATTAAATTCGAAATTATAGCTCACCTATGTCTCGCATAAGTTGGCAAATCTCAGGAAATTGATGTCCAGGAATTGCTAGCTTAGACATGTAGTACGCAGCAGTGAGCATTATATTAGTGGGATCCATTTTCAAATGCGGCGTTGTACTAAGTGCGTATTCGGCGAGAAATTCTTTTTCGGCATTAGCCTCGAGCACTTTCACGGTATCCTCATGATAATTTGTCCGATGATGATTCCGAATAGTATCGAGAGATGATTTAATATTTTTCTCCGTAGTTTCGCTAATCTCCCACTCCACGCTCCTCTTATTCTTCAAATTACTCAAGCCTTTCTCCTTACAGGCTTTGCACACGAATATGATCTTCTTGTTATTAGTATCGAATTCCACATCAATGTAGGTAAGACGGGTATCGGAGAGTAGGTTTTCAAGAGTCTGCTCGCTAAGTATACGAGATTCAGCAATTGCAGTTATAAGCTCAGGGTTGATGTGACGCAAGAATGAATGTTCTCGCCGAAATTCCCTCATCCTCCGTTCCAGATATTTTTTCTCAGGAGCGCTTGTAGTGACTTCCGATAAACGGGATAACATCGCATTATTCTCTCTCGTTAATCGCAATAATTCACTGTAGTCGTACTCTCCCTTTTCGCAATAGCTTGGCTCACTCTCCATTTCTTCGTCCTCTTCTTGTTGTTCATATTGTGAGCCTTCGTTATCTCCTTCATATGGTGCCAGTACGGACAATTCATGTTCAGTGAGCCCATTTCCGTGAGCATACAATTTGATCTCATCGGCGTCGATGAAGAGAATAGGGACATACAGCCGATCTCCGACTGAACATATGGAATGTGAAGAGATGTTAACAATCGCAAATATCAAATGTTATGTTCATTTTAAACAATGATTCTTACGCGCTGAAGTGAATATATGATGCCGTATTTCTCCCTTGGAATTCTTGTAGGTGATTGCAATGTGAAACGGAGTGTACTGAGCAAGGTAATCATAGAGTTTAAAACATCGAACATCCATCAATACTCCCTCATCGCTATAATATGTGCATATTTTTATTAAATTGTTTTATACTTACTTCCAATCTAGCATAGCATCTCCGCTCTCCAACCCGATTGCTGACGCAATGTAATTCATTATGTCTGACGATCTCATGCACGTTCCAAAGATAATATATGAAAAGAGGTCGAAAATTCGCTCGCAACCATTCTAAATTAGTGAAATCTTTTAATTTATATACATAAATTGTCAGACTTGGATATAGCTCAGATCATCAATGAATCCATTGTCTTTAAAATTACGCATGTCCTTCACCATAATGTAGAAGACACTTGATGCTAGCCGATGCAACCTGGTTAACGGATAAATACAACATATTTGTGTTGATCATACCTTCCTATCTCTCCGTCGGTTTCAGCAATACGCTGTGCTCCTGCGACTTGATGGTCGTTGACTACCAGATAATGCCATTGGTTTAAGCTGGCAGTCGCCGAGTAGGTATTTCCTCCTTCGATTATTATTTTTCATTTCCTCTTCTTCAATGTGTTGCTTTTTCACTGGTGGGCTCTCATCATCGTTCTCAGGATCGAAATCTCTTGTCCAATCGAATTGAGGTGGTACGACTGTCAAATCAGCAATAGGATCGAGCGCCCTGTTGCAATGAATTCGAGCTTCCGAGTATGATGCTTGCTGAGTCAACACCCAAACACCATCACGAATTCTCACGCTCTGCCATGAGGGACGTCCATTTGAATTCCAATGAGGGTCTTGGGCATCATGATAACCGAAATATCGTTCACATATTGTTTGAACCCCTTGATGATTGGTGACGCCTCGATTCTCGAATTGCTCAACGAGATTCCAACTGCTTGAGCGGAAAAATCAGCAATTCTCCTCCAATCATCATCGAACGTTGGTGACAACACGGTTGATGAAATTTGCTTACGATGCACTCGACTTTTTTTCAATTAAGAGGATGCGCTTCACGTCACTGTGTAATGCGTATTTCATAAGATATATTTAAATAAAAACTGACTCGTTCTCTTGGACATTGTGCTTATCAATATGAATAATTAGAAACAGTGTTATAAATTGATTGTTTGAATCCTCCTCCCTGAATACATAACTCAAAAAAATAAAACTAATGTTGATAATTACCGCATTCCTGCAACTGCTGTTGATTGACTGTGCTTCAAACTCCAGTCAATGAGGAATCTTTTATATTGATCGCCTTCAGGGAAATTGCCGATGAACTGTCTGTCCATTACTTCCGAGTACTTTGTACTCTGAAAATGTATTAAATATATTTCTTTCAATACGTGTTTGCAATACCCTGTCGTATACAGCAGACGTTTTTTTTATGATAGGGCTGAATTCACGTAAATCAAAATAGGCAAGCTGTTCTGGAGCTGCTTCTGATGCAGATAACTTAACGATCGCGATTGTATAAGAACTTAGAGATGGATGATCCGAATTTGCGCAGTTCTCGAAGCGGATAGACATGTAATAGCTGTGCTGATCAGATGGTTGCCCATGAATAGCAGATTCGGGACGAACTGTGGAAACCTCATCCAATCGGAGTCGACATTTCATTGGTTCTAAAATAATACATATAATTTTAAAAAAATGATGTAATTAAATTCACCATTCGAAAGGCCCGGGACACTTGGGCATAGCGAAAGAAGAAGAAGAAGCATCAACCACTCCTTGAGATACATTGCGAAGGCTATGAACGTTCTCGTCACTCTTTAAAAAATAACAGCTCTCGCGCGTCCAACGCTCTTAACCGCAACGCCTCTTAGAGAAACGTTGCGGTTTGTTCCCATAAGCTTTTTAGAAATGTATTGCAGTAACATCGCAACAGTGTACTTCGCACTAGAATGTACACAATAATCAGAAGAGTATATTATTGTGGAGATGTTCAATAAAAAAATTGCGAAAACAGAAAACATTGGAGCACAAATCCTGAACTCATAATACAAAGTTGGACTCATGAATTTAACATTTATCTTAGCCCAAAGCGTGCTTAACGAGTAATATGGTTGTATTCGCTGGCAATGCCTATGTTCTAACGCAAACGCGCTCATATATTTTCGGTCCCTCGCAGTGTCCCGGGAATAACGTAGGTGGGGGGAGAGAGAGAACGAGCACCATACGTAATTTGCTGGTCCTGGACGGGTCAGGTCACGAGGAGAGCAGGGAGAGGCAGATGTGGGAAGGGTGAACCCCGCCAGAGGTGACAAAGAGAGAAGAGAGACTGTCCAAGACAGGTGAGTGAATGGTATCACAAATGTGGAAGTCTGATGATTACGCGTAAGAGCAACACGTGGAAAAGGAGGACAGGAGGGGAGAAATTGTTCACTGCAATCTGGTATTGAAAAGGGCAGACCTCAGCTCACTTCCCTCCGACCCGTTGTACTGAGAGAACAGATATCGGACAAGCGGAATGGAGCAGGCGGACAAACAACAGGCTAGATGTGTGATATCAGTTCTTCTTATCTACTCATATAACCGTGTGACCATGTTCTGCAGATTTGCAGATTTTTTTTTAATGTGAGCGAAAATTTGTTTTGAGATGAGAGTCACTACTGTCATTCTGGTGCTATTATTGTCGATCATCCAAGTAACGGAACTTCAAGCGATGCCAGCGGAGATAGAGAGAAAAGAGTTGATCGGCGGTTAGATATTTCCTTTACCTCAAATAGTTCCTTGTATCGCAGATTTCAAGATTGTGAGCATAAAAAATGGCGAGATTATAATTTCTTTCGAAAGAATGTCGTCACGTAGAAAAAGAGGTGCTCCCCTATTCATTAAAGTCGTCGTACAAGCTGTAGGAGAAGCAGTTCTTGCAGAAGCCGTGTCTCGTGTAAGTGAAGTGCATATAGCACATACAGCGCAGTTTTCAGAGATTATGCAACTCAGATTTCAGGCTGTGGATTTCCTCACCGACAAGATTAGCAGCCTCTTCACCGCAAATACGGATGTACAGTACACGACTGAAGACCCGAACTCGGCAAATCGAATGCTGCCGACGGATGGCCGGAAGGCCGGAATTGGTGGATGGTTTGTAATTTTTTACTGAAAATAATTGCCGGTTATGCAGTAAAAAACAACTTTTTCTAAAAACGAGCTTAATTTTGCACAGAACCAGATCGATATAATATATATTTTCTTGAGGAGGGATATGCAACGTGTAAATATGGTAAATGCATGATTCACGCCCGATTCATACACTGTTTTTTCGGAAATAAAGTTTTTTTAATAAAAGTTCTTTTAGACGACAACTAATGTCTCGAAAACAACGGCGGATGCCACCACAACTGTGTCAACACTATTGGCTCATACTTCTGTCGGTAAGCCAAGATTATTGGTCATAACTCGCAATCACTATACGCAATAGCATGGTAGTAATACTTGCCCTAGTACATTCAATCCAATTCAATTGTCGCAGATGCCGGTACGGATTCGAGCAAGGTTCTGATGAGAAGACTTGCATCAGTAAGTTTCCCAAAATGTCTTGATTTATTCATGTATACTTTGTTTGCATATATTCCCAAAAAATACATTGTGTATGTATGGTTGTAAATAAGTGATACATTAACTAGGAAAGTCCATCGACGAAGATGCAGAGAACTCGTTGCACCCTCCTGCATCTACCGGTCCTATCGAGGCATCCGAGGGCGAAATTGAAGTATTGATGACTGCTTTGAAGAATGGTACATATTTATCCATTACAGTTTTTTCAAGTATTAGGTTGTAACATAAGTTTTGTCGCATTGGTTCACAAAATTTCCATGAAGGATACTTCTCAAACATTCCCATTGCCTGACCTCCTAGCATATGTTTCTGGTGTACATGTACATTCAAACCATAGGGTAGAGCTGAACCGCAGACGCTGGATATGTCAAAAATATTAATATGAACGGATTTAAATTTGGTGCAGATTTAATTGATTCGTTTGATCGGGTGCTAGTTCGCAGAGATGAATAATGAACCAAACTTCTACAGCATGGTTATATGCCCCGTCAATGCTCTTTCAAAATATATATCAGATATGGTGCTATGTTGAGCGGAACAAAAGATATACTTCACTGAATGTAAGGTTAGCCGCTGATTCGTAGCCAACTTGACCTACTCTTCCGAATCCGAAATTACAACAACAATGACTAACATAAGCGCGTTCCAATTACCACTCATGGAGGTCTAATTTATCATTGAACATTCGAGAGAAAGAACACTCTACTTGTGGGAAATTTGAATTTTCATTAATTCAATTCGCGCACAATTTTACCAAAAAAATCCAAGTTTAGGTGTTTCGAATTAAAGATTGTCATTCAAAAGCTATTTATTTCCAAAATTATCCCAAGTAGATAATGGTAAAGGAAGGGTTGATGGTTCGAATGGACACAATAAATCAGATATTGAACATGTGTGTGAGGTAGGAATGTGAACGAAGTGCCAATTTCAGTAGTTTCATATACATGCCATCGTTCCGAATGGAGCCACTTATCTCAACAGAACCCAGTCTACCCCAAGCTTTGTCTGTATATTGACCACTTTGGGTGAACTATATTCCACCACTATTTGGATCTCGATATATATTGAGAAGAAACTTCGGCTTGCGAACGTTTTCGCGACCGTCACCTACCATCCACATTATACAAACTCGTCTACATTTATAGAACGATTTCCGCTCGGATGATATGTTGTTGGTATTCATAACAACATATCATCCACGATTTTTATTTCCCCCACTCCTCTTAATCTCATTATATCTTCTCGTTGCTTCTTATCTTGTCGGCGTGTTGGTTGCTGTGATATTCTTAGTGGTGAGTTTCCCAGTAGCATTAGGAGTGACTTTCCCAGTAGCTTTTTGCCGATCTTGGTCCGGAGCATTTGCACCATATGGTTCTTAAGAAAGGGCATCTGCTATGGATGTATACGGGCCTTTCCTCTCGATCGAGCTATGTGGTCGGTCTCCCTCCTTCGGAACTCCATAGATGCAGTTATCCGGCTGCCTCCAAGGGATGAATCCTTCCTCAATAATGTCATAGCCCGTGATGAGTCTAAAAGAGAATATCACAATTGAAACCAAAAACAAAAGGCAATATTTAATTCGAAAAATAATCATGCGTACCCGCAAATGAGGCGGCAAATATATTTCTTCGCACGAGAATCGCCAAGATCTCTCAATAGCTCGGGCATAATGGAATTTCGCATTTTATTGGTGAGAGCAGCGTCGATAAGGGGGTGAGTGTAATTGAACTTCATATGGCCCGATTCAGAGATGTGGCATCCACTGCACTGCAAAGAATGCCGGATTGATATTTAGCTCACCAGAGCAGTGTAATCGTTGCACATTATTAATTTACTTACCCCTATTTCGGGCCTTGTGAATTCCCTGCTGTCAGCATCTACTAATGTGAAAGCAAGAACTGCTATCGCGCACAGCACGGAGCCACGCATCGCACTGCAAAATGGCTGAAATGAGTGAAAGACTAAAATTGAAAATAACGAAAATAAGGGCGAATCGACAGGTTGCAGAAGTTGTGGTATCTTTCCCCCGCCCCCCCCCCCCCCCCTCTTGTGCCTCCTCCTCTACTGCCCCTCTGTCTCGCCATTGAATGGAGTGACCTCCAGCTCCTCTACACGCCGGGTCAATCCCACTCCTCCCCGAGTGATGGGTCAATCATCAATTCGCCCTCAAGAATAGTGACATGTGTATAAAGATAGAGATAGATAATTATATGGAAGAGTTCAGTTTGTCCCTATCTATGAAGTTACTTGCACGGGGTCCTTCCATCTTTCCATCATTTTTGAAATCTAATACAAATGTGTGCCTTCATAACTTGATAACATATACTAATTCCATGACTTCCTGTTTCCTATCATCAGTTGATACTAGTGTTGCAAATTCGTATGAAACCGCACATCGCACAGGCGAATCCAGGAATGAGAGTTAAAAGTGCGACTTCGGACGAACGTTCGAATGTGCGAATTAGTGCGAAATCTATGCACAAACGTGCGAACAAAATCAATTAGCCATTTCTTTCCCTCATTCGTTAATTTCCCGGTCGTGGCACAATTCGAGAAGAGACCGAGCACAATGGCCGGGAGGTGAACAAACGAGGGAAAGACGTGAATATGTGACTAATGTATGCAAATGAGACGACCGATCATTTTGTGTGGAATTCGTGCGAATTGTTCGTCCGAATTTGCAAAACTAGTTGAAACCACTTTATATGACCTTGCGAATGATGATAGACGACATTCGACGTTTGAAAAAAAGTCTCTCTCAACCAAACGATCAAAAATGAGCACCAGCATAGGAGAAATCGACGCTCCAGACTGATATCAATGCGTTTAGTATAATCACGAGGACCTATAATTTATTAGTTGCATCGCATATTATAAATAATTAAAATTTAGCTCAATTTGCACAATTAGATGTTACTACCATATGCTGGTTACTGTAGTTTCAGTAACGCTCCCTACTTTGGACAGCAGGGTTACGTAGTCCAAGCAGTAGTCGGCCTCACCTCACTACACCACCTAGCGTAGTCGTTCACGACTGTAAAATCGCTTGACGTGTCTGCACCTTTACCTTTACCTGTTGTAGTTTCAGTTACAATACTGATATTTTATGTGCTTTTTTGGTGTTGATGACGAAGGTACAAAGAACTAATTTTTAAAATATATACATAAATAAATAAATCAGTTCATGATAGCTAGTGAGGATACTGTAATTGGATTACTGTAGCTGGCGTACGGTATTTCTGTTGATGTTTAATGATCTGTGTCTGCAAAATTTCGAACAATTTTTCCATATTGTGGTGTGCCCACAACACTCAGGTTACGGTAGTGCGGGTTACGGTAGCCGACAAATACCATTTGAGCCGATGCATATGACGATGGTTATGGTACCTTAGGTTTATCTTCCATGACTGAAGTTTCCGCCCCACCTGCAAAAAAACCATGACCCGGGGTTCATGGTCGCAAAGTCGCCGGCGGCGTGGACAGCACTGCTTGCTATACTCTTTTGAATATATGCCCGGGGTATATCGTAATTTCTTTGAACTCCAGCTCTGGTCGCTGTGGTACGTGCGCACTCTGTGCTTCCTTGTTCAGTTCTCTGCCGGTATCTCTGTTGGCATACTTGCAGCTTCGAGGGAAGTTTACTGGCACAAAACAGTCGGAGGAAGCTGGTTCATCCAGGTATGTTTTATGATACTAAGCACTTCTCTGAACCAGTTTTTTGAAAGGATTGAACATGACAAGATTGTATTTCAAATTGTAGTTTTCCTTTTTCGGATTACGTCGAATCGTTTCAGTTTCGCGACATTCCCTCGACGCACATCTTTTTCCGCTACCTTTTCGCTTTGAGTTTCATCGCGATGCTTACGATTGCCTGCTATGCACTACTCTTGGTCAATTTCAAAACGCTCAGAAAGAGCAGTGAAGTGAGAGAACGAACGAAGCTCATAGCTGATTCCATCTAAATTTCAGCCTCGCACCACCTCAAATGATAGTGCTACCCGCTACGAGCAGGCCCTTACGCACTTGGCTATCGGCGTTTGCACCATTGAGGCTAGTGATCTATCGACCGCCTTTCGATAATTGTATTTTTTCAGTTATCCTACTATTGCCTGTATTGCTACGGCTTTATTATGAATGCAAACTTCAAGGTTTATCTCGTATATGTGAGACGAACCTTTAGATGACATTTCCAGCTGAACCTTGATTCTTTTTACTTTGGCTATTTCCTTGTCACCGATTTGTACTCGGGACTTCCGCCATTTCTGCTTCTTCATTTCTCTTCGCTCGTTCGTAGAGATGTTCGACGTCTTATTAACTCGACAATTAATCGAATGCTGATCAGTTCGAGTGTCACAGAAATTCCGGTTAGCATTATCGCCACTAAAGAGACGTCGCCCGCATAAAGATATTAGGTTGTAACATAAGTTTTGTCGCATTTCGGAGGTTCACAATATTTCCATGAAGGATACTTCTCAAACATTCCCAATGCCTGACCTCCTAGCATATGTTTGGGGTGTACATGCACATTCAAACCATATGGTAGAGCTGAACCGCCCACGCTGGCTATGTGAAAAATATTAATATGAAATGATTTAAATTTGGTGCAGATTTTATTAATTCGTTTGATCGGGTGCTAGTTCGCAGAGATGAACAATTAACCAAACTTCTACAGCATGGTGATATGCCCCGTCAATGCTCTTTCAAAATATGTACCAGATATGGTGCTATGTTAAGCGGAACAAAAGATATACTTCACTGAGTTTAAGGTTAGCCGCTGATTCGTAGCCAACTTGACCAACTCTTCTGAATCCAGAATTACAACAACAGTGCGTAACATAAGTGCGTTCCAATGACCACTCATGGAGGTATAATTTTTCATTAAACGCGTGAGAGAAAGAACACTCTACTTGTGGGAAATTTGAATTTTCATTAATTCAATTCGCGCACAATTTTACCAAAAAATCCAAGTTTAGGTGTTTCGAATTAAAGATTGTCATTCAAAAGCTATTTATTTCTAAAATTATCCCAAGTAGATATTGGTAAGGGTAGGGTTGATGGTTCGAATGGACACAATAAATCAGATATTGAACGTGTGTGTGAGGTAGGAATATGAACAAAGTGCCAATTTCAGTAGTTCCATTTACATGCCATCGTTCCGAATGGAGCCACTTATCTCAACAGAACCCAGTCTACCCCAAACTTTGTCTGTATATTGACCACTTTGGGTGAACTATATTCCACCACTATTTGGATCTCGATATCTATTGAGAAGAAAATTCATCTTGCGAAAGTTTTCGCGACCGTCACCTACCATCCACATTATAAATCTCGTCTACATTTCTAGAACGATTTTCGTTTGTCATTATCCGTGAGTAGTTCAAAATTATGCCCTTATGTAGTACTTTACGCAAATCACACTAATCGGCATACTTTCTCCTTTTCAAGAAGAGCTGATGCGTGAAAATGATTTTTAATCCTGATCTCAGTTCAACTTTGTCTGACTAATGTGCCTCCTCAACTGCCTTGACAGCGCTGAAGTAAAGCGCGTAAGAAAGGGTACGAAGGCCCTCACTGATAATGAATAACGAAATTGAGATTAAATTAATTCGAAGAATTTCTGAGGTTAGAATGCATAAGAGATTGGACGCGACAAAACTTATGTTACAACCTGATATGTTCGCTTTACCCAAAACAACCCAAGGAGTTCGATCATCAGAGAAATAGTGATACACCATAACTTACATGTAACCTGACAGGAAATACTTCATAATGAGCTTCTTCATAGAAACGATAGCAATTTGATTTTATTTCGGGAATGGCCACTAATGCCGAGCCTAGACAAAACTAGCATTTGGATTTGGTGCATAATTTACTCTTTAAAGATTTCAACAGTTGCAACAAGAATATCAAACTCTATAAGATTCTTGCAAATTTTGCTGTGCACTTCCGCTGCAATATTTTCATTTGTCCTTTTTTGTTCAAAATACTCACTTCGGCGAGCTAATGGCGGAGATCTTGTGCTTCTTTCTGCAGCTTAATTTCTGCAGAAATCTGCAATAGAAACTCCGAAATCTTGGTTCGGTTTGTGTGCCGACGAATACCAACTAGTCACCATCTAGCGTTAGCGTTTGACATGATAAATATTGATTGATTGTGTGATCAACCTGCGATACGGCTGCACGTAATACAAGGTGATCGCCGGAGCGATGAGCGGAATGAACGATCCTGCCTGGAAGATTCATTTTTTTATACGTAGAGAGAAATCGACATAATGAAGATATAAAGATAATGAAGATGAATTGTATTTCCCTGCTCGTTTCTAGATTATTTTTGTATGACCACCGTTGTATGCTTTTCGACCTGTATAAAAATCATTATGATGATGATGATGATGATTTCCACAGGTATTTCATGCGTATTTTTTTCGCATACCTGCATCATAAGATGTTCCTGAATAGGCGAGCAGGTCACGATATTAAACTGGCACGTCAGCAAATCGATGACGCCACAGACGAAGAAGACGGGCAGCACCGCTTGCAGAGAGAGCACCTGAGCATCGAGTCTTTGACTTCATCTAATGAACTAGTGAAGCCCTCGCATGCCTCTGTAAGTGTGTGGTGCATTCTCATCGTCTTCTCGCTCATTTCACTTGCGTTCTTGTGGATAATTGAGAGCGCTTGTTAAAGATTCGAGATTCTCGTAAGAATGTAGATAGGCGAAATTGTAAAAAAAAACAATAAAACTATACAAGATAAATATCACAACTAATTCAACGTACTTTTGTACAGATATTGTCGAATCCCATATACTATCTTTCGTATCACGCACCCCCAATCGCATTATCGATCTTAGGAGGTACAACATACCTTAGCTCTCAGTGCGATGATTACGATTGGAATGGGCAGACTCGAAGCGGTAATTGCGACAACCGCGAGAACTGAGCTCCACTTGAATATGTTGACGTGACCTGAAGAAAGATATTTCATTTTCCGTAGGCTTCATTTCGTAAATGTCTCACCTTCTACTGCGTACTCTTCAGCAACGTAACCAGGCTTGGCCACTGACAGGGTGCGTCTAATTTCATTACTCGAGTCGTGGCTTATCAAGAAAGGCACCTGCGGTATGAAGAAACTTCAAGATAAGTTTAGTTCGTACTCTCGCAGTATCTTAGGGACAAACAACCACAAATTTCGAATTTCATCCATGCACACTTACTAGTGTAATGACCGTCGGTAGAGGAACAAGAAGACAGACAAGGAAAACGCAGCAACAATGCGGAGTCGTTGGTCTAAAACAAAAATTTGATAAAGAATCATCCAAAAACGCCCCGTGTAAGTACGTAAAATCGGTAGGCAAAGGAAATCGCGTTGAGAAAAAATGCGTGTGTAAACGTGGCAAGTGTAATGGCAAACATGCAATTGCAGAAGAAACCTTAGAGAGAAGATATTTGGCATCGATTTCGAGCAGCGTTAGAGAAACGATGGCATTGTTCTCTCTTTGTTCTACCCACTTTCTCCGCGGATAGAGCTAGGAGAAAGTATGAGAAAACAAGATACGACTGTCCAAATTCGGAAATGTAAGTCTGAGAAGTCCTAACCGGAAATGATCACGCAAGGCCCGTCGTAGACATAGGCAACCACATTTCCTATTGGTAGCAACCTGCGATTTTTTCATTAAATGGAAGATGAACTAAAAAAATCACCTAATAATAGTAGAAATAGACGCAATAGCCGCAAACAAGTTAATAATCGCAGTATTAGTCAAAAGTACGACATAGGACCTGTAAAATTAAATCTTACTGATAAACATTACCAAACAAACTTCAGTTGTGGTGGAGAGTGGAAAATTATAGCGAGTAGCAGAATAATGTTTTCGATAATTGCTAGTGAATCGACAAATGTGTGCAAAATGATGAAGAAAAGGTCGCGTGTGGGAATGGGAGAGGGAAGAAGCAGCATTGATTAGAGATTCGAGTGAGCATTCGATGCAGCTGCATTCAATAAATTGTCAAAATCTATGTACAATGACAGTGATGGGAGAATCGAAGTCGATCTCAATCAGGGGTTGTATCTTAACCCGAACGAAGTCGAGACATAACGATTAGGCAAGACGATTCAATGACGATGGTGATGGGCGTGATGCGGGTCTCCTCTGTTCGTCTTCTGTCGATTGATGACCTCATCGGAGACGGTCTTCCTATCGTAGATCATGCCCGCCCACGCCATTCCGTCCAGCATCGCCTTCGTCCAGTTGGTCATGTACCCGAACTCGGACGCGCGGTAGTCCTGGAATGTGTTGATTAGTATGTGTGTGAGAGCTGTTATGAAGTTTTTCATAGATCTTTTGAGGTCCCATGGATATCTGGAGACGTGAACACAAATTGAGCAATGTGCACAATGTGTGGCGAGTTTCACACCCTCCTCATTTCAAGGCTTTGTATCCGATGGCATGAGGTTGTATGATGCAACGATCAGCAGAATATACGAACAGTCAGACCATCGGATTCCATTAATATTACTTTAGCGATGGAATGCCCTAGTGTGGAGCCATCTCTACTTAGTAACTAACACACAACAACCTAGTTTTTCAGAAGACTAGTTTTTTGTGTTTGCTGATCAAGTACAGGTTCGGGTGCCTTCCAAACGCGCATTAATTGAAAATACATCTGTGTAATACTCTACATCTCTCCCTACTCTCACCTGGAGAGATGCTTTGCACGTTCTTTCTTTCCAAACCGCGATTACCCCGTGATTATCAACAACAACATTGAAAGAGAAGATCACTGATCGCTCTCTGGGGAATGTATGTTTGCCAAGACCAAAAGCCAAGATCGTTGAGCTATCATTGAGGTGTGCAGCGTATTCCTCCATATTCCTACTTGCTTTCTTGGGCAAGCTCGAAGATCAAAGGTCACCTGGGGGAAGGTGTGGTGGAAGTTGTGGCCTCCTTCACCCGCGGCCTGAATGTTCGTCCACACAGACTCGACGGGAGAGATGGACGCGTCGTATGGCTTGTAGCCGAACATGTGTGCTGCCGAGTTGATCAGGCTGAAAGTAACCAATAATGTAAAATATATTCCTTCGACGTAATTTAGTCGTCGAGTCAACACAAGGCGCAGATTCAGAGCGGAGTAGCTAGAGGTTTTGAGAAATACGTTGGCGGTACGTTCCTTCTCAATGATGTAGTTGATTTGAATCTGGTTTAGTATGGAATGAGTGGGACTAAATATCAGAGATTGAATGGGGTGATAGATGTTTGGCATTGATCAGGGTCAGCGAACCACGATAAGATCATAACAACAGCTACGCGCCATAAACTTTATCAGCACCACTTCAACCACTTTCAACGAAATGCTCGCTTCGTCGTAGGAGGTTCTCAGAAAGGGAGGCGCGTAAAGTCTAGTGTAGTCTCGACGTGTAACTGTAGCGTCACCGATAAATCGCACGATCATAAACCGCGAGCTTTAGGTTTTTCTGTCCACGATCTTATGCTGCAGTAGTTTGTTTTAATGCTCGCTTCAAATCTTGGAATGTAAGGTCATTCGGAATTTTCCCTCAGTTAGGCCTCTGCGCAGAAAAAGAGTGAAAAAAATTCGCATTTTGTTAACAACTTGTAGAGTAAGCAGCATACAATAAATAGATGAATTTCGGCGCCTTAAAAATGGGAAACTCACAAGGTGGAGTTGAGCGTGAAGATGTAGCGGAACATGCCGGCGACGTAGAAGGCGACGAGCGGGGTCTCGCCCCAGAAGTACACCGGGATCACCGTGGGAAGAATGAAGCAAACCAGAGTCGCCAGGGGTAGGTAGTGTCTGAATTGATGAATTGGAATATCTAAATTGCTGCCAAGACGAAGTACTGTGAGCACAGCTAGTGATATTTGAGTAAATCGCAATTTGTCACAGTAATCATTTCGAACCTTCGCTGGAATACGAGTACTTCGTCCTCCCAGAGGTCGGAGATGTCGATCTTCCCTCCCATCTCCTTCAGCTTCTCGCTCTTCCTCGTGAGCAGCCATCCGACGTGCGAGTAGAAGAAGCCCCGCTTCGAGTTGTGCGGATCGGCCTCGGTGTCCGTCCACTTGTGATGGCAGCGATGGTCGCGCGCCCACTCGATCACGTCGTTCTGAACAACCAATTATGGTGACATTTACGGCCATTTTGTAGGCTCATGGTTCTGAGCATCCCGAAACTGTGTTCGAGGGAGGACGCAGCTATGCAAGTTCTGAGCATATCACCCCTAATCATGCTGCTGCTGCACTTCCGCATTTGTGTTATTTTTTTGGAGCTATGCTCTATTAATTCTAATCGACTCCAAGCCTGCTGTTTGGCTGTTGTGACAGTAATCGGATCAGTGTCATGAAAGAAAGGCGCTTATCACGAGAGCCGGAAGCTCACCCCACGCGTCGCCTGATTTGTCGCGTCAAAACAACGTGTTATGAAGGGTTACGGGCCACTTTTTCGGGTCGTTCCATCGCTGGTCTCACGATTGATGGCAACACCAAAACCCATGCGTTGATCATCTCCCCATGCTCATGACGTTGTTGACTCCGCAAGTAATAATAAATGAAGATCAAAGATCAAAGAGCAATTTGATGAATTTGATGCTCACCTGATGCGCCAGCGTGCACATCACGGCGAAGATGATCCTGGCGGGCAGTGTGGCCTTGAACGATCGATGGCTCCAGAGTCGGTGAGCACCCGCTGTAACGCCCATAGCTCCAGCGAAGTGCAGGAAGATGGCTGCAAAATATATGATCAATTACAAAGATATCAATGATTTTTTGTGAAAAAATAATCAATATTTTTTAAATATGCAAAAATGACTATGACGAAATGCTCACCGAAGAAGACGGTTGGCCACTTGGCGACGAAGAAGAACTGGTACATCCCGATGAGCGCGGCGATGTGCGCCGACGAGAAGGTGAAGATGTTGCGCCAGACGATCTTGAGGGGAGGCCGCGACTGCAAAACGGGAAATTCCCTTCGAAAATGAACATTTTCATAGATCTTCTAGCAGAAAAATGGAAACAACTTAAAAAAATTGGAGAAAGATCCGACCTCCTTGCTCTCCTCCTCCAGCTTCGCCATCGTGTCCAGATCCGCGCTAAGGAACATCTCCTCGCTGTCGATTTTGGCAATTTTCGATGAAGCTCCCATGATTTCTAAAAAAAAATGATCGAAATCACCGAAAATGCACCGAGGAAATGTAGGAAAGACCGATGGCAATGGACAACAGAAAGGGCAGCGAATGGTCGGAGACGAGTGGCGCGACTAGGGGATATTTGTGCGAGATAGATGCACCAGCACGTGAATTTCCTGATGGTTTCCAGAGCAATGTTCGGAATCTGTTAAATCTGCCTACTGCCTCATTCGAAAGCGTTCGTTCGGAATGAAGAGAGGCAGAACGTTATTTTCTAATAGAAAACAGTAACTGCTGGTCAGGTTTCTAAAGGGAGATAAAGAGGGAGAGAAGAAGTTGTTGTGCACTGCAAAAAGCAAACAGCAAACATGAGTCGAGAGGCGGTTCAGAGGGCGTGTGGAAGGGGCGACCCGCCCCTCTTTTATAGTGTAGGTAGGGAATCGGGTGATTCCGCTTGCGTACGCTACTCTTGCAATACTTTGCCCCTCCTCCCTCCCGCTCCTCCCGGCCGACTCATCACATCTCCTAATGTTCCTTGCGAAACCACGCAACAGCCGATTCGTGCGTCTTTCTTCAGTGGTCACAGCTCGGCAAATCGCATCTATGACAGAAACAGAAAAAAAAACATATGTGGCAGTACTGTAGAACCCTCATTGAGCACTTGAGTACCAATATCGAAATTTACTTTAGGAATTGTTCGAATTTTTATTCAGATTGATTCATGGAACATGATAGTATTCTGGTGTAAACAATGGTCCCGTTCCGACCTTTTCACCTGAGACAATTGTATACCCAGTTAGACGGTACATCAAGATCCCCCATTCAACCATCTCTCTCGCTTCTTAGGAGAATTGTCAAAATGAAAGATAGTCAAATACAGACGACTACAGTTTTTGTCACACATCTGCAATTTCACGATTTGTTCCAATGGTCACTTCCTCAATCCCGAAAATCAAAAGTACCAAGTCCATCAAACAATTCTCTTCATTATACTCGAATCGACTATGACAGTGGGAAATTTCGCTGCATTTCTACGACGGAAACTGCATCCAATCTCTTCATAACCTATTGATTTCTGTAAAAGGAGTATTCCGAAATCGAAAATCTTCGATTTGTTCATGCTACGTATTCTACTCTCACAGAGCACGATCTCTGACCATCTCCTCTGACTCACTTCTTGCTTACGCGAGAGTCAACGACTAAGCTCATTCTCTCACCATGTTGTTTCAACCGAGAGTGTGGAAAGGGCAGAGTACGACATGCTCCACTTGTGGTGAACTCTGCCCTCCTGCCACTTTCCTTGTCGTTCCCAGCCCGTTGCTTCCTGTGTCGGGGCTCTGCTCTAGCTGGCGAGAGCGAAAGATGGGCCGAGACGAGCAGAGGAACAGCCATCTCTCTGCATATCACGCTCAATCTCGCTGCTACCCGGCGAGAGATGGTGTGAGATAGAGAGAGCACATTACTGCTAGAGTGATAGCGAGTGACTGTGTGCTTGATGTTGCTCCTCTCTCGCTAGGTGTGGAGCGTAGCAGAGTAAAGGCTGATGCAAAGCCCTCCAAACTCCGAGCAACAACGAGAGAGAGAGAGATTGAGTGGGCAATCCCCGGGGCAAAGAACGAATGCTGTAATTGAGCGTAGTCTATGGACCAGTGGAGGATGGAGAGTGGGAGTAGTGTAGCGAGGATGGGCCCATTGCCCGACGCCTGATCAAAACAGCCAGAGAAATGTTGCGTGTTGTGCGGGAATTGGAAGGGTTCCAGCGAGAGTTGTGTGCGGAATGTCCACCTGCACTTTTCGCGTTCATCGAACCATGGACCTCCCAGCGTCTGCTGATAGGCAATGGTGCATTCTTAAAGATCGTGGACAAACACACGAAAGAGAGCAGTAAGAAAACGCAAAATCGGAATTTTAGCACTAAATCGGATGAGAACTATGACGTCATGCCGCCTTTGATCTATCAAACGTTCTCATCCGACCTAGTACCATTTTGTGCATTCTTATTGATAGCAACATACAAAGCGAAACAGATAAATCTAGTGCGTTCCGATCGGCTCGACGGAAGTTCCCGTGTTAATTTTGCAAGGCAAGTGGAAAAGCCTAATGACGGCAATCCGGAATTGCAAGATAAAGAAAAGGACGAAAAAGGCGTCAATCGCTGGGAAAATGGCAGTTATAGTGAAGAGAACGTTGCCGAAGGCACCGATGGAAATTCCTGCAAACATACACATGGATTCGTATTTATTTTGGTACATTTTAATGAATTTATGACAAAATTAATTATTTTGCGGAATTTCTCACCGGACACAATGCCCGTCAGCATCAGTGGAATGAGTGGCCCGTACGAGAAGATGCAGGGGACAGCAGTCTGAAATGTAAACAAAATAATATGTTTTTATTTTCGTTGTTTTGGCACACCTGAATGAGCAGAGCGCGAAAGAGTTGACGCTGCATTCGCCTCGTTGTTGGCATCATTTGTAAGTTGACCGACCTACGGTTTATATGATCGCTAGTTGAGTAGAGCTTTGCTTTTGCCCATTCTCGGTGAGCGGATATGCCTCTTATTTAGGTCAATGTGGGTAGGTGAGCCCAATGTATGCTTTCTTTGTTGTACTTTTGAACCGGATATGCTTACTTAAATGCCGTTGTCGTTTTGTAGATGCAGACTACGATTACAACAACGGTGGAAGAAAATAGGAGAACACAAACGCCAAGGCACGCAGTCGCCTTCGTGTTGATGCGAGAAACATTCGTTTGGGGATTCGAATCCTGCCAAATGCGCTTATCTGATACTGCAGAAGCACTTTTATGCTTTCAGGCAGTTAGCATCACAAGTAACTCTATTCGAAGAACAGTGCAATTAAAGATATTTAAATATTTACTAATATAACATATTTCTCACTCTCAGGGAAAACATGAAAAGTGTAGTGCGCCGGTCGCTCAAATCGATGCCGTAAATCTCCAGAATCTCAGCGGGCACAAGTTTTCTGCAATTTGCATGACTTTTCCAGCGATGTTTTTTTGAGAAAACAAAGTTTTACTAAGAATTTCGTACTTTGTTCTTGAGACAGAACAAGATCATTTTCTCATTCATTTAAATATCTCAAATTAATATTTAGTTCACCTTCTCGCCTCGCTCGGGCGCAGTCCGAATCCAACACAAGAGACAAATATGACGAAGTAGATGGCGTTTATGGTGCTTCCAATCAGAACCCACCGCGATTTTGTCCAGTTGTCCGTGCGAGAAGTACCGAGGGCGCTAAGCAGATATTTTTGTACAATGCTGATCGCTTTTGCAGAAGGTAGATCAGCTTTAGTGACCTCACATTACGCACTCCAATTATTCATACTCTTTCGCATCTAAAATCGAAGTTAGCTCAGTTCTAAGTGAAATTGTCCACTCGACAGTTTGGGGGTGTGCTATCTGGTAATATCTGAGACCCGTGAGCTATAATAAGGCTTTTATTTAACTTTGTAAATAGTGAATAAATGTCTAGCGAAACCAGTGAAACATCGTCGCGATTGAATGGACCAGTGGCAGTCCGATTTTTCACACTAGTCCATACCTTTTCTCATACGATTATCTACTAAAATGCTATAATGTGCGCACAATTATTGCTACCTGGCCACGGTCTTGTAGCGGTAAATGTAATGATAGGCGAGTACGAGAAAAGTTTGGAAGTACGTGGCTATGAAGAGCACACAGGAGATGGATCCGATCGACACTGCAAAGGAATCCTGCATAATAGAACCACAAAGGCAGTTCTTCCATATGGATTGCTTCCTACTCGATTTTACAGCAAAACAAATATCCTAGTGAGGAATACGCTTTGTCACCTCCGAAAATGTCCATTGATCCGTGTCTCGTGAAGAAGTACAAATCGACGCTCGTCATGTGAATGTACTCAAGAAGAGAATGAAATAGAAATGGTGAAAGCTGCAAACCGGTTGCACTATAGCATGTCCAATTGTAGCTGACATGTCACAGAGTGCGAAGAATGCGAGTAGAAAGCGATAAGACCCTGTAGATAATGTAGTTATAAAAAATAAGAACACTCGTTCCGTGTATGAACGGATCAATAACAACGCCAATGTATTGAAAGGAGTAGATAACAGTTCGAGAAACGATACCACGTTAACTTAATTCACTGCCTTGTCATTTGACCGAAATACATAGTGAAAAGAAGAGAACGTGATCCGAATGTCGAAATCCGAATCCGAATTCGACGCACCAAGGTGTTTTGATGTTGTTGTGAATATAATGTATATAAGCAGGAAATTGGAGAAGAAGGAGATTGTAGCGGTGACTCCGATGAAGATCGAGTAGAATGGCTTCGTGTATGCCCAGGAGTACGAAGGAATTGTCATCTGAGGGGGGAACAGGAAACACAATCAATGCCAAAAATTTATTGTATTTCGCGTTAACTCTGATCTTTCCTTAACATTTGTTTTAGGTGTCAAAACAGACAAATCAAGACTAAACAAATGCAAAATGTATAAAGCACAACATATTTAACTTATGATATAAAATACTTCAAATTGATCAAGATGTGATGTTGAGAGGGAAAGGAAGCCAGAAATGATCAGAAAATATCAGAAAACTTTGCTTCCAACGGTGAGAAATAGAAATAATGAGCATACGTCACGCTTGAAAAATCCATGCGAATAAGCACATCATGCGTTGAATGCTGTAAATATCACACTGACCAAATAAGAATCCCAAAAAATGTGGTGATTATTAGCTATTTTGACAAGTATTGTTGATTGATCTATCATGATAAGGCAGGACTAAACTGACCGTTTGGCCTCCCGTCTGATCACAATCAACAGTTGAGTGAATTTTGGCAATATCAAAGTTCAATGAAAGGAGAGAGATCCTATTGCACACAAAAATTAGCTCAATAATATTCCCGGAATCAAAAGCCAAAATTGACACACTATTTTCTCTCACGAAAGAAGTCTGAACATGAACGCTTGCTCATAATTGATCTGTATCATTTTTTGATATTCATATTATAACATTTCACTAGAGAATGTAAATAATAGTGAGCGAACTCATTTTCACCATTCAGTCAAAAGTGACGTGTCATTTTTGAGGGAAAATAACGTGTCATTTTGGAAAATTGATGACGCGTCGCTTCATTCTCCGCAATGTCGACGACGCCGGGTGGTGGTTCGAAGGAGAGGAAGAAATGGTCGCCCGTTTATCAGCATTTTGAGCATTTTTATCAGCATTTTCACTGGCGACAACTTTTTGGAAACAGAACTCAGCCAAATTCCCAGCACTCAGTCGTTGTGCACTTTCTACTTACTGCTCCCGCTTCAAGTGTAAAGAGGTAACAAGTATATCCACGCGATGAGTAATTCTCTAATTGCAGCGAACAATTTTTTTCAACCACTACTTATATTACATCAAACGCACGACGGTGTGGAATTTCTGCTGATAGCTTGGAATGTTCGCTTGTATTGAAAGGGAATGCAGTAAATTCAATACAGTAAGGAGTTCATTTTTTTAAAACTTATTTTTGTTATTAAGTTCTCTAAAAATGAAAGAAAACTACGTCGATATTGGGATCGAAGATGATAGAGAAATTCCTTCCGATCAAGAAGGGGGGAAATTTGAAGGCGAAGATATGAACTTTGATCCGCACGAAGTCAATTCTGGCTTGGGTGAAATTCGAACAATGTCGGATGATTCAGATGAAGAAGATTAGTTTTAACTGAATCTAAACTTGATAAACACTTTCCTTTTCTTTTTTTGAGCATTTCAAATGCATAATTTGTTATTGACGCGTCATTTTGAAAACGACTTGTCGACGTGTCATTTTAAGGGAAAGTGATCCCTAATTGAAAGTGACGTCTCATTTTCAATTCATTTTGATGCGTATTCGATTGACCAGCTATTTTCGACACTCTAGTAGTGATGTTAGACCGAGTTACTCGGCGCTCGCGAGTGAAAATGAAAATCGGCTCGCGAGCAATAACAACTCGCGAGTTCTTATGCAAAATTACTCGCCGAGTGCGAGCAATATTTCAATTTTGCTCGCCGAGTAAGGATGCTCGGCGAGTGCGACTCGCGAGTTCATTCCAGTCACCATCGTCTCTCTTTGCGCGGTCTCCCTCCTCACAGTGGAGAGGGATAGGCGAAGGTATGAATCGAAATGACTCTCAGTAACTCTCAGTATGCAAAAGCACTCGCCGAGTTACTCGCCGAGTCAGCTCTACGCGGCGAGTAATTGCTCGGCGAACACTCAACTTGCGAGTCATTCTCCACAATTCACTCGCGAGCGACCGGTCAAAACGAGTGAGAGTGAAAATGACTCGCCGAGTGAGAGTATGCTCGAGCTAACATCACTACACTCTAGTGTTGATCCCGGGAATTTTATTGAACTGATTGTTGTATGAAATAGGATCTCTGTTCGGGTCTTACATGTTAGGAATTCGTATTATTCGAATTATGACTGTGATGATTGTAGTCCTTAGAGGATACAATGAGCGTTAATTGAGCAGAATGCATGTAATAATCCTCATTCGGTATTTTTTCTGTGGGATACGTCAAAGTAACGCAGTTCGGATGTCATTTGCCTACCGCATACTTTCGCTAGAAAATATGATGTTGAAGAAGAGATTCGAAAAAATTGTGAGTATTATGTGTTGTAATCATAAGACATTCCTTCAATTCGCCTCGATCAATTCGGCCATCGTAGTTACTCGAACTTATTTGCGAGACGAGACTGAGAAAAACGAACGTGAATTGCAATTATTATTCATTGTTTGACTTAAAATCATGCAGGAATCATGGAAGTACTCGACTCCGACCCTTTCACGGCCACAATTCTCGTGTTATCCGTGCTCAGGTCCCTCGTTCCACTTACTGCATCTGCGTTGATGAGAAAAATGACAATTCGCAAGTTGAGGCAGCTGGCGGTAAGTTTTTAATTCCAACTACGAGAAAGAAAACAAAAAAACTGTTCAAATTCAGGGCACAACTAGTGTTGCCTCAAAGGCTCAACACGACATGTTCGTGAAGGTTTGTAATGAACATTCTGGAACGACATTTAGCTTCCGAATCACTTGGTCGTAGAACTAGTTTGTCATGTCCCTTTCGGAGTTACCCTGATCAAATACATCAGATCTGGACCCTCATTATGGCTCTCAACCTGCAACTGCTCGTGCCCGCTGGCTTCTTGCTGGGTTGCGGTCTCTTCTTCAGCAAATGCATCGCTGTCTACATCTTTCCCGACTTTCCCCAGAATACGGCAATCATCGTTCCGTTACAAGAAAAAATTTTTTTAGTCATTTTCTCTACAACTAGCTCCGCCCCATCCCAACTTTTTCGAATCACCCTCGGTCTCACGAGCCTTTCACAACGCTTACGCTGCGGGGAGTGAGATCAAGTTGGGAGATTTTAAAACAGCTATGTGCTATATTTCAAAAAGATGGGTTTGTGAATGCGCAAATAACTACGTTACCGTGTTCTAAGGTATGCAAGTAGACGCCTGCGTAAAACGTTGTAAAAGGCTCGTGAGGCCTCGGGCAATTCGGAAAAGTTGGGATGGGGCGAAGCCCCATCCCAACTTTTTCGAATCACCCTCGGCCTCACGAGCCTTTCACAACGCTTACGCTGCGGGGTGTGAGAGCAGGTTGGGATGGTGTGGCGGGTGGTGCACGGGGTGCATTTGAGTTTTCAGCGATTTGGTAAAATGCACCATGTTGTATGGTGCGCTGAAAGTGCTCGTCGTGAGGATGCTAACGGTCAAGGTCCGACGTCACACGGACGTGTTTGAGCCAAGTTAGAGCGATTTGAATAAAAGAGATCAAAGATCAAGTTTCATATTTTAAAAGCGCTGGCCATTGGGATGCCAACGGTCAAGGTTCTATCCTTATACGATGATTTTGAAGCGAGTTAGAGCCATCTGAAGAAAAAAGATCAAACTACAAACTACAAAGATCAAAGATCAAACTTTGAAAGCGCTCGTCAAGGGAGTTCATATGGTCAAGGTCCTATCCTTCTATGATGATTTTGAAGCGAGTTAGAGCCATTTGAAGAAAAAGATCAAACTACAAACTACAAAAATCAAAGAATAAAAATTTGAAAGCGCTCGTCAAGGGAGTTCATATGGTCAAGGTCCTATCCTTCTACGATGATTTTGAAGCGAGTTAGAGCCATTTGAAGAAAAAGATCAAACTACAAACTACAAAGATCAAAGAATAAAAATTTGAAAGCGCTCGTCAAGGCAGTTAATATGGTCAAGGTCCCATCCTTCTACGATGATGTTGAAGCGAGTTAGAGCCATTTGAAGAAAAAGATCATACTACAAATACAAAGATCAAAGATCAAACTTTGAAAGCGCTCGTCAAGGGAATTCATATGGTCAAGGTCCTATCCTTCTACGATGATTTTGAAGCGAGTTAGAGCCATTTGAAGAAAATGATCAAACTACAAACTACAAAGATCAAAGAATAAAAATTTGAAAGCGCTCGTCAAGGGAATTCATATGGTCAAGGTCCTATCCTTCTACGATGATTTTGAAGCGAGTTAGAGCCATTTGAAGAAAAAGATCAAACTACGAACTACAAAGATCAAAGATCAAATTTCGAAAGTACTCGTGAGGGGTTTTCATATGGTCAAGGTCTTAGGCACATAGGATGAGTTTGAGGCGAATTAGAGCGATTTGAAGAAAAACCGTGACAGACAGACGGACAGACGGAGAGACAGACGGACAGACAGACGGACAGACAGACAGACAGACAGACGTTACGATATTTCTTTATACAGTAATGTGTTCGCAATACATCATTGATTTAAAAAAAAGACATTTTAAATAATCATATCTAACATCATCTTGAGTTACAAGTAGGGCTCACAACGTAATCGTTTCAGCTGTGCAACGTGCAAAACATCATGACATCGCTAAGCAACTTGTATGTGATCACGCCATATCGAAGGCATCACTGTGTTTTGTGCGCAGACATATTTATAATGTACCTGCAGACTTCTGCCATGCGCAGTTTCCATTACATGTTGAAAACCATAATACAATTCGCCGCTTTCCCTGAAAATCTACAACAATTTTTTGCTCCAACATTATAGTTTAATTGTTTAGTCTGATGATTTAGGTTACTTCAGATGGGTGATCTGTGATAGCGGAAAGACGACTGTGATCGTCAGGCATCTCAATTTCATTACGTGCACCAAACCAATCCTACAAGAAAAACTAATCTGTCGTTACTTCATGGATCCTGTTAATACATAAAGACATCGTAACGTCTGTCCGTCTGTCTGTCCCTTTGTCTGTCACACTTTTTCTTCAAATCGCTGTAACTCGGCTCAAAATCATCCTATGTGCCTAGCCCTTGACCATATGAAACCCCTTGACGAGCACTTTCAAAATTTGAACTTTGATCTTTGAACTTTGTAGTTTGTAGTTTGATCACATTCTTTAAATCGCTCTAATTCGCTTCAAAATCATCGTAGATGGTTAGAACCTTGAACATATGAAATATCTTGACGAGCACTTTCAAAATTTGAACTTTGATCTTTGAACTTTGTAGCTTGTAGTTTGATCACTTTCCTTAAAATCGCTCTAATTCGCTTCAAAATCATCGTAGCACCATAGGACCTTGACCGTTGGTGACCCCTTGACGAGAGCTTTCAAAAAATTTATCTTTGTAGTTTGTAGTTTGATCTTTTTCTTCAAATCGCTCTAACTTTGCTCAAACACGTCCGTGTGACGTCGGACCTTGACCATTGGCATTGCGTTGACGAGCACTTTCATCACACTACTTAATATGGTGCATTTTACCAAATCGCAGAAAACTCAAATGCACCGGTGGTGCGCTCGGTATAAGGATAAGGATAGAACCTTGACCGTTGGCATCCCAATGGCCAGCGCTTTTAAAATATGAAACTTGATCTTTGATCTCTTTTATTCAAATCGCTCTAACTTGGCTCAAACACGTCCGTGTGACGTCGGACCTTGACCGTTAGCATCCTCACGACGAGCACTTTCAGCGCACCATACAACATGGTGCATTTTACCAAATCGCTGAAAACTCAAATGCACCCCGTGCACCACCCGCCACACCATCCCAACCTGCTCTCACACCCCGCAGCGTAAGCGTTGTGAGCTGAGTTCAAAAAATTACACCATAAAATCGTCATTTTCAGAATTTTTGAGATTTTATTTATTTACTCCATTTAAATGCGAGATAGAATCGACTTCAACCTGTTGACGTATACTACTTACATCACTTCACCTTATGTTAAATTGAATTTCCAGACAATTTATTCAGTCAAGAAAAAATGGAAAAATAGTACGCGACAGAACTTTCTTTCCAACCTAATACTTCAGATCGTGTTTTAGAAAACAATAAAGTACATTAGAAATGCAAGATTTAGAATGGCTGTGATAAGAGAATTGGAAGAGGTGGAAATATTTCCTCAAGGATCAACTTGGTGTTCAATTTCGTTCATCCAGATATGTACTTGCCATCCAAAGTTTATAGGCGTCATGTGTATTTAGACGATATGTCGTCGAGTAGTTCATTCAGGGAATCGTAGTACTTCATGAACATTTCCAACTTTGTATAATCGCCCTTCATGGAATCTGCTCAAAGTGACGTCACTCGCCATCCTCTTCGAATCATTTCGAGACAGTAGGGCTGACCTGAGATAAGTGAGCTGTACTCGGTTAAACGTGATAAAGTTGATAAAGTCAACATGCATGCAAATTAGAGTTCGATAAACGATACCCCGGCCTCTTCATTTTACACACTCTCTAACAGATCGGCCGGTCTAGACAGTGTGTAAAATGAAGAGACGAAGGCCCGAGTTACGAACTCTAATGCAAATATCACTCTTTTGCTAACAATATGCAAATGTGTTTGTGCAATATACATCAAATGAAAGTTACGCATAATGCGATTCGCGTCCCACATGTAACATGATGAACTGAGCAGAGTAGACAGTTCCTCACCGTCTTTCGTCCTCACGTTGACGAATATGATGTCACTAGAGCGCGGCAGCACGTCGGAAAGAGAGATTGAGTGAACTGCGCCCGCAACCTCGTCCATCTCAGCAACTGCCTTAATTTCCACCGGTAAATGTTCCCGAATTTTGGCTTCAAATCTCATTAGGTGCACTTTTTCTATACCTTTTCGAACCCCTAAAACAATTGGGTAATGTAGGTCACTCGAGATCTATATCACCTCTAACTCGAGCTCAGTGCTTGAGGACATCGCTCAGTGCTTGAGGACAGCAAAGACAATGGACATCGTGATGTGTATTGATCAAAGGCACTCATCGAGTAGTCATTGGCGAATAATCAACGAATAATCAACGCTTATTAAATACTGCATCCGAAAAAAAACTTTTAGAAAGCAAAGTTGAACATACTACAAGATTTCAGGATTAGCTAATTTAATCACGGATAAGTAAATTTGATGTTTCACAGAGAACAACAATTTTTTTCCTCGACTAAAAGGATTCAATACATGTTGTGAGAGACCCCAGTGTAAAATGGAATATGTATGTGACAATTCCATAGTACAACTTTGTTTAGATGTGGGGGAATTCATCTAAATAGAAGAGGGGCTAAATGTAACAAGTCTCATTACACTGTTTTCCAAAATCAATCAAAGCGATAAAACGATTATTTGCAATGCATAACATGTAGATGAGTAGGGGCCCAATAATTAATTACAACGTCTAATTGTAAAAGGATCCGCCTCTAGTTTGTGCCTCCCACAAATAGCGTTTGCGAATTTTGCACCTTTGATCTCAATAATATTGTGTACTTTGTGTGCGCGCACAAAATCAGGACATCTTCAGCCAGTCGAGAGGTAGTTAAAGTCCTGGTCACATGCAAGAGCAGCCGAAGCTAATAAACCACTCGAGGGCAGAAAAGACTCATTACAGCACAAGATATCACGCATGTCACGAGATGATCCGGCTAGAATGGCTATTCCGTGAGATGGTGGGGAAATGGTCAGCATGTTTTCCAAATTTCCACTGATCTTATTTCCTTTAAAATATACATTTTTCATGTATTGAACATTTGAGAGAATGAATGAATGGCGTGTACATCTCAGATAACACTGGCATACAATTGAAACACACACGAAAAGAAGAATGCGAACGTTTAGGAAAAAAACAATGTTGATGCATTCCAGGGAAATGAATATACAATTGATCATGTTGAAGTTCAGCAGAGCAAAAAAGTACGTAATTCTGAGGTATGCATCGAAATTTGTTAGTTCACAGTTGCTTGATCAGTTCCTTCCTCATATGCTCAATGAACTGTGCGGTCGTTTCGTAGTTCTCGTCTATTGATAGCCTCCTCCTTCTCGAGGTTGTTTGGGGAGTATCGGAATGGCGTGTTCCCAGAGGCATTCTGAAAGAGAGGAATCTAACTTTAACTTTCCCCACGCTCTTTTTGATCATTTTAAAATTAACATGTGTTCTCATATTTTTCTTAGGCAAGTTTGGCCAAATACACAGTATTTCCCCTTGAATATTCTTGAACGTCTAATATTATAGATACAAGGGCTTTCCAAACTAGGCTGCGTGGCGATTCGCTATACCTATCTCGATTTCGCAATTTACGAGGTGAACCACGATATGCGCCCTCGCTTGACAAGCACCAATAGGTATACCTGGTAGGCTGTGGTCCGGTCCGAGCACTCAAATGCATCCTCCCGCCCGGTCCGAAGTCAAGTGAAGCACATCGATCTCGCCTCTAAAATTAATGATATTACGTTATAGATATTGCAACTTTTAAAATTATATTCCCGAAATCTTTCATCCTTGCAAAACATTAGGTTTTGGTTAATCGAATTCACATTTTAGTACAGCTTCCATTCCCCCCTGATATTCAGTTTGTTTTGATGTGCTGGCCGGTGCTTGAATATACCTCCGGTGTTGAAGATGACGCAGCTGGCGAAATGCGCACAGGGGAAGCGGAAGTGGAAGAGGAAGCGAAGGTACGGTTGGGAGAAGAAGAGGATGAAGAGATAGACGGGGAGAACGGCAGTGGGGAAGAGGATGAGGAAACTGTGGCCAGGGGCATGCCGGGCAGGCTCATGTCGAGCGGAATCTGGAATTATATGTTGAGATCCGCTATGAATGCTTTGCAAAAACTCAATTGTCAACCGATAAAGACCTTCTTGTTATCGTATTCAATGGCTACAGAAAATTGAGTAAATTGTTGTGCTCACTTTTTTCTCATGAATACGCTCGCGATTGCGGCTGATTTATTGTTCAACGGGCAAACCAGGGACAGCTGGTTTCCCCGAACTGCTTTCATAGGTTTGTAGAGGCCAGGTGAAAATATAAACTAACAGGTGCATTATGCATTGTTTTCTTAAAATTAATAGTGAATTTATACTCGGAATTATGTATGCATTTTTCTTCCAAATAAAATATACGCAATGTGGTAGATAACATATGCGACATACGCTTTGGTCAGAGTCCAACATTCGCATTCGAAAGCATCAAAGGGAAGTATGTAACCGCAGACGTTAATGTGCCATTCCCTTGTTGATAAGATAATAACGACGATTATGAAATGCGCCAAACGCGACTTGCATGAGTCAGTTACCGATGTAATTCCCTGCACATATCATGAATTTGACTTTCATAAAGATGAATGATTCATTACTGAAGATAATACCGACCATTGCTACTGGGAGCGGATACTATTTCGCGCCTCCTCTCTCAGTATATATGGTTGGTATAGCATAAGTGATCGGTTTCTCTCTCATGTAGGTTGGAACAACATGACACTAAGAACCTTTTCTTGCATAGAGTAGATGCAGTAACATTTTCAGTATAGGTTGAAATTTCAACTTGAAAATAATGATATTTTTTTTTGCAAAATAATGGCAAAGGCTGACTAATTCAACAAGGATGCGAAAAATAGATTCGTATTATTAGAACTGAAATTATGGAGGAAAAGCATAGGAAAAATGGAAGTTATGGAGCAAAAGTGGAAATTATGGAGAAAAATGGAGAAGTAAGGTTGAAAAAGTGCGGATGAAGACACTCACTGGAAGAGGGGCTCTCCTTGTGAGAAGGGCTGAGTGCGGGCGAGGTAGAGCAGTGGTCATTGAAGTAGGAAAGGGAAATGAGATGCAAGCTCCTCCTTTCTCACTCTCTTTATACTACGACTCCGCCTTTCGCAAACAATGAGCCGATTCCGCCCTTTCCGAGAAGAAGATGTAGGCTAAAGGCAACTAATCAAGAGAGTACAAGTACAAACGATGAACGTGAAGAAGTTCTGCCTAATGTTGCGCAACAGAGCTGAAAACTAGAGCTTTCTACTTGTGTTGAACTTTTAAATCGTCAAAAATTCGGCACTAATAGTTAAACTCAGGCAAATATACTTATTGTCCGATTAGAAGGGTGAATGCATTAGAAAATAGTAGTATGGGCAGTGCTCAATCCAGATTTGAAGACAATTATACTTCCATTAGCCAATTCATAATTTCAATACATTCTAAGTGCACCGAAAATGTGCACGGTTCATACTCTCTCTATGCCTATAGAATTACGTTGACTTGCATTCATTGTATTATAAGTGAACTTAAAACCAAACAACTTGAAGTCGGTGATGCTTGTCATGGCTGGGGAGTACTCCCTGCATTCTTCGTGAAGCCGGATGGGAGGAATAGGTCTTGCTTTTGAGTATTTACCTACGCGAGACGAAACGGACGGATAGCCCGAAAAAAGAAAATGGTAAATACCGTACCTCCCATCCGGGTTCACGAAGAATATACGAATTATTGTAATTGTATTTTCTCAATCTTTTTAGCATTGCCCTACACACACCAGGTTTCGTCAGAAATAGATGTACCCAGTATTATCTCAATGTCATTCAAACATTTGAATGCATGTGTACGCTTTCTACTTTGTGTTCAGTGATTATTTACGGAAATTCGGTGTCACAGGAAAATAATGACTTCGGGAGTCATCCGTGTTTATGAAGGAAGAGTTTCCTCACTACAAATTACAACCGCACAAGCAGCTCGAGTGTGGCGCAATAATTTCAAAAATCAGACCAAGAGATCAAACATACATCGCTCGCGAGCTTCAAAGTTTCACCACAGATATTTGGAATATGCTATGCAGCATCAACACTTGTTTTCTCTCGAATTTAATGCATAATCATTCTCAATTACTCATTTATAAATGTAAATTGTAAAACATCTTCAGCACAACTTTGTTGTTTGCGATTCGCTATACGACAATACAACTCTTGCAGACATACAATCGCACAGATAACGCGAAAGAGGAAAAACAGATAGCCTGCGGCAGCTGCAGACTCACTGTACAATTATCATATTTACTCAGCGAGAAGGTTGTTATTTTACAGGAATGTCAGGCTGCGATTCAACACTCCAGATAACGCATGCAAACAGCACAGGTCTTAACTGGCAATATCTTTCACATTTAGTAATATTTTGTTAGATGAAACAGATTATGACTGCATGGTTTTGACTCGTGCTACGAGACTACGTCACGACGACAGAGTCTCACCAATGCCCAACCATCGGCATGGTCATCATATCCGTTTGCGCCATACATCTAAAAGAATACATGTATCCGTATCGTGTACGCCATTCTCATAATGAACACTATGATTACATTCATCGGAATAACTAATGGTGGGAATTCCGACTGTACGGCTACGGAAAAACAATAAGGCTCATTAAGATGTACTATCTCGTACGTGGAAGAACATGTGGATATAGCATGCGCTTCTGAAACATGATGTTAGATTCATTGTAGTACAACATACTGGGTAATGCTATCTTATGTTCTCTATCCTCCTGTGCCCGTGGCTACATTATTCGCTGCGCGCAATTCCGCTTTTCTATGCAAAGCAATTAATGTACTAAGAATAACGGTGGTAAAAACGGATCAACGGGTCGCCTTTTGATCCGCATCGATGGGTCAGTAACAGGTAGTAGATGGCCCGCCGGATTCGGGTCGAAACGGGTCAAGCTTGAGAGCTAGAAAGGAAGAGGAACAGCGAGAGATCATGTTGAACGGAGAGAGGGCAGAGAGACGAGTCTCTCTGCACTCTCGTACTTCATCACACTCTCTCGGTCTTCCTCTTCCTTTCTCGCCCCGGAGACAGGCACTACTAACCCGCAATTACGGATCATACACGGGCCAGGGTCATACAATCGGGTGACCCGACAGACTCGTCAACAACGCGGGTAACCCGTGATCCGTTCTTGCCGCCCTACTAAGAAGGGGTCATTCCGCCTTTGATGTATACAATTCCGCGTTAAGCATCAGTTCTCATCCGACCTAGTGCCTCTCAGAGTGAGTACGGGAAAGAGGAAGTACGGTGTTCCGCACGTCTTCCCTGAATTTACATGAGTCTTAACGGGTAAGCATCGTTGTTCTCATTGGCATTACCACTGTTATTGCCCAATGTTCAATCGGAGAGCAATGCGGACCAGTTCGATTATCACGGGACCCCTTATAAAAAAGGGAACTTTTTTACGCAACTGACGTTCCATTATCTTCATTCCGCAGATTCCTTCTCATTAAAACTTTAAATTTCCAAACGACTACACGGTAGTAGTGATGACGACTCTTTTGAGCGTCGTTTTCAGAGTAGTCTGAGTTTGATACTATGCTTATGAAGGTTTTCTATATTATACGTATCGTATACTACTAGGGTGTTCTATCATAATGTATAGAATGCTCGAGAAGACGGTTTATACGAGGAGCCTCCGCAAGAGGCAAAGGGAAGCTTGCGTGATCTCAAAGAGGAATCGGGCACACTCCTCACTTCCCTTTTTGATTTCGATTTCCAAATCAACCACAACTGAAGAAACTTTAACTACGACCTTATCTTAAATCGAATAATAAGAAAGATGATGTAGTATATTATGGAGAGATGTAGTGCAATAGTAAATGAACCCAGCCTGCTCTCACGCCGTCAACAAAAGGGCTAAATAAATGTCGTTATTGAGCTTGAAAACATTCATGCGCTAATAACATACCCACTGGGCACAAAGTATAATGTAAGCAAAAAATAATATTCTATAGTCTATGATGTTATGCAGGTGAATGGATAACAAATTAATATTTGTAAAATAAGTCTGCGTTGTGAGTTCCTGACAGCAAGTCAGGTGTTCGGTTGCATGATGAACTACAACAATGCTCAATGGAGTCTTATCACGATCGGCTTACAGTTGACTGTTTCTCTTGTTTATACATTACAAGGATTCTCAAATTGACTTCTCATGACCAATCTCATAGACGATAAGTACTTAGTCAATGGAAAGTGTGTGCGAATTGTGCCCTTGATAGCAGTGGTAGTCACATGAGCGAGTAGCCGAAGACAATAAACCACTCCAAGGTACAGGAAAATCACATTCTACCAGAAGATATCACGCCTCTCACGAGAGATTCTTATTCTTGTTATGCTTTATTTTCGAGCTAAAATGGCTATTCCTCGGGATTGTGTGGAAATGGGCAAGTGTGATCTAATCGATTTTGGCCGAACCATGCCTGAAAATAATCGAATCATGCCCGAAACTATCCCATGAAGCTACTGATGTGTTGAATACCTTGGCAACGCTCATTACTAAGATTCAGGCATGAATCATAAGATGAATTTATACAATATTATATTTGAGAGAATACTTGGTTAATGCAGATCTCAAAGAGCATAGAAATTCAATGCGGTTGATGTGTTTAACACATGTATCACGAGTCAGTGAAGCAAAACTAGCCTCTTCGTGAACGATTTTTTTCAAAGATTTTTAATATTAGCCATATATTGATGGTATAAGGTACTAAGGACAAGAAATCGAAGGAACCAGGTTATTTGTCCCAGAGCCGGCTTTTAGACATTTTCCGGTTTTACTATCGGCTATACTGTATTTCAGTCCGTAGAAGAGCTACAGGGACGGCGGAGGTCTTAGAAAATCGGGAAAAATATGACAAATAACTTTACTGTTGACAACTTTCTGATTGGACCAAAAGTAATAATTCTGGGATCGATAAACCGCATTTTGAATTGAAAAATAAATATTTTCCCTATCACGCAGTAGAAACGCAGAGGTTTTTATTGCGGAATATGAAAGACCAATCTCTCACGTATCTTAGAAAAAAATATGAAGGAAAAATTTTATACCGTATTTTTTGATAATCGCGATTAAAGGTGAGGCACCGAGGTGACGAATTGGAAATAATTGAAATATTCTACATTTTACTTATAACTTAGACCAGCTTTATGATGTTTCATTTTGTATAACACAGTATACATCGAAAAATGTTCAAAGGAGATCGGATTCAGTAGTTCCCAAAAATTCGATTTTCAACTCTCGGATTTTGGCATGTTTAGGGTAATGTAAAATATCTTTATCAAAGTTAACTTCCATTGGACATATGCTGAGGTTCAAGTACAGTAGGCTGTCTATCAACATTCATAGAACTCGACCCTTGCAATTACTCAAAACACCTAGATATTCACAATCGAATTTACGAAAATGAAAGATCCGAAAAACAAAACAAATTGATTCTCCCCAGATTTCGCAAAAATCGATCAGATTTGAACATCACAATTCAGTTTATGATCATAAGAGTATGAATTCCCAGTGAACACAATAATATTGCTTGTTTCTGGAAAAAAAATATTTCTATCTCTCTGAAACAACAAAAAATAGCAAATGGTGTGTGATGTACAAATCAGTGTGTTTGATGACTTATATGGTAAAAACATGAATTTTGACGTTTAAATCTGATCGATTTTTGCGAAATCTGGTGAGAATCAATTTTTTTTGTTTTTCGGATCTTTAATTTTCGTAAATTCGATTGTGAATATCTCGATGTTCTGAGTAATTGCAAGGGTCGAGTTCTATGAATGTTGATAGACAGCCTACTGTACTTGAACCTCAGCATATGTCCAATGGACGATCACTTTGATAAAGATATTTTACATTGCCCTAAACATTCCAAAATCCGAGTGTTGAAAATCGAATTTTTGGGAACTACTGAATCCGATCTCCTTTGAACATTTTTCGATGTATACTGTGTTATACAAAATGAAACAGTATAAACCTGGTCGAAGTTCAACGTAAAATGTAGAATATTTCAATTATTTCCAATTTTTCACCTCGGTACCTCTCCTTTAACCGCGATTATCAACAAATACGGTATAAAATTTTTCCTTCATATTTTTTTCTAAGTCACATGAGAGATTAGTCTTTCATATTCCGCAATAAAAACCTCTGCGTTTCTACTGCGTGATAGGTAAAATATTTATTTTACAATTCAAAATGCGGTTTTTCGATCCCAGAATTAGAATTTGTGGTCCAATCAGAAAGTTGTCAACAGTAAAGTTATTTGTCATATTTTTCCCGATTTTCTAAGACCTCCGCCATCCATGTAGCTCTTCTGCGGACTGAAATACAGTATAGCCGGTAGTAAAACCGGAAAATGTCTAAAAGCCGGCTCTGGGACAAATAACGTGGTTCCTTCGATTTTTTGTCTTTAGTACCTTATACCATCAATATATGGCAATTATTAAAAATCTTTGAAAAAAATCGTTCACAACTTCCTCCATCGACTCGTGATACCTGTGTTAAGTGAACTGAATATGATAAATAACCATGTTGATTTTTTTGCAGAGCAATAGAGCACGCATAACTGAGGATTTGTTTGAGTGCAAATAATTAAACATTTCAAAGTTGCTTGATCAGTTCCTTCCTCATTTGCTCTATGAACTGTGCGGTTGTTTCGTAGTTCTCGTCTATTGAAACCCTCCTCCTTCTCGATGTTGTTTGGGGAGTATCGGAATGGCGTGTTCCCAGAGGCATTCTGAAAGAGAGGAATCTAACTTTAACTTTCCCATGCTCTTTCCGTTGATGATGTTACATACTCATATTTTTCGTAGGCAAGTCTGGCCAAACACGCAATGCTTCCCCTTGAATGAGACATGATTTGCTGCACGTTTAGTAGTTACCTGGTTGGCTGGGGCCCGGTACGAGCGGTCAATTGCATTCTCCCGCCCGGTCCAAAGTCAAGCGAAGCACATCGGTCTCGCCTCTAAAAGTTAAAGATGCTACATGATTTATTTTTATTCTAATAGGAATGGTTTTTTTCTTCAATTAATTTTTTTCTTATGCTTAGTAATACTTACATGCATATTTTTTGTCCGGAGCTAATTTCAATATTCCAACTGATGATAAAACTGATGATGAATGATGATGATGATGATGAAGAACATACCTGCGGCGTTAATGATGACGCAGCCGGCGAAACACGCACAGGGGAAGCGGAAGTGGAAGAGGAAGTGAAGGCGCTGTTGGAAGAATGTGCGGGTGACGATGAGGGGAGGGACGGGGAGAAGGGCAGTGGGGAAGAGGATGAAGAAGTTGTGGCCAGAGGCATGCCGGGCAGGCTCATGTCGAGCGGAATCTGGAATTATCGGTTGTGATCCGCTGTTAATGCATTACAAAAACTCAATTTTCAACCGATAAAGACCTCGTTGTTATCGTATTCAATGGCTTCAGAAAATTGAGGAAATTGTTGTACTCTCCCTTTCTCACGGGTAGATTCCTCGCTCTACGGGAAAACTAAAAGCAGCTGATTTCCCCGAGCGAGTTCATTAGTAGTCAGGTGAAAATATTAAAAGTTTCACGATTAGCGGTCAGGTGTATTCTGATTTTTTTCCAAATTATCATACTATTAGGTTGGTCATAAAGTTTTGCGCGATTTCGGACCCCAAGTTTCAGTTCGTATATTTTCTTTTGCTCAAATCGCCACGTATTGTCCTGATGATGATATATAGGGACATGTTCGACCTTTCGAAAAATATAGTTTAAATATTCCAAGTATCTCTACTAAGCGAGAAATCAAGATCTGCGTAACTTTGAATTTTTCAGAAAAAATAAGATTTTGTTTAAAGTTGCTGTACTTCGCAGATAAATTTTTAGATGGAGACTCACAAAGTTTATTAAAAAGCACTAGGCGTACACTACCTAGTTTCAAAAAGAGAGACCTGCCGAATTCAAAATGGGCTTCGTAGAGGTCAATGAAACCCGGGCACTTAGAAAAATAAGATTTCTATCGAGCAAATCACCTGTTTCGAGGATTGACGCGGGTGACCTCTACCTATGGGCGCTGTAATCAATACTTACATGGTTCTCTATTATATCAATATTTAAGAGCACACTTTCCTTTCTCATCTAAAAAAGTGATATTTGTATCTCAATTATTTTGCAAAGAAAGTCAAAAAACCTGACATGTAGGGTCTTCAAGCACGGCTCACCCTAGAAAAAGTAGCGGCCTCCACAATATTCCTAAATAGTGAGTGATAGGGCAAGGGTTGTTCGTTAATTTTAACAGGAAAGTACCGCCCTTCAAACCATATGCCTAGTACAAAAAAAGCCTAAAGTGTGTATTTCGATGTTCTAAATTGGGCACCTAAAATCCGAAGAACCATTTTCGTGAATGGAGAGCCCCATTATCCCCCAAAGGGAATTGTGACTTGTACTGGAAAGGTATTTCACAATCACGAATAATTGAAATCTCAAGAACTGTCGGCATAGATATAGTACTCCAAAACGTATCTTGACAAGTGCCATTAAAACCCACATTCGGATTACGCGCATTTTTCTAATATGCCCTTTGTGGCTGGTCAGTCTCAACATCACCAGTACGATATATTCCCATCATACTTTACTACTGTGGTTTAGATTGGGTCCTATATCCGTTCTAATTGAAAAGCAAATCCTTTGAAAAGTCAGGACGTTGATCAACCACATGAAGTTTGGTACATCGCCTTATTTTTTTCCTTGATCGGACAGATCTATGATGTACTCTAAAGAGAGTATAAAAGCCCGTATCTACCACTAAAAGATCTAAGTTGATTGGACAACAACGAACGATTGTAGATGCCAGAATGCACTTTAGTCAAAATCGCGCAAAACTTTATGACCAACCTGATATAATATTTCAATTAAAACAAGGAAACAGGTATTCATTTCTGTCATAATAAACTATTTGTAGAAAAATAAGCGACGGCGCAGCGTGCTAAAAGCCGAAAATTATCATCCGTAACCAACATCGAGAAGTGTGTGCAATCCAAAAAATTGCCCGATATCTCGTTTCGTAGAGCTCTCTCTTTTTCTGACTGATGAGAGGGCATTGCGAAGTGAGAAAGCAAGCAAATGGACGACTACGACTGCAAGGAACGACTTTTATGTGGCATTCGAATGTTGACAAGGAAATAACGACGATTGTGAAATGCGCCAAAAGCAGCCAAAAGCAGCACGAATCTGACTTTCATAATGAGAAATGAGTCATAGACGATGAGCACTGATTGATACCGACCAGAGATGATGCGAAAATGCCCCGCTCCGAGAGAGAGCGGGGCATTTTGAGAGAGAGAGAACACGAGAGAACACGCCTAAGTAAAACGCAAAAAGGGTAAATGCGCAGCCACGTCTAGCGATGTTACAGCCGCCAAAAGACGGCTACGCTAGGTGGTGTAGTGCGGTGAGGCCGACTACTGTGAGCTCAGCACAACCAACAATCCAAAATGAAGTTTTATTTGCATCTCCGATAGCGGCGTATAATATACGAAGAGAAAAATACTTTTTTAAAAATGTTCATTCCCTAGTCTTCCGATAAATTTAGCGCCAAAAATGAAAAAAAAAACTCACTAAGTATATATTATTTGCGCTGAAACTATAGATGAAAGGTCAGAATTGGGCAGGAATATACTTACTGGGCGAGGGGATCGCTCTCTGAAGAGGGCCGAGTGCGGACGAGGAAGAGAAGTCGCCATTTATCCAAGGATAGGAGAAATGAGATGCTAGCTCCTCCCTTCTCGCTTGCTATATACTCAGTGGACTCCGCCTTCCGCACGAGTCTGCTCTTTCTGAGGAGAGCACATGTACGAATATTTCTCAAGAGAGTACAAGTACGAAAGACCTTGAACATATTCCGGTTAATGTTGTGCAATAAAGCTGAAAAATATGGCTTTAAACTTGCGTTGAACTTGTCAATCGTCAAAAATTCGGTTTTTTCATTACCGCTTACACTCAGTAAAATATAAACTTATTATAGGATTAGAAGGTCTTTTTTAAATGTATATCTGAATGTCATGAAAACACCAGAAGGGAGCGTATTTTTTAGTAGTTTGTGCTCAGTGATTATTTTCAGTTGAAAATTCTGCTTCGCAAGTAAATAATGACTTCGGGCGTCATTCATGTTGATGGAGGAAGCTTTCCTCACTACAAATCAGAAAATGAGCTCACGTGTCAGGGAAGAATTGCAAATGCAGAGCGCATCAAGAGATCAAACACACATAGCTCGAGAGCTTGAAAGTTACCCGCAATTCTTGAAATAGACTCTTAAACGGCAACTAGCCTTTTCTCTCGCATTTAATGCATACAAATCATAGTTGGCCAACATTGGCTGCGATGAGTTTTCAGACCTTGGTTCATGGTTGTTCTCCTCGATTATTTATAATTCTCAAATATTCGTTTCTAAATGGCAATTGTAAAACTAGCGTAGCATAACTTGCTATAATTCACTATACGATTCGTACAGAGACATATCGTACAGATAAAACGAAAGAGAAATCAGTAATAACAGAAGGCTTAACGCAGCTGCAGACCACTGTACAATTATAATATTTACTCAGCGGGAAGGATGTTATTTGATAGCGATAACAATCTTGCGATTCAACGCTAACAATTCAGTAAATCTTGCAAGATATTAACTTTCCCATGCAGCTATCCCAATATTTAAATCTATATCGGATGGGAAAAATATATATTTTTTGCTGCGTTTCCGTCACTTCGACAGATTCTCACCAATGCCCATCGGCATGGTCATCATGAGAAAGTTTGCGTCATACATCTAAATGAATCCATGTATTCGTTTCGGATACACCATTCTTCTAACGAGTGTGATGATTACATTCATCAGAATTCCGACTGCCGGGAGTTCCGGCTGTACGATTACGGAAAACAATAAGGTTTATTAATCTGAACTGTGTCGCGTAGACTTGGAATAACATGTGTGTGGGACAAGGAACATTCCGTTCTGTTTTATCGGGGTCCCAAAAAGACCCGATACTTTTTGGGACAACGATTCGAATACAGATCCGAACAGTCGAGCTGTGTTATAGCATCAAATACTTTTTCTTATTTGCATTCACGTTTCCCGTGCTGAGAGAGTAGGAAAGTTTTTAGGGATTTTTTAGCAGACGTGCTTTGTTATATCATGTGCTCAGTTCATTTTTCGTTTCTCGTTATATTCCCTCATGCATGGATAGATACTATTGGGGTGTCCCAAAAGTTCGTTCCGCAATTTTTTTGAAAAATTATTTTTCAACAACCATTAACCTTTTGAGTCATTACTAAGCAGCACTGGATAGGTCATTCTCTGTACTTCCGTTTCCATACTTCAGGGCTTAGAATACTTGCATTTTCGCAAAAATAAAGGATTTAATTCTGATCTGAATGAAAACACCTCATCGCAAGTTCTTTGCAGTGAACAGATATAAACCAGATAATCGACTCCTGAGAGTTGGTAGTTCACTAAAAGCAAAATGCGCATCATCCTGGTGTCTCAATTTGCATTGCAGAATCACAATCAAAGTGGTGATTTTCCACACATTATTTTAAAAAGTTGCGTATTTTATTCCAAACATGGAAATAAACGATTTCTAATTACTTAAAACTAAGAACGATTATTTTTCGAGATAATTTCTCATAGATGAACGATTATAAAATTGAGTAATTTAAAAATTTTGACTTCGAAACATACATGAAAGTTGAAAGTGTTGCTCTATTTCACCTACCACTAAAGATAGTTGCTGAGTAAAAATTAAAAGTGACGTATATCCAGCACCTTATATGGTTTCAATATGGGTCTCCTGGAACAGTCTCAATTTGAGATATTGAATATTTTAGAACAGGTCCGAAAATCAACTTTTCAGCGTATTTCATCCTAATGCATCAGTATTTAAAAGATTTTATAGCGGAATAAAATAGTTTACGTGAGCATGCAATATGTATCAACTAGTATGGCGCATGGCGCACTGTGGTTCGAAAGAGAAAAAAATAAGAAAAAAAACTGAACGAAGTTTTGGGACACCCCATTAATATATTTTTGAGAAGATGAGAGCTATTGCGACATTCCGCCGTTAATACATCAAATGCAGCATTACGCAACAGTTCGCATCCGACCTAGTGCCTACTGCGTATGGCCAAGAGGAAGTAGAGCGTTTCGCCCTGTTCTGAATTCTGAGGATTGTTTACAGCGATGATAAGCTTCGTTGTTCTCGTCGGCATTATCGCTGTTATTTGGTCATTTACATTTCCCGTTCTCATTATTCACTTTTCTGCACTGAAGCAGCAAATTACCTTAAAATGGACAATTTATCTAGTTTAATTTGACGGTACACATTTGTGGTCATGACGATCTTTTTAGAGAAGGCTTTCCGGTGTAGTCTGACTTGAGCTGAACGATGTGCTTCTGAAGGAGTGCGTAATGATGCAGTGGGAGTTGCGAAGAGTCTCCGTGACAGGCAGAGGGAAACTGTTTGCTGGCATCAGATAGGGAACGGACACTAACTTCACATATTCTGCGCCCACCACGAACATGCCTCTTAGATTTCGACGTTCACAACATATCATACAATGCACGATTGTCGTACATAAACAACGACTGTCCCTACCGTCACTACCACTGTGAATAACACGAAAAATCATGTAATATGTTATGAGAAGGTGAAGTACAATAAAAATGAACCCGACCTTCTCTTGCCAACTCCGTAAACAAAAGGGCTGGATTAATTTTTGTGCGTCATTACAGTGCTTGAAACATTGTAACACATGACATAGCTTCTTGGTAAGAGGAAAGCAAGAAACCATGATGTGTCATTCATTTTAAGACACAACAAAATATTTTTTTAAAAAATAATTGAACGATATATCCGGCAAAGCAAAACAATATGTGTAAGGTGTTACAATATGCCGAATTTTGATATTTTCTAAATTCTTGAAAATCGAATGTAAAACAGGCACGATTATTATTTAGCTAATTGAACATAATACGGTCAGAAAAAATTAGATTCACCTTTGTGAGTAAGCAAACGAATGGTAGCGAAGCTATGTTTGCCTAAGCGTACACCGCGAAAAATCGGCGTGCGCAGGCGATTTACTACCGGATGCCAATCAGGTGGTGCCAATATGTGATGTATCTTCTCAATTTTCTGCTGAAAACGACCGATTCCTTCATAATCCTCATTGGTTAGAAAACATTGACACGGTGCAGTTTCTAGTCGTGTTAATGTTTCTGTTGTCACTGGATCAAATACAAGACGCACAAAATGAGTACTCGTTGCACTCGAGTAAAACAGCGTGTGCACGAGAAAAATCGACGAGTGAGCATATTAACCGGAAAGAACGCATTACTGTCCTATAAAGAGCGAATTGCGGGTCAACATCTCGTCATTCTAAGATCGGACGGCTGGAGTGTGATTGAGTTGTAGAATAAAGACGCCGTGGCATCGTTTCTCGAACTATTTCGTCCGGATTATACACCGGGCGGGCGTTTGCCTTTACTCCCCCTTTAACCTCGATGAAGTGATTCAAATAAAATGTTGAGGAATTCTCGTGCACATGGCACCAAAATCAATTCAAATGAAAGAAAAACAAACAATTGTATCGCGAGAGATCTGGTTAAGTACTCGGGTCATTTCATATATTTGAGAGTAAGAAAGCAAGCTGAACACCACTCTGAAAAGAAGGCGAATAACAATTTCTTATCAAAGTTCAATCTTCGCTCGACTTCGACTCGCTGGATTTGCTGCCGCTGTGGCTCGATTTGTGTTGGTGGTGATGATGCCCTGAAATAATTTAAACTGATATTAATATTGAGATTATCATCCTGATGAAAACACTCTCGGAAAGTATCGGTCATGATTCTCTAAGCGCAGTGTCCAGGCCCTCCTAACTTCACAGGCATAGAGTACTAGCGTGCACGATAATCGAAGATGCTAAAGGGATGCTACAATTAATGTCATCACTGACCATGACCATTTCCTCCGTCGGTTCCTTCGTTCCCTCCCAATCCTCGGCCTCCGTTAGAGCCCCATCCACCGTTGTTTCCTGAAATGCATTTAACACCAATCCCGAGTTTCGGTTTTAGTTCCGCTCCCGAGTTTTGCTCTTACCCACCATTTCCTCCATTTCCTCCGAATCCACCTCCGTTGTTGCCTGAAATGTACGATATGGGCATCTCAAAATATAATTCTAAAAATGATACGATCCAACCTCCCCATCCGCCTCCGTTTCCCCCGTTTCCGTTACCTCCGTTGTATCCGCCTACGCCACCTGATAAGTGAATGTTAGAGGTCGAAATTCGGGCAATCGTCCCTACTTTTTTGCACAATATCTAGTTACTCCAACGGTAAAGCGAGCATCAACAAATCAAGAAAAGGGGAGCGAATTAAGAGCTATGACAGTGACAAACCGTTGTTCCCTCCCTTTCCTCCATTTCCGCCCCATCCGTTGGTTCATGAGCCATTTCCAAACATTAAACGTAAAATCAATATGTCAAATTGTTTTTATCTTCTTTTCCTAGACAGCGACAGCTTACCGTTTCCTCCTCCTACACCACCATTGCCTCCGTTATTGCCCCATCCACCGTCGTTTCCTGAAATATGATGAGTTGTGAAGGATTGTAAGAGCATTCTATGCAACGGATAGTTTGCAATCACATTTTAATGAAAATAGTAACACAGAAAAACGTGTGGCCAATCAGCCATAACGATGACTTTGGCAGTTAATTGTGCCACCAACACCGATCAGAGAGTCGTGATACAAAGTGCGATAGAAAGAGTAAAAGTGCACTCATTGATTACAGAAAACCGTATTAAGATTGATTAACATCGAAGAGCAGGGAAAGAAATAAAGTATTTTCTTGAAAAGGGAGAAACTGTTGCATCAACCTAATACTCACCATCGGAGAGGACTGCTGCGGTGAAGGCAGCGAGAAGGATGATCGTGCTGGTACGCATTGCTTGCTGATGGTATTGAACTGTCCCTGACTCGCCTTTTATACCCAAGACCGAAGTCTGATGGGATGATAGTCAAGATAGATGGATAGTGCATCGTCGAGAGACTGGTGTAGGAAGAGGCTGTTAGAGGGAAATCACTAGCGTTCGGAAAAAAAACAGTTCAATTCTTTGCCTTGCGCACATGTCAGGCGAGACATTGCGCGAAATAGAGAGGGTGACCTCGAACACTGCAGGTTGGCAAAGGGAACCGAACATCGGCATACATCGGAGTTGAGCTAGCAGTTCAGCCACCCTTTTCACCCCTTCCCTCACGTTCCAATGTGCTGATATATCTCACAGGATATATAGTAGCACTATATATAGAGTATTCGTCAAACTTTCTATTTATATGAGAGACTTTCTGAGAGAACTGAGCCATATCCCCTATAGGCCGTACAACGAAAAATAAAGTTCTGATTTTAAGAACTCCTTAGGGGTAACTTTTCGCGTAGAGTTCGAAAATCGACCTTAGAAAGCCGTATCTCTTACCCCTCATTTCGTGTGTTGCGCGGAATGTGGGCGGTAGGTTTTCGTAAATCGTGAACGGCTCATCCAAGCCCCACAAATGCGTAGTAATTCTGAAAGATCTCGACGAGATAAGCATTTTCACCGTTGTAAGTAAATGTCTAGCTAATCTGTGAAAAAAGTTAAGACCAAAGTTGTGAAAAAAGTATTCTTAAAAATTCCGCCCTGAAATTTTTTTTTGGAGCGTTACGTAAAATGAAAGTTTTCAAATGATTCTTCATCAAAAACTACCCCTAGAAATGTTTCTCTCATTTCGAAAGGAGTGATTATTTTGGTAGTTCTAGCTAGCGGAACAGTCAAAGCTCCGGTTTCGTCAATTTTTCAAGTCGGCTGTCTGCAAAAGTAGAGCTCAGAATTTACTTCCAACGCCTGAAATATTTCATAAACACATTATTCGGAACGTTTCGACTCGGAAATACGTCATACAGACTGGCCAAAACCAATAATGGTGGTCCAATAGATACTTTTTTCGACACAGCCTTTTCACGCACTTTGACGATATGTTTTGACAATCATAACGCAACAACAAAAGGTTCGACAGTTGATAGATGGTAAGTATGTAATAGCTAAGATATATTAAACACTTATAATTTGTTTTAGGACCACTCCTACACTTTTCAAGTATGTAACAATCCGATATTTGTAAATTTCGTGCCCATGTAGCATGCATCCCGAACGACAGCAGCTTCAAACATAACTTTTAAACGTTGTAGTGCGAAAATTGGGATTCTACTGGTGAAAATACACAAAGAAATATTGATTTCATATGTTTCCGTCATATCGACATTTTCACCCCCTACTGCCTACCAGGGGGCAAAAATGAAAAAAATATTTTTTTTCGCAAATGGTATTTCGTAAATATATTTTCTAGTGTATGTTCACTCGTAGAAACCGAATTTCCACGTTAGAACGCATAAAAATAATGTTTGGTGCTGCTGTCGTTCTCGAATCATGCGATAGGGGCACGAAATTTACAAATATCGGATTGTTGCATACTTGAAAAGTGTAGGAGTGGTCCTAAAACAAATTATTATTGTTTAATATATCTTAGCTATTACATATTTACCATCTATCAACTGTCGAACCTTTTGTTGTTGCGTTATGATTGTCAAACCATATCGTCAAAGTGCGTGAAAAGGCTTTGTCGAAAAAAGTATCTATAGGACCACCATGATTGGTTTTGGCCAGTCCGTATGGCGTATTTCTGAGTCGAAACGTTCCGAATAATGTGTTTATGAAATATTTCAGGCGTTGGGAGTAAATTCTGAGCTCTAATTTTGCAGAAAGCCGACTTGAAAAATTGAAGAAACCGGAGCTCTGACTGTTCCACTAGCCAGAACTACCAAAATAATCACTCCTTTCGAAATGAGAGAAACATTTCTAGGGGTAGTTTTTGATGAGGAATCATTTGAAAACTTTTATTTTTTACTTTTACTTTTATTTTAACGAGCCAAAAAAATTTTCAGGGCGGAATTTTTGAGAATACTTTTTTCACAACTTTGGTCATAACTTTTTTCACAGATGAGCTAGACTTTTACTTCCAACAGTGAAAATGCTTATCTCGTCGAGATCTTTCAGCATTACTACGCATTTGTGGGGTTTGGATGAGCCGTTCACGATTTACGAAAACCGACCACCCAACTTCAGCGCAACACGCGAAATGAGGGGTAAGAGATACGGCTTTCTAAGGCCGATTTTCGAACTCTACGCGAAATGTTACCCCTAGGGAGATCTTAAAATCAGAACTTTATTTTTCGTTGCACGGCCTATGGTGAATCCTATCAGACAGTCTATCATATTTTGTCAGGTTCAACATGATCACACTTATATTCATTTGTATAAAATAACAATGGTGTAGAAACATTGGTATTATTTGGAAACCAATATCACGTAGAATAAAGCAATCGAACTGGGAATATATATTTTAGTTCATTCACACATTTCCTCGCTCGGTATCTAATTCGCTTCAATTTTTTACCCGATTTCGCGCACGGTCTGTTTATTCATGTTTACAATCAACATTTCGAGCAAGATTTCGAGCAAGATGAGATGTGCATCCCATTTCACCTGGAATCAAAGGAATTGAAGAACCGGAGAGAGGACCTGAAACAAATTGCATACCGATGCGCAGGTGTTAAGGTTTCCAGTTATTAATGACCAATTCCCAATTCCATAATATCATCGAGATTAGCCTACACTAGTGCATTTCAGAATGTCAAATAATGTGTTCAATACAAGGCCCGCGGTCAGCAGTCATCAGGCACGTTTTGCTAGATGGGATGTTGTGAAAGACACAGAATACATCTTGAGCAATACCTAATCTTCAGCTCACCTATATAGATAATATTTCTGATTGTTTAGTCATCATGCAGATCCGGTGATTTACGAGGAAATTTTGTGGAAACTCTTAATATTACCTTCGAAAAGCTGATTTCATTACAACAATTCTAAATAAAGACAATTGTAAATAACGACAAAAATATCAGTAAAATAGATGTTTTGTTTTGATGTTTTGGCTACATGAAACGGACATTAACGAACCACATCATCGGTCATGCACATTTTTCTCAACATCTGTTTTAACTCGGCTGAATGATGATTGTGTCATCTCAGAAGCCGCCAAACAGCATACACATCGGCAAATCGGCAGCAAGTGTAGGATAGGAGCAGAGTGTTCTTTGAAGATGATTCCTTTGACGTCACCATCTCTAACGAGACTAATGAAGTCGTCATGTGCGCTGATACCTAATTATTTTTCATGATCCATGTGACTAGTAATATGTGAGTACTGTAATCCTGGTATTCATTACAGATCTCCAGGACTTTCATGTTCACATTCTCACATACTCTCGTTTGCAGTTGTCCCGTGATTTGGTTCTCAACGATCAATCAAAATCTCTCTCTCGATTCATTCTACAAACTTCCTTCTCGCAGATGCCCATTCCGTCCTATGCCTGGGCTTACACCAAACCATTCTACTCGGTCTTCATCGGCACCACGACTGCCGTCTCCCTCTTCTCAAACGCGCTTCTCCTATTCATCATCTACAATAATTCCTCGGAACATATTGGTAAATTGTTTGTATACTCTGAAACAAGCAAAAATATCTCGAATCACTCGGAATAATTTCAAAATTGGACCATTCGGATTTCAAGGTTCTTACCGATATCTGCTCGGCTTCTTTGCCCTCTGCGATATAACTGCAACAGTCGGACATGCCACCGTGCAGCCGGTAAATATAGTTCATTTTCAGTTTTGTTGTTAATTATATACAGATCGTTCACATAACCGAAGTGGATCTTTACTTCATTCCGCGAAACGCCGCTACACAGATTCTCGGGGGTGGTTTTGGCGAATTTTTCGAATTTAATTAGTCCTTTCAGTATCGCTCGGATCAGTAACTTGCGTGCTCTTCATAGCGACTTACTTTCAAACATTTCTCGTGCTCTCCTACCATTTCATTTATCGATACAAGACTGTTACGAGGTGCAATTTTCATGTTGGCTTGAAATCATACAAAGAGATCTCCAAAATTCATTAATAATTGATAAGTTCTGCTCACTTTCAGTGGCCTGGCATCATCATTTACTGCTTCGTGGACTTTCTCCAAGTGGTTTATCGCTGCAGCCTTCGTCAACCTTTTCTATTTCACTGTCTTCGCTTCCTGCGTAGGATTTGGACTGCAACCAAGCGAATTTAGAAGGTAAATTAACCGTGTTTTATATGTCAATATGATAGTACTGTTACTACATCCCAATATTTTAATACACGTTGTTATTTGAAAAAAAAAATTAAATATCTTGTAAAATACAAGCAATTTCTAGACAACTGGTGCCCGCCGAGATCGCGGAAATCTAAGAGTGTAAAGAAAAGTGCAGAACCCATTGTTACAATGCGATTATAGACTAGCAAATTTGACTTTCGCAGGACCCAGATCCGAACACGAACACTACGCACATCAATACTAAAGCCACTGCGTGTCTCGGTATCTGCGTCCTTCTCTTTGTGTCCACTGCGGCTGTTATCATCTTCTGCATCTACAAAACAACCGCGGCCATCAAGTGAGCACATTTGGTCGTCACTAGTAGCTTGCTACTGGTCTACAAGTCTTCCCAAAATATGCGTACCTTTACCGTTACCCAGTACCTCGTGCCCTTTTTAAACCCAGCACAATCAAAAAATTTTGTAGCCAAATTTGGCTGATTTGAGTGATTCGATCTACCAGGTCCGTCAATCCTCTGATGACGTCAATTACGAAGCGGATGCACCGGCAGCTATTTCGCGCGCTCCTGATTCAGGTTAAAAACAAAAATAAAAACAACAACAACAACAACGACACTTCAGACTGCAGTGCCGTGCATCTTCTCGTATGCACCTCTCGCCGTGCTCATACTCTCCGGCACGGTTTCGGGTCAGAAATTGCATTTAAATAATTTTTTTTTTAAAATTAGATTTGTTGTATTTCGTTATAGATAACCACAGTAAACATTTTGCAATAAGCCAGTGTGAACAGGAATAATAAATTCAATGATAATAATTGCAGGAATTTCAATCGGCGCCTTCGGCAACGTTCTCTTCCTGATTACCGCAATATTTCCTTCAATCGACGCATTTTTCGTCATGTTTTTCATCTCGAAATTTCGCGTTGCCGTGATTCGACTATTTCACTTGCCCTTCAGTACTGCCATAGGATCCTCAGTAGATCAGCGACGATCACGATAGTTTAATGATTTATGGGAATTAGGAGATTGTGGGACCGCTTTTGATCAATGATAACAAGATGATCGACTAGACCTGGAAGTTGGCCAAAACCGACGAGGGACGCGCGCGGGAGAGCGCTAAATAGAGGGGAGGGAGAGGGAGGTCAGGCGGCGAGAGCGTCAGACGGTTAGAGCGCGCACTCTCGGGGGATTCTACCTTATTTCTGACCAACTTCTAGGCTCTGTAACACGCTTCAACGAGGCGATAGAGACACACTTTCAACAGATGAAATGCTTAGCTCATCGTGTTCTACATTTCGGTCCAAAAGCTCTATGTCTACTTTGTCCAGGGCTACTTTGTCCTCTCCGTGGTCTCTATGTCTACTTTGTCCAGGGCTACTTTGTCCTCTCCGTGGTCTCTATGTCTACTTTGTCCAGGGCTACTTTGTCCTCTCCGTGGATTCCTCAGACGAAATATCGTACTTTTAGGAGCCCATTTAAGTTGAGCTGTCTCGGGGGATGCTTTTACACTATTTGGAACCCATTTAGTGCTTTTGTACCTATCCTGCGATTTGATGGGGGTCAAAATATCGATTATCAAGTTTTCGCTCCGATGGTCACTTTCGACAAAGGAAGGTGTTATAATATGGGGGAAACAACTCAAAATGTTGTTTTGACGTTTTTGGATGATCTCGAGCCCAAATAAGGGTAGTTGAAGATGCGGAAGTACTGTATTCCGGAACTCATTTTCTGGGCGCTGTACATTAATTAGCCCTTTTTTGTTTATACTCCGATTTCCTTCATTTTTGGCGAGAAGAGAGGCACATATATGGACTTTAACTTATGTGGCGTTAATTATCACCAAAAATTAGAAATATGAAATTTGGGGTGTTAAAAAAATCTCGATCGTTTCAAAATTTTGAATTCCCGCAATTATCTACTTTTGCCCATATCTTTTCCCCCAGTGTTGATAGAGGCTTGAAACTTCGTTTTTAGATTATTTTTGGTAGTTTTGACCTAAAAACGGAGTTTGAACTCTCTAGCTCCATTGGGAACCAAGATATGGCGAAATCGCGAAATTTGCGGGAATTCAAAATTTAGATCCATGCTCGCGTTTGCACAGGAATTTTTTAACACCCAAAATTTCATTTTTCTGATTTTTTGGGGATATTTAACGTCGCATTAAGCATGAAAACCCAGAGAATTTTTCCGATTTCCAAAGTTACGGTACTTTTGGTTCACCCGACAGCGCCGCACCAGGATGAGCGCCAGGAATGATTATGTCAACATGACAGTTGTAGAGCATGTTCTCAGCTTTCGTTCTAAACAAAGAACGACTATCTGTATCTTTAACGGATTTATGATCATTTATGTGAGCCCGAGAGTTTGACCTTCGAAAAGAGAGTTCGACCTTCGAAAAGAGATAGTACCATGTTTGACCTTCTGAATCTCGAGGATGACGACAGATATCGAAATTCTGACGACGCAGTTTGAGGGATTGGATTGAGGAAGGATTGAAAAGGAAAGCGCACTGGGCCCTCAAGGACAGAAGAATGGAAATGGAGCAGTGGAACCGCGCAACAACCGTCTGGATCCCCTACAACAGGAATCGTCCCCTGGAAAGCCTCGCGCACGATTGAGAGACGACCTATCCCGAGCTATTAAAACCATTGGTGGAGTGCAACTTATGAAGACTACCGACCTATCATCTTCTGAGCGTTTCCGCCTGATAAGATAAATTGATTGCTTGATTGATTGATTTGATCCAGTGAGAACAGAGTGGGAAACATTGACTCGACTAGAAACTACACCGTGTCAATGTTGTCTAAACTATGTGAATTATGAAGGAATCGGTCGTTTTGAGCAGAAAATTGAGAAGATGCATCACATATTGGCACCAAATGATTGGAATCCGGTAGTAAAAGTAAAAGCACCTGCGCACGCCGATATTAGGCGGTGTGCGCTTCGGCAAACATAGCTTCGCTACCATTCGTTTGCTTACTCACAAAGGTGAATCTAACTTTTCTGACCGTATTATGTTCAATTAGCTAAATAATGCTCGTGCCTCTTTTAGTTTTACATTCGATTTTCAAGAATTTATTAGGTTGATTCATAAGTTTCGCTCCATTATCACACCTGACGTTTTTGAACTATAATTTTTCAGACTTTATCAATTCTCTCGTTTATTTTGGAATGATATAAGTGGCATGATATGCGCACTCCATAGCGCACCTATACTCAGACATGAGCAATCGATTCTACTAGAATGAAAAGGGCCGAAATGCCACAAGCTTGTAATTTGGCGTAAACATTTTGATGGAATCATACTCACTGAGAAATCATGATAGCGCCACAACAACAATATTTTCGTAAAGTATTTGGAATGGAAATTCTCGTATTAGACGTGCGCCGGATCAGCTTAGAAAATGCGTGATATTATAGGTACGAATTTCATAGTTACCATTGCATGAATCTTGCGGAATTTGTTTCTATTGGGGTGTCCAGAAAGTTCGTGTCCTCGGCCATTAATCATTTGTGTTTGAGCCAACGCTCTTTATATGTAAAGGTATTTGTATATAATGTGTGTTAATATGCTGTCCCTTAATAGGAAGATGAGTGCTTGTTCATGAGAGATTCTAGATTATATTTAGTTTTCGAGTCAAATTATGTCCAAGTGAAGTTTTCATTTATTGCATCAGCGTCCAACATCTGAAATCTCCGAGTAGGGTTTAGATATGCGATGGAATTGAGTTCCTTCGAATTGAGTTCCGATTGCCTTTAAAGTATTCCACAGATTCTCGCTACAGATGAAGAAATCTTTTGAAATTCCAACAGATGGACCACCGAAAAAATCGGCGGAAAAAGAGGAAGCATTTTAATGAGACTCGGCTTCTCACAAGGCTGATAGAAAATGTCTCGCATAGTGGACTTCCAATTGCAATACATTGCGTGTAATTTGCGTAGACTGAATTTGGGCTGGCTCAATTACGTAACGAGAATAATTGAATATTCGAGCAAAAGTAGGGTTATCACCACAAAAATCAGTATGTTGAAAGTGATGCGAGAGTACCACATAATTCGGAAGCGTAGAGTATAAACTGTCAGTCACTAACAAAAGGAGTGCATTGTCTTTAAAGAATGGCCGAGGAAGTTGCAAAGAAAAAAAACATTTTTCATTAAAGTCATGATTAGACTCTATCACAAAAATAATTCCTGAAGATTTACTACTACGATAATCAACTTCCCTTTCAACGCCAGCATAGCGTCACACATTACATACCAATACCACCGCACAAATAGGACATTGGATCACGCATTCGATTTTAATGGCAAAGAACACGAACTTTCTGGACACCCTAATAGGAGCTGGACATTTATGATGAACGAGCTAATGTTCTCTAATTTATCAGAAGTGGCGAAGCATATCATATTGATGTTACCGAAGAAAAATTGGAGAAGTTCAACATTCCTTTAAAAAGCCACATTTAGAATAACCGAAAATTCGGAATTTGGCAGCCTGATTAGCTAATTTTGACCTTGTTCGCTGTATCGCATCAGCTGTATCGCATTTGTATTATTTTAGGGATGGTTTGAAACAAATACGCAAAAACAGGACAATTCTGCACTTTTTTGAAAAATATTTTTTTACTGCGGAACGGAGTGGAATTCATTCACATAAAGCATATTATATATGAGTGACTATCTGAGAGAACCGAGCAATATCTCATATAGGCCGTACAGCAAAAAATAAATTTCTAATTTTAAGATGTCCCTAGGGGTAACTTTTCACGTAGAGTTCGAAAATCGACCTTAGAAAGCCGTATCTCTGACCCCTGATTTTCTGTGGCGCGCCTCAACGCTGAGGTCGGTTTTTGTAAATCGTGAACGGCTGATCCAGACCCCATACATATATAGTAATTCTGAAAGAAATCGACGAGATAAGCATTTTTACTGTTGGAAGTGAAAAGCCAGCTCGTCTGTGATAAAAGTTGTGGTCATTTGAAATTTTAAAATTTTTGCTCAAAAAAGGTTTTTCAATGTGTGTCATTTTAATTATGATTATTCGATTTCTCATGAAAAGTTACCCCAGGAGCCATATTTTCGTCCATTTATTCGTGCTTCAAAGGGGTCTCCTGGATCTCAGAAGAGGAAAGGTAGTGATTTTTTTTTCAAATATGTATATTTTTAAGACGAGCCACTGTGAACTCTGATTAAAACTGAACAGTTTATGGCTACACTTTGATAGGGCAAAAATAAAGCGCACAAAAAACGGACATTATCTCAAATCGAAAAAATCGATTATCTCAACCTCGATTTTTCTCATGTTTGGGCACATGCTACTTTTCCTTTACGATCCGAATTCCCAATTTTCTGGGAAAATCTAGTAGTACGAACCAACATATGTCAGAAATGTTTGAGCTTCGGCTCCTCACCAACCCGGAAGGTAGGTATATTTTTGCTTGAAAATGCAGGATTATTATTGTCGTGAAAGAAAGAAAATAAATTTTGGGCGTCCTTTTGTGAGAATTGGTTAGATTTTACTTTTATCTAACTTCATCCAATTAAATTACTCAAGCTTTATGCATTCCAGCGGTTTATGAGCAGTTTTCAAAAAAAATAATTGTTCTGGTGTCCAAAAAATCATTTTTAATAGATTGAATAGATACGCCAATTTGCAAGTGCACAATAGCTGATACAAGTTGAAGAAGTGGAATCATGTATAAAATTATCCGATAGCCATCGTAACTTCGATATTATCGTTCGAAACATATTTTTTACAAACGTGAAATTGTATATTCAAGCAAAAATATACCTACCTTCCGGGTTGGTGAGGAGCCGAAGCTCAAACATTTCTGACATATGTTGGTTCGTACTACTAGATTTTCCCAGAAAATTGGGAATTCGGATCGTAAAGGAAAAGTAGCATATGCCCAAACATGAGAAAAATCGAGGTTGAGATAATCGATTTTTTCGATTTGAGATAATGTCCGTTTTTTGTGCGCTATATTTTTGCCCTATCAAAGTGTACCCATAAACTGTTCAGTTTTAATCAGAGTTCACAGTGGCTCGTCTTAAAAATATACATATTTGAAAAAAAAATCACTACCTTTCCTCTTCTGAGATCCAGGAGACCCCTTTGAAGCACGAATAAATGGACGAAAATATGGCTTCTGGGGTAACTTTTCATGAGGAATCGAATAATCATAATTTAAATGACACACATTGAAAAACCTTTTTTGAGCAAAAATTTTTAAATTTCAAATGACCACAACTTTTATCACAGACGAGCTGGCTTTTCACTTCCAACAGTAAAAATGCTTATCTCGTCGATTTCTTTCAGAATTACTGTACATTTGTGGGGTTTGGATAAGCCGTTCATGATTTACAAAAACCGACCACCCAAATTCAGCGTGACACACGAAATGAGGGCTAAGAGATACGGCTTCCTAAGGTCGATATTCAAACTCTACGTAAAAAGTTACCCCTAGGGACATCTTAAAGAACTATATTTTTCGCTGTACGGCCTATGGTCAGTTCTCTCAGATAGTCACTCATATATGCATCTATCGTCACTCAAATAATACCAAAGTAGTCCTGAACACAAGTGAACCGCAAGCGAGTAAACTACAGAAAAGTCTTGGAGCGAAACTTATGAATCAACCTGATAGAAAATATCAAGGTTCGGCAAATTGGAACACCATACAAATAAGTAAACGTGTTCTAGGTGGTTCGCACCGTCCTTCCTCCCATCTTCCTCTCCATTCTTGTCACTGTCATTGTCGGCCTTCTACTCACCGTTAAAATATTCTGGCTGCGCCAGGCCAAGTCTGCAGAAACTAAGCTTAATAATGTATACGGACTGGTCAGTATTTGAGTTTTCCATAGGATTTTTTTCCATAGGATGTGGATAAATCACTTGTCAACGCTAGCCAACACTAGCCACTCCACCACCGGAATCAACTCAAAATTGATTTGCAAAAAAAATATTCAAAAATTTCATGGAATGAAAAATACAACTAAATTAAATTGAATTTGATCAGATAACTGCTCTCGACGCCCTTGCAACTCCCATTCTCGTCGTCCTTCGCCACAAGTACTTCAAGACTGCATCAGCCGATCGAATCAGCAAGGAGATCAAAGTGACCGCCAACCACACCGAGCAGTACTTCAAGCACAAGGAGTGGAACGCATAAAAACACTATAAACGTTTTTTTAAAAGTTCTTAATCATACTTTTTTTTATTATAGGCAGTGAATAAAACAATTGACCTATCATTGCAAGTCAAGAAAACTTAATAATATGAATATAGTGTTTCCCAGTCTCCCAAACGATGACCATGTTCTCGATGTGCTCAACAGTAATGACAACGTGGTCAGAGACATTAAAACTAGCAAATTGTTAGAAAAGGAGTGAACACAAGCGTCACGGAAAAAAGTGCAGTAGGTTATTTCCAATCCCCAGGTGAAAGTGGCCTCGGAGTTTCGCGCCGAGGATCATAACCACGTGCTAGTCAGCAAATTATATTGAGCAAGAACAAATAAGTGCCGAACCTAGTTTTCCTTTGGTCAACATAGATGCGGTCCCTGTGCTGATAAATTATACAGCATACGATTGTTCTTTTTAAAACATTTCTCACTTCATCAGCTGAAAGGCGAGCATTCCACTTAAAACTTTCGCTGCGACTCCGACTATGGCAGAGTATATTGACCACGGGGCAAGTAATTCCTGCAACGATACTAGTTACTGTTGCACTCTTAATATAAATTAAAGAGTAAAATCATAAATTAGGAGGAGAAAATGTTGTGAAATCAATCACCATGTTCTTGCCTACCGACACGTAGTGCGCTTGGCCAGAAGGTGAACGTACTGGTGCATAATAGCAGTTACCTGCCATGAGGGATTGAATTCAATCGATATTTCGAAAATAAATGCCAAAAATCAAGAAATAAATATATCCAAATTTGAATTGAGGGCTAGGAATCAATCCAGGTGAATTAATTGTAAAATTCAATAAACTCATCAATAGTTCAATTCCTAGTGTATGTAAAGGAAATAAGTGCTCACTGAGAAAGATTGGCGCGGAAACGATAATATGCGGTACAATGGAGAAGACAAATGGCGTTGCGGATAACATTGATTCATACTGAACACTAAGTGTCGCTAGGTCGGAAGTGATAATTACTAAGCATCCTGGCTCGTTTCAAAATCGATATCAGACGGTTGAGTGCGATCACGAAACTTGATGAAAAATTCACGGCAGATGAGAAAAAGTTGATGAATATGCAGATATTTACCTACAAATTGGTTTTGATGCCTCCGTCAATAGCATATTTTCAATCGTTATTGATGGGATGAAAAAACACAATTTCCAACCGACAAGATAAGAAGAATGCTGTTTCTTTTTCCTCACCATATGTTTGTTTGTATGCGCATCTCTTGTTCTAAAATTTCATGCGTCCCGTTGCAAACCGTAGGTTCTCATCCTACCAACTTGTGCCTAAAAAATTATTATCCATTAGAAATTTAAAGTATCCGTGCAAATTCGGGATGGTGCCCATCTGTATGGAGATCATAAATTGTAGGAAATTCTGAGTTGGCGATCGATTATCTTGGTCGTAGATACCTCCTCACAACAATTCCATTGAACACTATCATTCGGTAGATGACACTTTTCTTAAACGACTTGATACTCATAATGCGACAGTATATGAAAAAAGGTGTGATCATAATAGTGTGAGGGAGAAAATTCTGACATTCTAAAATTAGTGTGGAAAAACTCACGCGAAAAATGCCAGTGAGCATTCAACCAGCGTGAAAGCAATTGAGAACCAGATGAATGCATAGGCGATTTGGACATATTCATAGTGAAAAAATACTATTTTATTCCTACAAATTATACTCTATATCATATGTTTTAGAAATCAAATTTTATAATAGTTAAGAGACCGGATCGGTAAGAATTGACCATAATCGCAACCCCCCGGACAGGATTCCTTAGGAATGAGATCCAGGCGCCCATACTGCATGTGTATGGACCACTTAGCCTCAAGTATCACATAGTACCATCAAATACCTGCTTCGGTCTCTGATGCGTCAATTATAGGGTCTGAAATTTTAAAAATCGAAAAATCATATTTCCGAAACGCGATAAGAAATCTCTTATGCATTGCACTAGGTATCGCCAATAATGAAAAATGAATGATTGAAATCGATTCAACTTGACTGTAAAATAGATTTCGTACCCAAAATATTTGGTTTTTCTGCTCTCATTTTTGAATATTGCAATAGCGCACATTCTAATTATGATTATAATGTAGCCCATTGAATTCTGCGTCGGATGGTACCAAAGTGAATTCGAGCGAACGTTCCCGCCATTGTCTCCCAAAGCGAAATTTCCTTCGCATTCCTACTGAAATTGAGATATTGCCATAAATTGCAGATTCAGATAAATGAAAATTGTGGAAAATGATGCTACAAGAACGTATACGTATAATTAAGAACACAAATCGAGGGTTTACTTTATTTTGAAAAAGTCGATTTTCACACCCTCGATTGGTGCTCAATTTGAGCTTGCCAAATTCAGAAATTTCAGTTTCTCTGAGAGGTCTGCTACCGGCAAGTTAAAGTAGACTTGTCATGGATCAAGATTTGCCCTTTTTCAAGAGACTTTTTTTGCCCAAAATATTTTCCTCCGAAAAATGAGAAATCGATGGTGGAGACGAAAATTGTTGAACAGATTTTCAAATGTTTGGACTATATTTGATCAAGTTATATCCAACTAATTCCAATCCTGCCAAAAAATTCATAAAAAAGCTTTGTACAATTTTTTTTGAAAAAAATATGAACTCACATCGTCGATTTTATCGTCATTGTATGGTGGACATTTTCAATTATTACATCGCATATCCAACATTAGTTGGATAAATCGAAAGTACAGTTCCGTATTAGTTATTTTTTCCAAAAAACTCTTCCTATAATCACTAAATTTCGCTGATAAGTTCTTTCGAATCTTGGAGAAATTGAGATTGATGAGAGATGGAAGCATGATATTCTTAGATATATTCATGCAAATGATTCGCAATTGCCCAATTTATAATTCAATTTGATGTTGTGCTTCATGAAATTCCCATACCAATCACCTACCATTACAATTTCAAAATTTTCAAATTAACTGTTTTCGAAGATTTGGATAATTACAATTTTGAAAATTAAGAGCAATATATGTTAGCTTTTGCATTTAAATAGTATAACAGGTTCATACTCGCAAATTCATAATGAAACCAGCGTGATTTGATTTAAAATATCTAAGATTCTCATGCTTCCATCTCTCATCAATCTCAATTTCTCCAAGATTCGAAAGAACTTATCAGCGAAATTTAGTGATTCTAGGAAGAGTCTTTTGGAAAAAATAACTAATACGGAACTGTACTTTCGATTTATCCAACTAAGGTTGGATATGCGATGTAATAATTGAAAATGTCCACCATACAATGACGATAAAATCGACGATGTGAGTTCATATTTTTTTCAAAACAAATTGTACAAAGTTTTTTTATAAATTTTTTTGGCAGGATTGGAATTAGTTGGATATAACTTGATCAAATATAGTCCAAACATTTGAAAATCTGTTCAACAATTTTCGTCTGCACTATCGATTTCTCATTTTTCGGAGGAAAATATTTTGGGCAAAAAAAAGTCTCGAGATGTTTGGTTTGCATAATCTTGATCCATGACAAGTCTACTTTAGCTTGCATGTAGTAGACCTCTCAGAGAAACTGAAATTTCTGAGTTTAGCAAACTCAAATTGAGTACCAATCGAGGGTGTGGAAATCGCTTTTTCAAAATAAAGCAAACCCTCGAATTTTGTTCTTAATTATACGTATACGTTCTTGTAGCATCATTTTCCACAATTTTCATTTATCTGAATCTGCAATTTATGGTAATAACTCAATTTCAGTAGGAATGCGAAGGAAATTTCGCTTTGGGAGACAATGGCGGGAACGTTCGTTCGAATTCACTTTGGTACCATCCGAAGCAGAATTCAATGGGCTACATTATAATCATAATTAGAATGTGCGTTATAGCAATATTCAAAAATGAGAGCAGAAAAACCGAAAATTTTGGGTACGAAATCTATTTTACAGTCAAGTTGAATCGATTTCAATCATTCATTTTTCATTATTGGCGATACCTAGTGCAATGCATAAGAGATTTCTTATCGCGTTTCGGAAATATGATTTTTCGATTTTTAAAATTTCAGACCCTATAATTGACGCATCAGAGACCGAAGCAGGTATTTGATGGTACTATGTGATACTTGAGGCTAAGTGGTCCATACACATGCAGTATGGGCGCCTGGATCTCATTCCTAAGGAATCGTGTCCGTGGGGTTGCGATTATGGTCAATTCTTACCGATCCGGTCTCTTAAAATCAATTAAAAAATGCATACCTCATCGCCAATCAAAAGTAATTTCTGAATTGCTCTGGTTGAGCCATTGGCGAACCAAAAATTCGGAAGATCAATGTACCAAACCCACAGACTTGTGCCTGTTTTCCGTAAGTATGGGCCTAATGTAGTGATTAGAAGCGACAATTAGCACGTATTACCCTCTAATTCCCCGTCCCTCTAATTTCGAGCCGGTACGAATCTCAAAGCTCCTGCTTGCGCTTAAATTTTTAACTAACATCGCATGGGGTAGCAATCTTGAGTACCGATCGCGCACATCTATGTATTTATAAGAGGACGTAATCTATGATCGCCACTTGTCCTCAATCCGGAATTACACATGCCACGACTAGGAATCAGTGACTCGGATGTATTTTATCGATGAAAATTCCATTATGGGACGTTTTTTCAATGAACAGGTATAATGATCGAGAACATCGGGAGAGAGACTCTCTCAGAGAGTCCTCAGGAGAAAAACAAGTCGATCTAATACAACAGTAGGAACATAATGCAGCATCTCACTCACTGCCGCATAATCACCAATTCGATCGGAAACGACACAATTTGCCAATGAGATTATACATGATAAAAATATTGGAACTAAATACAGTGACATTTCAAGAAATATCGCGCTTCGTGTATCATTAAATAATTTTTAAAAAAATTTTGAGAAGTCGTCCAACAGTCCAAAATTAGATGTTGCATTCGAAGAAAAATACTCTAAACAGAAATTTACGAGTTGAAGTGGGTGGACGCCGATATTTTGCGGTTCCCTCTGCAGAAAATCTCTTGCACGAATCTGTGAATGTCGAGATTTTAGTCGAATTCTGTGGTCCGTAAAAAAAAACTCACGCGCGATAGGGCTGCACGAATATGAGCGTTATAATGGGCGAGAAAAGAGGAACAACCACGCCAGCCTGAAAGGAAAAGAAATGAAAATGTTGGCTAGAATTCTGAAAATGTGTTCCATGGCTATGCATTTCCGAGCGATCAAGCAAGTTTGGAAATAATCGACCATAGATTCCGAAAAAAAATCAAACTTTGGTAGGTTCCCTTCTGAAAATGTCGCAAGCGATTGTCCCGTGTGCCGTTATCACAGTATTACGCTTATAATAAATTGCCATCAAAATAACGATGTTTGCGAGCAACCAACCAACCTCAGTCATGCCGTGTTCGATGATCGGCGAATATATGATGTTACTTTGGCATAAAACGTATATGACAATGGAGAATAAGCATGAGATTGGAAGAAGACTCTGCAGGGATAACACCTGCAATAAAAAAAATAAAAGGTTCATCCCGTCTTCGAGACTGGGCTCGCGGGGTAATAGTGCTAGGCCCGTGTCAATTTGGGCGGAATCAGTCTGGAGTGTGCACCTTTCGTCAGACCTATTTACTTGCGTGGTCACGACTACCAATTTCCCGTCCCCAATGGGTATCTCTCACTATTGCAACGGAACGATAGAAGCAGTGAATACACATACTTTCGTCAGAGCGCTGTGCTGTTTCTTGGTACGTGCACTCATCCTACGAGATTGTTTGCCGATTTCCGCTAATACCTGAGTCATTTCGTAATCATTCAAATCGGTTACATGCTTACGTTTCGCCTCAGTACGTAAATGAGCACGACAATGGCCAGATTGAACAACCACATTGACGAGATCGTTAGCATTATCCGCGGCGCGAAGATGTTGAGGCTTCCTGCTTATTGTTCATACTTTCGAAGCACGTTGTTTCGGCAATGAAATATTTTTCCATAATCCAGAACATGCTAACATGAGTTTTTTTCAGCTCTCATCTCGCGTGTTTATCCTGTAGAATAGAGTGTTTTTTTTGTTTTTTTTCATATTTTGTTCTCTTCAGTCAGAAATACATTATAGAGAATGAGTAGTGATGAAATATTCGGGTCACCGTCTCTTCATCATCTCTTCATTTCCCATACTCTCTGACCACTCGACTCGAATAGAGAGCGAGGGAAAAGAAGAGACCCTGACCCAAATTGTATTACCTTCAAGTGCGTATTCCTGTAGGTTGTATGCGGGACGAGCGACTTCTAATCCTCGCCGAACGGCGTCAAATTCATCCGGGCAGATAATCAATACAATTCGAAAAGGAACTCTCGTTTATCAATCGCAGAGTTTCTTTGAAAAATGGAACAGTTAAAAGTGGTCCTCTGGGATTTTCACAGAATCTGATACCCCATGACTCCCTCTTTCGATTTTTTGCCTGTTCCCTGGAAGATGCGATCTGTAGGCGAGCGCACTGATATATTAATATAACATAACAGCGAACCAAGACGGGGAGATTGGGTAGGAGAAGCAGAGCGGAGACTAGCACTACTTGCCACGGACGAGGCGGGCTTCTGCATAATCCCTTCGGTCATCCGACGGAGAAGGATGAATACCTTCTGAGAACGTAAAGACGATAGCCAAACGAGGCGGCGATGAGGTAAAGTGAGTGGGTGTAGCACACGAGTGAGATCACGAACAGGCAATGGCAGAAGAAACTTAAGTACGATCCAGATTCATTTCCGCTCCCATGCCAGGTAACCCGAACAATTAGAGCTAGATTAACGGTGCTTTATATCTTCATTTGCCAGATTGTCTCTGATCGGTCTAGGAAATGCGCGAAATGTGGAGTAGAACGCCCATTTATCTAACACGAGACTGACCGGAACTCACATATTTTAATCACCGTCACCTTTTTTTGTGGTGGAACCCCTAATAACTCTGCACTCGACATTCTGCATGTCACTCTACGTGCTCTACACGCTCTACTCTACATGCATCTCTTCACTCGGTATATCCCACAATCGTTTACGAATGCATTAGCCTCTAGTTATGTGTTTTAGTTATGTACGTATGAGTCGTATAATAGCTGGGATAGTCGAAAAATCAGAATAGTCTAAAAGTATGCACATGTGCGTGCTGAAGAAACACAAAATAACGACTCATAGCCTCAGATTTATCAGCAACGAAGTCAGCGCGGCTATCGTGTCCATCAGAACGCCATTCACGAGAAGGACCGCATAGGATCTGATAAGATGCTTCGTCATGTCCAAAAAATTAAGGTGCTTCAATGTGTATCTAGTCGTAACGACTAGATATCAGGAGTATCTAGTCGTTACGATTCACCGACGGAGGTTCAGACCGATAAGGTCGAATGCTCGATAGGACTACGCGCCGCCGCTTATCCCAAGTATTATTCTTTTAGGTACCGATCACTACCAATAAGTTTTCATCGTGAGTTGATCGAGTACCTCATGTTGGAGGACGATCTAATGATGATCGCTAGAAGGAGTATTATGTTGATGAGGATAGCCAGGGATTCCGATGTGGAAACGACGGCCATGGAGATGATATCGTGTGCAGGCATGGGCGAAGGTAGACGAAATTCCATTGCATACAAAGGTTCACAGGAGTAGTCGCACGAATGAATGCTAGGGGTATTTTTTCGAGGTATTTGTATCGCTTTGGATAAAGTGATTCACGATCGGACTGCTGGCCGCTATTGCCCAGAATAGTGGCTCAGAGAGCTAATTCTTCGTGGTAAACAATCTTTAATTGTCAACACTTGCAAACTAGCGAGGGCGGTATAGATATAAATGGAATATATCAGTTGTTGTGTTGACAACAATGGCTTCGAAAATGCTAAGATCTTTGAAAAGACTTGAATTGAGTAGGCGGTAGGGGGGGGGGGGGTACTCACCGCCTGGCGAGGATCAGTACCGCCCACCCTACGGTAGGCGATACTCACCCCAGCCTACCGTACTCCCCCGTTCCTCACTCGTGCGCTTTAACATGACGAATAATCATCCTCCGATGGGTAAAAACAAATGAAATTTGTGATTACTGGACGTGGTTATGATCCTCGGCGCGAAACTCCGAGGCCATTTTCACCTGGGGATTGGAAATATCCTACTGCACTATTTTTTCTGTGACGATTGTGTTCACTCCTTTTCTAAAAATTTGCTAGTTGTAATGTCTCTGACCACGGTCATGGTTTGGGAGACTGGGAAACATGATACTCCTATTGTTAAGTCTTCATGGCACGCAATGAGAGGGAAATTGTTTTATCCACTGCAAATAAGACAAATATCGCAATGCAAAAAACTTGTTTCTAGAGAAATATTTGACGAATATTACACGTACTTTAGCAAGTTGTTATGCATTCCAGAACTTGTGAATCTGTTTGAAGTACTGATCGGTGTGGTTAGCAGTCACTTTGATCTCCTTGTTGATTCGATCGGCTGATGCAGTCTTGAAGTACTTATGGCGAAGGACGACGAGAATGGGAGTTACAAGGGCGTCGAGAGCAGTTATCTGATCAAATCCAATTCAATTTCTTTTTTTTTCATTCTACGATATGTCGGTACATATTTTTTTGCGAATTGATTATGAGTAGATTCCGGTGGTGAAGCGCGTTGACAAGTGATTTCTCCATCGCGAATTATATGGAAAACTCAAATACTGACCAGTCCGTATACGTTATTAAGCTTAGTCTCTGCACACCTGTCCTGGCGCAGCCAGAATATTTGAACAGCGAGTACAAGGCCGACAATGACAGTGGCAAGAGTGGAGAGGAAGAGCGGAGGAAGGAAGGTGCGAACCACCTAAAACATTTTTCTTAAAATATCTCATTCTTGGCAGTGAATAGCTCTATCAAAAGGCTTATGAACACACAGTTATTTGCGCAACCGTTCCTTTATAATTATCTTTATTATCGGATCTTTAATTTACTTGTATTTTCACAAATTCCCCTTATGCAACGCACATGCATTCCGAACGCGGCTTCCGTCTTGTCTTCCAGATTCCAGATACTTTGATTCAGTCTTCGCGCAAGATTCACCCCGAAAACCCACAGTAGAATCTGCAGTCATCACACATCGTTTGTGGCGTGATCATTTTAGAACTGGTCATTGTAGAAGTCAACAGAGAGTGAAACACAACATTTTGAGCTGATCAGTTGTAATCCCATTTCCTATTATGTTAATATACAAAAATAGACTCCCAAGAGAGGGACGGTAATTATATGATAATTCGCTTGAAAATCTATTCAGCCAACTGAAAACTCACTGCTAACGAGATCACAGGCCCCACTGTGAATGTTCCAATCATGAACAAGATGTTTGTCGTGAAGAGGCTGAGTAGTGTGAGGGAACCCTGGCAATTAATATCTATACTCAATTCATAGACTAGAATTTTAAACTTCCAAAATCGATATCCATTTTATACCCTATGAAGAGGAACTTCGAGCTATATTTTCGAAGAAATATGGGCTCTTGATCTTCTTATTTCTCGCGACTTTGATCGAGTTGCTCTACAATTAGTCACTCACCATGACCAGCAGGAGCATTCCAACTACAGCAATTAGGCTCGTTAGCCGACTTCTCGCGAAACACTTGAGATGGGTGTGCAGGAGTCTCTCGAGACTCAACACAGCTAGTGAAGTGATGAGCAGGTTGCTAGTGAATGCGGCCAACTCGGAGTAGGCGTCCTGCATTGCTTGTAGACTTTGCTTGCTATTGCTCACACAACCAAAAGCACCCCTAAAACCACACAAAACAATTTTGGATTGATAGTCATCATTCATATTTTTTAAAAAGTAACTATGAGAACATCAAGCCACCTTGAACGGCACATCGCACTCTCCGAAGATGAACACACGCCAGTAGAGTGTCGGCAGACGACGAATGGCGATGAGCACAGCACGAGACATGAAGACCGAGAGCAGCAACCTGGGCTCATCAGAGTCAAAATAGTCCAGTATTGATATTAACTTTCGAATGACCGTTTTGCATGAATAGCCTAACATCCGTTTCAATTTAGCCACGTATACAAAATGAAGCAACGTTCAATCCAGGTAGAAAGTTAGTCCGAGATCAATAGAGTCCACAATTATTCGTATTACTCGTCTCTTTTCGCTTTCCCAATGTTCAACCGTGAAGTGAATACACGATTACCAGAATTTCGCCGCCCAGGCTAGCGTCTGTAGGGGCGAAATTCTTGAGATTACAGTCTATGATGAGATTAAAGAGTGAGCCTAGAGATTTTTGTCTAGAGAGGAGTGCGTTGATTAGAGTCTAGTGATCAAGCTGCGTATACCTGAAGTTCGCATGGAGGATGCTCTCCATACAAATGGTGGCAGTTGCGAAGAGGAAGCAGGGAAGCGAGGCCAGGAGAAGGGCCGCTTCAGCAGCTGACAGCGCCACGCCGAGGTCGTCGACGAGGAACTGCATCTGGAGGAAGCAGGTGGCGAGTAGAGTTGATGAGAGAATGTGGGAAATGAGGAGATAATTTCCCGAATTGCTCACTCTAGTGGAGAGCGATAGCTGATACGTAATATAAGGTATAGTTCTCATGGAAATAATAGAACAGCATCACACATCGTGCGAAGTAATACGAACGAAAAATATACAACTTGAAGGAGGAAGCGTATCTGATTCGGATCTCTGAATCGGGACAAGGTGAACTGAAGATACTCCTCTCTCTGGGAATTCAAGTTCCAATTAGTGAATGCGCGATCCTCATGGTTTGAGCTCTTGAAAACAAGAAACTACCTTTACTGAGTCATATTGACTTCTTGAATTCACACCAGGAAGCGTTTATAGAGAAACTATGAATCGTGGCGAATGTGACCACGAGCCTATCTATCTCTGGAATATTGATATCCAATTAGTGATTTCGTGATTCAAATGTTTTGAACATTTGCAAATTTGATATAGCACGCGTGTCGCGTAAGAATCGAATAAAATCAAGAGGTCTTGATCACAATTTTTGATCCTATGTTTGTATACATTTTTTGGTAGTCCATAGGGTCCCCCACAAGATAGCGTCGAGCTTTTTTGCATATCATTAATTTCTGGCCTTATTTAGGGCGTTAAAGTTAGCGTGGCTAAAAAAATGCGAACTTTGGAGACGCACAGCTCTTTTCAAATTTAATTTGATGACAATCTGAAAAGAACGATTTGTTCCTAGCATCCATAAGAGTGACCCTATGCTATGGGGTTGCCATTATTTTAATTTGCATTTTTGTAAATCGATTAAAATAAATCATTTTCACCACAAATCGAAGCCAGAGAATTTTTTCAGCTCAATAGATAGATCTCGCGATGAAGAATCGAATGATATCCTAATCGCATGGTCCATTGATATGTGTTCTCGAGATATCATCATCAGAAGCTTTTCCCGATCTCTCATTTCGAGACGAACCCCATTGTTCGCCCTATCATTTCTCGTCCTCTCTCATTTTTCGCCCTCTCATTTCGTGTCGCGCGCTGTGAAAGATACCTCCACGGTCTTTTACCGCGCTTTTATGACTTGCTCAATTGAGTTACATAATTAATGAAATGTGTATTCAAAGCATTCAAAGGAAAATTTCCTTCTTGGCTTCTTCGATAACTTGTCTAGCAAAGTCTTCTTCGTGAATCCCTAATATTTCTTCCTCCTCCTCATCCTCTTGTTCGAATCCAGCGCTTGAATGCTCTCTCTTCAGCGTCTCCAATGAGTCCATGGAGTTCCCGTAACTCCTCGACGACAGCTGTTAGCTGCTTCCATCCCTGTTTTTGAATATAAACAATTATCAAAAGCAACTCATTTAGTGCATGCGAAATTATTACTTCAAATGCGTCCACCATAATTATTGAAATGGCGATAACTTTTTTCCCAGATGAGCTAGCGTTTCACTTCTAACAGTAAAAATGCTTATCTCGTCGAGATCTTTCAGAATCACTGTACATTTGTGGGGTTTGGATAAGCCGTTCATGATTTACAAAAACCGACCACCCAACTTCAGCGCGACACACGAAATGAGGGCTAAGAGATACGGCTTCCTAGGTCCGATTTTCGACTCTACGTGAAAATTTACCCCTAGGGGCATCTTAAAATCATCACTTTATTTTTCGCTGGACGGCCTATGGTCAGTTCTCTCAAATAGTCACTCTTATATTAGGTTGTAACATAAGTTTTGTCGCATTTCGGAGGTTCACAATATTTCCATGAAGGATACTTCTCAAACATTATCAATGCCTGACCTCCTAGTATATGTTTGGGGTGTTCATGCACATTCAAACCATAGGGTAGAGCTGAACTGCGCACGCTGGCTATGCGAAAAATATTAATATGAACTGATTTAAATTTGGTGCAGATTTTTTTAATTCGTTTGATCAGGTGCTAGTTCGCAGAGATGAATAATGAACCAAACTTCTACAGCATGGTGATATACCCCGTCAATGCTCTTTCAAAATATACGCCTGATATGGTGCTATGTTGAGCGGAATCAAAGATATACTTCACTGAGTGTAAGGTTAGCCGCTGATTCGTAGCCAACTTGACCAACTCTTCTGAATCCAGAATTGCAACAACAGTGACTAACATAAGTGCGTTCCAATTACCACTCATGGAGGTATAATTTATCATTAAACAAGTGAGAGAAAGAACACTCCACTTGTGGGAAATTTGAATTTGTATTAATTCAATTCGCGCACAATTTTACCAAAATATGCAAGTTTAGGTGTTTCGAATTAAAGATTGTCATTCAAAAGCTATTTATTTCCAAACTTATCCCAAGTAGATACTAGTAAGGGAATGGTTTATGGTTAGGATGGACACAACAAATCAGATATTGAACATGTGTGCGAGGTAGGAATATGAACAAAGTGCCGATTTCATTAGTTTAATTTACATACCATCGTTCTGAATAGAGCCACTTATCTCAACAGAACCCAATCTACCCCAAACTTTCTCTGCATACTGACCACTTTGGGTGAACTATATTCCACCACTATTTGGATCTGGATATCTATTGAGAAGAAAATTCGGCTTGCGAAAGTTTTCGCGACCTTCACCAACCATCCACATTATACAAACTCGTTTACATTTCTAGAACGATTTTCGTTTGTCATTATCCGTGAGTGGTTCAAAATTATGAACATATGTAGTACTTTACGCAAATCACACAAAATCGGCATAATTTATCCTTTTCAAGAAGAGCTGATGCGTGAAAATGATTTGTATGCATAAGAGATTGGACGCGACAAAACTTATGTTACAACCTGATACTTACCTTACAGAAGGCAGATCTAGCAATGATGTAAGACGACAGATGTTAGCCTATGATTACGCAACCACTCAAATCTAAAATAAAATACGTGATATTCCCTTTTTCATTGTACTTCCTATTTTTCCAAGCGTTGTTAGAAATTGCTTGTGTGAACATTGTGATTACATGAATTGTGTCGCAAACATGCTAAGAATAACGAAAAGTTATGGAAAACTGACATCTGAACTGCAGTAGTTACAGTAAACGTCAATCTCGCGCGCGCGACACGAAATGAGAGGGCGAGAAATGAGAGAGGACGAGAAATGATAGGGCGAACAATGGGGTTCGTCTCGAAATGAGAGATCGGGAAAAGCTTCTGATGATGATATCTCGAGAACACATATCAATGGACCATGCGGGGATATCATTCGATTCTTCAAAAGTTATCGCCATTTCAATAATTATGGTGGACGCATTTGAAGTAATAATTTCGCATGCACTAAATGAGTTGCTTTTGATAATTGTTTATATTCAAAAACAGGGATGGAAGCAGCTAACAGCTGTCGTCGAGGAGTTACGGGAACTCCATGGACTCATTGGAGACGCTGAAGAGAGAGCATTCAAGCGCTGGATTCGAACAAGAGGATGAGGAGGAGGAAGAAATATTAGGGATTCACGAAGAAGACTTTGCTAGACAAGTTATCGAAGAAGCCAAGAAGGAAATTTTCCTTTGAATGCTTTGAATACACATTTCATTAATTATGTAACTCAATTGAGCAAGTCATAAAAGCGCGGTAAAAGACCGTGGAGGTATCTTTCACAGCGCGCGACACGAAATGAGAGGGCGAAAAATGAGAGAGGACGAGAAATGATAGGGCGAACAATGGGGTTCGTCTCGAAATGAGAGATCGGGAAAAGCTTCTGATGATGATATCTCGAGAACACATATCAATGGACCATGCGATTAGGATATCATTCGATTCTTCATCGCGAGATCTATCTATTGAGCTGAAAAAATTCTCTGGCTTCGATTTGTGGTGAAAATGATTTATTTTAATCGATTTACAAAAATGCAAATTAAAATAATGGCAACCCCATAGCATAGGGTCACTCTTATGGATGCTAGGAACAAATCGTTCTTTTCAGATTGTCATCAAATTAAATTTGAAAAGAGCTGTGCGTCTCCAAAGTTCGCATTTTTTTAGCCACGCTAACTTTAACGCCCTAAATAAGGCCAGAAATTAATGATATGCAAAAAAGCTCGACGCTATCTTGTGGGGGACCCTATGGACTACCAAAAAATGTATTTTGCTCATTTTCAATTTTTCGGCTGTGATCGAGTTTATTGGATTCTTAGGCGACACGCGTGATAGTTATCTTAACTTGTTTATTTGAGTTTGTACGCATAATCGAAAAAAATTTTAATTGACGGTCGCTAGTAGAGTGCTGAGAGGAAGGATTTCCGAATAATAAAATGAGTTCGTAGCAAAACAGCTGACAAAACAATGCGAGAGTTGATTCCAATCGATTTGAGATCTTTCATATTTTAAGCAGGAAAACATGAACAGTGACCTGAATGGACTGGCCTGAATGATGTTCCTCTCCATTTCTAATCTATTAGGTTGTAACATAAGTTTTGTCGCATTTCGGAGGTTCACAATATTTCCATGAAGGATACTTCTCAAACATTATCAATGCCTGACCTCCTAGTATATGTTTGGGGTGTTCATTCACATTCAAACCATAGGGTAGAGCTGAACTGCGCACGCTGGCTATGCGAAAAATATTAATATGAACTGATTTAAATTTGGTGCAGATTTTTTTAATTCGTTTGATCAGGTGCTAGTTCGCAGAGATGAATAATGAACCAAACTTCTACAGCATGGTGATATACCCCGTCAATGCTCTTTCAAAATATACGCCAGATATGGTGCTATGTTGAGCGGAATCAAAGATATACTTCACTGAGTGTAAGGTTAGCCGCTGATTCGTAGCCAACTTGACCAACTCTTCTGAATCCAGAATTGCAACAACAGTGACTAACATAAGTGCGTTCCAATTACCACTCATGGAGGTATAATTTATCATTAAACAAGTGAGAGAAAGAACACTCCACTTGTGGGAAATTTGAATTTTTATTAATTCAATTCGCGCACAATTTTACCAAAATATGCAAGTTTAGGTGTTTCGAATTAAAGATTGTCATTCAAAAGCTATTTATTTCCAAATTATCCCAAGTAGATACTAGTAAGGGAAGGGTTTATGGTTAGGATGGACACAACAAATCAGATATTGAACATGTGTGCGAGGTAGGAATGTGAACAAAGTGCCGATTTCATTAGTTTAATTTACATACCATCGTTCTGAATGGAGCCACTTATCTCAACAGAACCCAATCTACCCCAAACTTTGTCTGCATACTGACCACTTTGGGTGAACTATATTCCACCACTATTTGGATCTGGATATCTATTGAGAAGAAAATTCGGCTTGCGAAAGTTTTCGCGACCGTCACCAACCATCCACATTATACAAACTCGTCTACATTTCTAGAACGATTTTCGTTTGTCATTATCCGTGAGTGGTTCAAAATTATGCACATATGTAGTACTTTACGCAAATCACACAAAATCGGCATAATTTATCCTTTTCAAGAAGAGCTGATGCGTGAAAATGATTTGTAATCCTTATCTCAGTACAACTTTGTCTGACTAATGTGCCTCCTCAACTGCCTTGACAGGACTGAAGTAAAGCGCGTAAGAAAGAGTACGAAGGCCCTCACTGATGATGAATAACGAAATTGAGATTAAATTAATTCGAAGAATTTCTGAGGTTAAAATGCATAATAGATTGGACGCGACAAAACTTATGTTACAACCTGATACATCTGATGAAGCAACTGTGTTCTAATTTATTTTAAATATAAGTATTGATGCATCAGATGATATCATTGTGATCAACGATTTCTCAGCCGAGCCGGTTGTGCAAAACACTTCACTTTATTAACCAATAATTATCATGAATATTGTGAAAAATAAATTATTCTTTGCAAAAAAAAACAATTACTCGTGACTTTCCAATGGTGGTGGGAAAAAACAACGAAGTGATTTCTCAACCAATTGATGTCACATGGTAGACACGCCGACTCGCGTGCTCTTCCTTGTTCGATCTTCCGAGAATGATTCCACAGCAGTGGGGGGCGCACAGCAGAACAGCTGCTGCACGAATTTAAATGAGCGGCATTGATGCACCATCGAAGTAACCACAATAGGTGTAGCTTGGCAAGAAACGGCCCTAATCATTCTGTTTAATGAGAACCTTTCGGATGATAACCATATGTTCCCACTTTTCCCCAACCATGTGTTTCCGAAGTCTGCTGTGAAAATCCTGCAGAAGGGTCTACTTTTTATCATCCAGTAGGTTATCATCCGACCTAGTGCCCTAATTCGGATGAGAGCTATGGCGTCATCCCGCCTTTGACATACAATATCGCCGGAAAGTATTGGGCATCTTTTACGTTTCGTCATGGTTTCTGAACCACTCCATGTATTGAGCAAAAAAAGTTAACTAGGTATAGCAAATCTAATGGGGAACAATCTTTTGTTATTGCGAACTGATGCAAATTTCTCATTCTAGCGTAGTGATGACGCAATCACACACCACTTTTGCGAAAAATTATATTTCTTATAAGACAATTTGCTACAGCTCAAATTTATTGGGCATGGAGACATGTCCTAGGACTACCCAGAAAACAATTTTCAAGTTACTGCGACCCCGCAGCTCGTTGCTGCAGCTGCTGCAAGTTTGAGACGAAAAACATATAACTCCGCTTCTAGGGAAGCTAGAGACTCGTCCAAAGCAGAAAAATCGCTATCATGATCCTAGATGATCTTGACAGTTTGGTATTGATCGGTTTTCGTAACGCACGCTCTCTCTTCGCGCCGCTCTCTCATCACTCTCTCGCCGTGTATGGAAATGAAGTGGGCTCGAGAGTGGCGCGCGTCCGTAGATCGTTGGCTATGGCCCGGAAAGTGGTACCAGCTCCACCAAAAGTTGGGCATCGATTCTTTGATGGTTTTTACAACTTCCTGTCCAGGAGCCAGATTGTATGCTAATGATCTCTTTAAATGGTAAGCGCCCAAAGTACGGTCACTCGAAAAAGTGACTTTTTCGCACCCTGAGGGTAAACGAAAACCGATCAATACCAAACTGTCAAGATCATTTAGGATCATGATAGCGATCATGTTTCTGCTTTGGACGAGTCTCTAGCTTCCCTAGAAGCGGAGTTATGTGTTTTTCGTCTCAAACTTGCAGCAGCTGCAGCAACGAGCTGCGGGGTCGCAGTAACTTGAAAATTGTTTTCTGGGTAGTCCTAGGACATGTCTCCATGCCCAATAAATTTGAGCTGTAGCAAATTGTCTTATAAGAAATATAATTTTTCGCAAAAGTGGTGTGTGATTGCGTCATCACTACGCTAGAATGAGAAATTTGCATCAGTTCGCAATAACAAAAGATTGTTCCCCATTAGATTTGCTATACCTAGTTAACTTTTTTTTTCAATACATGGAGTGGTTCAGAAACCATGACGAAACGAAAAAGCTGCCCAATACTTTCCGGCGATACTGTATCGTAGTTCTATCATAGGCATAGTTCTCATAAGAGCTAGTGCGTGCACCATCGATGGAATTGTAGTTAGAAAATGGGATCGCCGTCTCTTCATTTCCCACACTCTCGCAACTCAACCGGTAGAGAGGGAGAGAGAGTAGAAAGAAATACAGCGATAGAGAGAGAGTATGGCTATTGATGAGCCGGAGAGACGAAGGAGGAACAAAGGAAAGAGCAACCTCCTGTAGGGTCGAAGGAAGGCTAGTGTGATGATGGGTGAAGCGAACGAGAAGACACTGATCACCTGTGAATCGACTTATCTCTGCTAACTCAGACAGTATCTCGTATAATATCAACGTTCATGTTTGCGCTCATATTGGAGAGTCTCAATAGTATTGCGAGCATTAGGCATCAACGACCAATTGTTCCGTTATTAGTGTATCTATACCGGTGTTAGTGTATTTTTATTTAACGGATCAATTAGTGTCTGATGCCTAATGCTAGCAATGTTATTGGGAACTCTCTAATAGCAGCAAAACGCTGACCACAGATGAGGCTCTCTGCAGTTACACCGAATGGACGATTCCGGTGAAATCGAGGAGGAAGGCTACGGCGCCGAAAGTCATGAACACCGGAAGGAGAGCTTGGGCGGTGAGGGAGTGAAGGATCGCTTTCTGGCGGGATCGCTCCCTCGTGCTTCCCTGAAACAAGAAACTAGGGAAGTACGGTACTTTTCCAGTCATGAACTCAGTTAATTACGATTTTTTCGTTGTACTATTCGTCACCTTATTTGACACTGATGATATATTGAAAGCTATGATTAATCGAATTTCTAAAGTCTATATGAGGGTACGAACCACTTGGTTTATTTTCGAAATCAGACGTTTGCGTAGTGCCATCGTAGGCGCGAGGCTGACTGAGAAGAAGTAGATGGCGTATGCGATGACACCTGGAGACAGAGAAACGATATCCGAAAAAACGGATGCAATAATTTTTGTGTGAAAAATTCGTAATTAATCGATACAATGTTGCACGAATAGGGCAACGCCTGAATAATCAAATCAAATCAAATCAAATCAATTTATTCAAACTTCAGGGCCTGTTGAATCATGCCGTCGGTCTATTTATCGGGGTATCTTCTGCAAATATCAGCCCAGTTTATTCCTACTCGCTCCACTATTTCATCCCGCCATCTCGTTCTTGGTCGTCCAATCGGTCTTTCCTTATCCCACGGTGTCCAGAAAACAATTCTCTGCGTCCATCTATCGTCGTCCAGTGATGCAATTCGTCGTGCCCAAGTCCATTTCTTGTGCATAGCTCGGACTCGAACATCTTGTATCGGTACTTTGTTTGCTAACCACTCATTGCTCTTCCTATCCATTCTCGTTACTCCGGCCATTTTTCTCATCATAGTGCCATCGTAGGCGCGAGGCTGACTGAGAAGAAGTAGATGGCGTATGCGATGACACCTGGAGACAGAGAAACGATATCCGAAAAAAACGGATGCATTAATTTTTGTGTGAAAAAATCGTAATTAATCGATACAATGTTGCACGAATTGGGCAACGCCTGAATAATAGAGTGCGCAATTTGGGGCGCGTCATTCTATACGCACTATTTCGCTACTTGACCGATCGAGAGAGTGTGTAGAATAAAGAGAACGTGCTCCGAAACTCGAACTAATACCCCTCGGAAGCGACTTGTCTTCTGTTCTTTGGGAGTGCAGGTCGAATACGCAATACGTCGTGTTCGCATACTCTGGCACGTCGATGTCAACCGAGCACGCACTGTACATGCCGACCGGAAAACAAGGTTATTGCTTATTAGCCCTTCATATTTTCCAGCAAAATATTGAGCGGGGTTGCAAAAAAAGTAGGCATACATTGACCCCTCCCAAAGTGCACTATTCCTCATTAAATGTATCTTATTAACTCTACTTACTCAATAGAAAAGCCTTGAGGTTCTTGGAGATAATCGCATACCGAGACAGCTGTTTTGCAATGAGTAAATTTCAGACTGACTAGTAGAATCCAGCTGGGTATGGTGGCGACCAGAGCAATGATGGCGAGTTGGGAACGAGTGGTATTGGCGACGATTTGTTGAGAGAGCGTCCATACACGATACGAGAACGGGAGCAGCAGGAGCACGTTGGAGTGGGCGAACAGCGCGATGTGCACAGCTGAAGGCAATGATGAGCTGGACTCTCATTTCTAACTTGACTTAACCAACTTAACCAGCCAGAGAGGAAGTCAAATTAAGAGAGCAATTTCATAGCTGTCGATTCGTGCTCTACACGAAGACAATAGGTCACACGAGAACTGATTCTTATAAAAGTCTGTTGTCAGTTTCTAGCCTCGAAATGTTCTAAAACGACCCAGCACCTTCGAATTTTCTCACCTAAGAGTGCTCGGCATTGCTCCGCACCGAATAGTGTGCAGGGACCCGCCGAGTGGAGCACCAGGAAGCCGTCAAAGTCGACGAAGCTGAGACAAGTGAGATAACACACGTGTCACTAGCGAATCGAGTATAATCATCATGTGAGTGGAGCGAAACCCTTCAAATGGGGTATAATCGGTTTTTGGGCACCCGGAGCATGTCTCATTGTTTATAGTTCACTTTTTATCTCATTAGACTTTGGAACATCCCAAAAGGGTGGATGGGGTCGGGCTCGTGACAGCACCTGACCGCAATTGAGGCGCTTACGACGGATGCCGTCACTTCAACTATCGCAGTGTTCATCAGAAAGACGGAGTAGGCGTGCAGATGGGAAGGCGTCCTGTTATCGGTATATTGTTATTATTATTGTCAATATTATTATTATTATCAACATTATTTAATATTACTATTATTATTATCAATATTATTTTTTTTATTCTCAATCGTGTACTTACCGAGAAACAATAGCTGCGATTAGAATAATATTGAGGACGAGAGCGCCGAAATCCATCGAGGTAAGCACGGCCACGTGGAGTAGTTCATCAGTAGACAGCATGGCTGCGACTGCCGAGACGAACGAGCTCTTCGGAGTTACGTTTTTTCCCACCAACATTGTAACGCGCGAGTAATTGCTTTTCGAACAGATGCATGTTTTGTAGAAATTGTGTGAGAAAATACTGTGAGAAAATACCGTGGGGAATAAGCGCAACGAGGAAAAACAACCAATCTGAAAAGTAATAAAGCAAGGTATCACATCCAATCATATGAGAGTAATCTGCAAGCAGTTTCATGTCAATCGTGAGACACTTTCGAAATTCACATTTAAAAATTATTTGCACATCTGCCCAAGGAAACTGTCCATACACAGTCTGTCAGAAAATGAGGGGAGGGAAATATCGACCATTTGACCCCATTTTTTTCGGTCAAACTCGTTTTCCTTTACCGCGCTTTACGGAAACTGATGCTATGCGAAAACTAGGTTTGTAATTCAGGCTTCCATAACATCATCCACAACATGTCCGCTATACATTGATTTAATTGATTTCGCGGAAGATTTATTGCCTTAATGCTCAACGAAGAAAACATGTGAATGTCGAAAGAAATTGCACTTTCTCAAGAGGATTCATAAATGATGAAATAATTCAAAGAAGAGGAGGACATAATCTTTGTATTATAACTTCGAGACGCTTGATAGCTACGATAAGTTTTGTACCTACAATAAGTTTTGTAACTACGATTAGCTGTGCAACTACGATACGCTTTGTAACTACGTTTGGACTATGACCGACAAAGTGCCAAGCAAATTGCAGTGAATAAGGGGTGGGGGGGGGTGCCTGACAGACCTCCGCCAATGCTTGAATACTATGATCTCACTCCTCCTCCTTAGGATGCAACACTTACAGTGCCAGTTCTGTAAGCCAAATCACCATGGGTGCTTGGCATGCTCAAGATATATGTTTTGCAAGCCAATGTGTTTTTTCCAAGTCGACCAGCTCAATGGAATTCGCGACAAAATCGAGTGAATTTTTCCAAAGATCGAAATGCTCACTGGGCTGAATGGACAATAGTGAAATTGCAAACTGGACCAAAACAGGGTTAAAGTCCATTTATAATTTACTTTATTCGCAGTCACCGCAACACCAAACCGCTCACAACGGACGAAGGCGTTGGCAAACAAACATCGGAAGAGAAAACGAGATCGGGAAGTGGGTTCAACGAATGTCAATACAGCTTTTCGAACCGTCAGTGAGAACACGAATAGAACCCTGATAAGCAGTAGACATGTATTTTAAAAAGTAACAGAATAGATCAACTGGTCAAGACTAGTACTTTCTAAGCCTAGGTTGAATGGTGGGGTTGATTCATCCCTTCCCCGAATTACATGAGGAACAGAGAGTAAGATGGAGTGATGGAGATGTTCAATCGATTAGTATTCCCGTCCCGATAATCAAACTGACAGTTCTTAGAATATGGGCGATATAGTGTACTACTATTGCGTCATTCATACATTAGAAAAGTCAAGCTGAACTGATCTTCATCTTTCTCAAAATTGTGATTTTTCAAAAACATATTATACTTGCGAAACATGCAAAATTCCGACTTTTGGTGTCCAGGCTAGGATTGCTTCTCTACCAAAAGTACCTATCGCCCAACTTACCCAAGCCACAATGTAGTATGACAGGGTCAGCTTCAGCATGTAATCACAAAATAATCAGCTGATCAACTGCATGTGAGACAGGAACTGACAGAATATGTCGATTTTAATGTCGAATTTTTGAAATCAATATTTAAACAAATTTGGCTTGTGACAGGAAGATCGCACAATTACCTATCTAAAATAATGTGCTGAACAGGGCCGGATCTATACATTTTCAGTATGTTTTAATCTCTAAGTCTAACTATTTGAATGCACGGTAGATAAATTCATCAGAGGTCATGTCCAGGACATCAGTATTGGCCAATTGGCACATTTTTCTAGTTGGCCTTTAGTGTTAGAATTCATTTAAAAATGCTGCTGTAATACACGACCATGGTAATTTACAAAAATATAATACGGTTGGCACTATCTCTCAGACCGATAGATTGGAACTCGGAGAAATTAATACCCCAGTTACCTATTACGGTAATTTTTGCCTCGCACTGCGACCACAATCCTGATGTTATAGAGCTGTACAAATGTGCGCTATATAGAGTGTTGGATCACTTATTGTGTGACAACAACCATTTGAAAATCGGTCGAAAAAGAAGAATGTTGAATCTAAGAAAACGAAAATGTTGAAATCGGAGAGAACTTTTGTTCCAACCTGATAAGTTGCTAGCCACTGCAAAGCATGGTAATCCAGTGAGAAAATACCTATCCCTCATTACTATGTAGAAAAAAAGACAAGATGTCTGTCTGTCCGTTCGTCTGTTTGTGTGTTTGTTTGTGTGTTTGTTTGTGTGTTTGTTTGTCTGTCACGCTCTCCGTTTTTCGCTCATAACTCGCTTCAAACTCACCGTACGCCTACAACTAGGGTACCAATCGACTCCACTCGGCGAGCTCTTTCAAAATCGATTATTGCGTCATCGTGACGTCATATTGCATCATCACTACGCAATATCTCGTTTTTTCCTCATAACTCGCTTTAAACTTAACCTAGAACGGTAATTCCTTGACCAATCGGATCCCCAGGCTCGGCACTTTTAAAATCGATAATGATTGCGTCATCATGACGTCATATTGCATCATCACTACGCAATATCTCGTTTTTTCCTCATAACTCGCTTTAAACTTAACCTATAACGGTAATTCATTGACCAGTCGGATCCCCAGGCTCGGCACTTTTAAAATCGATAATTATTGCGTCATCATGACGTCATATTTCATCATCACTATGCAATATCCCGTTTTTTCCTCATATCTCGATTCTAATCGTACACCTACACCGTACACCTACAAGTAAGGTACCATACAACTCCCCTTGACGAAATCTTTCTATTGCATCACCGATTTCATCATCATTACGTAATTATGATGCAATAATGCAATATCTCGGCTCCCAGCCAACACCCAGACCTCGGACCTTGACCATTCGACTCCCCAGAGTGAGCTCTTGGTATTACATCATCATTATGCAACATGATGCAATAATAGATTTTTGGCCATAAATCGCTTCAAAATGGTCGCCCAGACCCCGGACCTTGACCATTCGACTCCCCAGAGTCAGATCTTTCTAAATTTGGAATTACATCATCATTATGCAACATGATGCAATAATCGTTTTTTGGCCATAAATCGCTTCAAAATGGTCGCCCAGACCCCGGACCTTGACCATTCGACTCCCCAGAGTCAGATCTTTCTAAATTTGGAATTACATCATCATTATGCAACATGATGCAATAATCGTTTTTTGGCCATAAATCGCTTCAAAGTGGTCGCCCAGACCCCGGACCTTCACCATTCGACTCCCCAGAGTCAGCTCTTTCAAAATTTGGAATTTTGGAATGGAATCATCATTATACAACTTGATGAAATAATCGCTTTTTGACCATACAACTTTTTCGGATCGCCCGAGGCCTCACGAGCCTTTTACAACGTTTTAAGCAGGCTCTCACTAGTCGCTAACAATTATATTTTCATGCATAAAACTGGTGCCAAACGCGGTTGACTGACATTCCATGCGAAATTTATTCAAAAATTCTTCCCAACCTACTCTCACTCCCCGCAGCGTGAGCGTTGTGAAAGGCTCGTGAGGCCTCGGGCGATCCGAAAAAGTTGGAATGAGGCGAAGCCCCATTCCAACTTTTTTGGATCGCCCGAGGCCTCACGAGCCTTTTACAACGTTTTAAGCAGGCTCTCACCAGTCGCTAACAATTATATTTTCATGCATAAAACTGGTGCCAAACGCGGTTGACTGACATTCCATGCGAAATTTATTCAAAAATTCTTCCCAACCTACTCTCACTCCCCGCAGCGTGAGCGTTGTGAAAGGCTCGTGAGGCCTCGGGCGATCCGAAAAAGTTGGAATGAGGCGAAGCCCCATTCCAACTTTTTTGGATCGCCCGAGGCCTCACGAGCCTTTTACAACGTTTTAAGCAGGCTCTCACCAGTCGCTAACAATTATATTTTCATGCATAAAACTGGTGCCAAACGCGGTTGACTGACATTCCATGCGAAATTTATTCAAAAATTCTTCCCAACCTACTCTCACTCCCCGCAGCGTGAGCGTTGTGAAAGGCTCGTGAGGCCTCGGGCGATCCGAAAAAGTTGGAATGAGGCGAAGCCCCATTCCAACTTTTTTGGATCGCCCGAGGCCTCACGAGCCTTTTACAACGTTTTAAGCAGGCTCTCACCAGTCGCTAACAATTATATTTTCATGCATAAAACTGGTGCCAAACGCGGTTGACTGACATTCCATGCGAAATTTATTCAAAAATTCTTCCCAACCTACTCTCACTCCCCGCAGCGTGAGCGTTGTGAAAGGCTCGTGAGGCCTCGGGCGATCCGAAAAATTTCGGATCGCCCGAGGCCTCACGAGCCTTTTACAACGTTTTAAGCAGGCTCTCACCAGTCCTGTACAACATTTATCCTTATCACACAACCCCGCGAACCACGTAGCGACCGAAGGTCGCTAGTTTATTTCGTAAATCAACCGGATGAGAAAGGATACAACACACGTCATCATGAGACCTTGCTCGGCTGGATTTCTTCAAATGTTAATATTGTTTTTAAAAACAGTTAAACCATAAATGCTTACCTTCGACGATCCAGACGATCGATAATTTTCCGTTTGTCTGCTAGGAAAACAGCGATTCGTAGATTCAGAATAAGAGTGACCAAGGTGAAAATTCCAGTTTGAACATTGTAGATATAGCTCTAAGAGTTTCTCTAAGCCCGATTCTCTAAGAGTCAAACAAAACGTGGCACAGCATTTTTACGAAAATGTGTAAAAGGGGTTCTCGGGGGTGCTGATCACGATGGTCAACTTCATTTTGCCTGATCTCGACCGGTTGAGCCAGGCTGCATGTAGGCACCATCTTCTTTATTGGCAATATCTCAGGAACCGATTTATGAATCTTCTTCAAACTTGCGCAGATGATGTATTTGGCGGCCATGAATCCAATTCTATATAATTAGCATATCACGAGTCTTCTGAGAGATTGCATGAATACGGCCCCTCTGCGGCACTAGGAGCCGAAAGTTCGAGCAATATTCTCGAGATATTTATGCTAGAGTATATCGGGGACGAGAAAACTTTTGGTGTTGGCCTTTTTTTCCGGAACCGGCTTTTAGGCATTTTCCGGTTTTGGATCTGGCTCTGCCATAAATCAGCTCCCAGATGTGCTACTAGGCTGGTGTTGGGCTCAAAATGTGCGGAAAATTATTTCCAGCAACTTTTATGTTGCAATGAAAAATGAGAGACTTTGTTTTCATGTTGTAAAAATCGAAAAAGTGATGCCACAACCAGAACATAAATCCTAGCGGCTCGGGGACCCCCTATTTAGAACATTTTGAACACCGATTCGGATTCTGCGAAGTCTGGTTAGTCAGAGGAAAAATTCAACCTAGGTCGGTAAGGGTGGGATTATGCTTCTAAGAGGCCAAATACACTAAAAATAGCCATATTTTTAGATTTTTTTGAATTTCGAATCATGGAAAATCGATCATTTCGGGATCGAAACTACACATTGCGGGCTGCAAATGCTTCATAATTGTTCGTACTTCCATTTCTGGACTTCTGACCTCAATTGAAGAGATTTTATTTTCCGACGAAAAATCGCCTTTTTGATCCGAAAATCTCGAAAAACATGATTGCAATTTTTTTCTCAGAATTTGCTCAATTGTCTAATAATTTAATTTCTTGATCAGATAATGTCGAAAAACACCAAATATGTCCCTTTCGATCCCGAAATGATCGATTTTCCATGAGCATAATCCCACCCCTACCGACCTAGGGTGAATTTTTTCTCTGACTAACCAGACTTCGCAGAATCCGAATCTGTGTTCAAAATGTTCTAAATAGGGGGTCCCCGAGCCGCTAGGATTTATGTTCTGGTTGTGGCATCACTTTTTCGATTTTTACAACATGAAAACAAAGTCTCTCATCTTTCATTGCAACATAAAAGTTGCTGGAAATAATTTTCCGCACATTTTGAGCCCAACACCAGTCTCGTAGCACATCTGGGAGCTGATTTATGGCAGAGCCGGATCCAAATCCGGAAAATGCCTAAAAGCCGGTTCCGGAAAAAAAGGCCAACACCAAAAGTTTTCTCGTCCCCGATAAGCTCTAGCATAAATATCTCGAGAATATTGCTCGAACTTTCGGCTCCTAGTGCCGCGCAGTCCTGCAATCTATCAGAATACTCGTGATTAGAGAGCGGAGATGAAGAGTGACGAGTGAGAGGGAGGATGCAAATTGAGCTCATCTCTTCTTGAAGAGTGAGAGGGAGCGGTTCCTCTGCAAGACGAGAGGGGTTCTCTTCTTGAAGAGGAAAGGGCAAAAATGGGTATTTCTCTATTTAAGTTTTTTTCTGTGGTGTTCATGCTGTCAGCATTGATGAGGTGTATTTGCATAGTCTGTGAACAATCTACAACAAGGGTATACAATATTTTTATCAATATGTTGCGATGTCAGGTCTCGATAATGACGCTAAAAATTAGGAAAAGTCACAAATCAATAAGAAACGCGTAAAGTGAACTAACAACAATGCAAAGTAAGCAAATTGCTCGGATATAGTTATCGAATAGTAAGGACTGAGAGAGGGAGGACGTAATTGATGCGGCTCCGTGAGAGTGTATGACCAGAGGTGAAAGGCGATGACGAAGAGGGTGGGGACAGCTCCTGTAAAGGGAGAAGCAGAACAAACACTCAAAGAAAACCTAGCATCCTACGGGGAATCGCTCCACCTTGCTTCCTCTCTAGTAGAGGTCAAACCAAAGCCCTAAGCTCATCTAACCAAGGGGAATAGAGAAAATCAAGAGATAACTCACGCGAGAAGTTAGTGCAGCCGTGGAGATCTTGTGTAGACCCAGAAGACGTCTAGTAGATCGAAGAGACATTCAGTCGCTTCTTATGTCGGCTTTGACCACGACTGGAGTGGATCGTTGGACCTTACCACCACTGAAATGGTGACCGAAGAGACAAATTTCGCAGTCGATATGGGCAAGAAACATCGGTCAAAAAACAGCACTCACGATTGATGCCACAGCTGGAGTGCTTGTCTGTGCGGGGGTTCTTAGTCGACGTTGGGTACGGTAACTGCCTCAGAATCCGTCACCAGAACTCCTGAAACGATAGGCAACCGAGCAATGGATACAGACATTATGGAAAGTAAATTCAGGCGAAAATTCGATAGAAAATGGGAAAACACGCACCAATTGGACTGCCCATCGATCCATACTCGAGTGGTGGCGGGGACGAGGTTCCTGGGTCGGGATTGAGACTGAAAGGAAGGGAATAGAACAGAAAAGGGATAAGATACGCGTAATAGTCGAACAAAAGAGAAATGGTCCTGTACTCGAGTCCAATCTGGACTTGTAATACGAGCACATGTAAATTGAGGATGGAGACAGGACAGTCGTGTCGATGGATGTGAAGGGTGGCTAGCAGATGCAAATGGGCCATTGCAACGCATAAAAAAGTGGTTTTTCTGTCCTCGATCTTTAGAAAATAGTTTTGCTCTTCAAGAAGACCCTCTCGCTCTTCTTGAAGAGCTCGTCCTTTCACCCCTCTCTTCATCATTCGTCGTTCAACCGCTCAAAAGAGCGGTAAACCCTTCATTTTCCTCTTCATCTCCGCACTCTACTCGTGATATATTAATAGACAATAAGTGCATGCAATTGAGGTTCTCGAATATAAGGACAACGCTAACACAACGAATTATTTGGGCGGATGCGCCGTGCTCTGGCGATCATTTTTCTTATACAGGGTATGGTGTTTAAATTCTGCTCCTTAAAGATACATGCATTTTTCTGACTCATTTTGTCTCTTTTGCCGCTCAAATTGCTCAAGTGAGTGAGAAATGAAATTAATATCCTTTGTCTTCACGATAGTGGAACTGAAACTCAGACTCATATCTATTGGTGTTGATATATCTATTGTAGATATATCAATATATTGGTGAGTAACTAAAATATTATGTTTACTTGATTATCATTTGGCCTTACTGAAGACAGAACGACAGCATTTAGGCTGTAAAATGTGAAAATATTGAAATTGTCAAGCGTTGGAAGAAGTAGTGATGCTATGAGGGAAATGTAAAAGATCATTTTGAAATTCTGGAAGGATTGCATTTTGAATACATTTCCACCGATTCAGATACCCTAGTCCGTAGTCTCCCAGCGTTGATTGCCTTAACGCGGTTTATGGCAACGAAAAAATCAGAACGAATCGCGATTCCGCTCACGAAAGCTTCAATAGGCAACTGAAAAAAAACAAATTATTTATTAAAAATAAAATTGAATAGGCATAAAACTTGCCTAAAATCTTGAAAGACGTTTCGTTCTGTCTTAGTGTCGTGTAAAACTCGTAAAATAGCTCGTAATGTGGTAGTTGATTTACAATTAGAAACGCGTGGCAGGACAGAATCTTCTGAAACAATTATAATTTCCGGTGAACACGTACAACCCAAATCCGTAAAATGAATCTTTGTGAAAACGCACCGCAGTTCCATTAAAGACGAACAACTTGAACGTGTAATTGTTTAAAAATGGAGCAAAGAAGAAGCCTCAAGTACACAGGATAGGCAAGCAGAGATGTGAAATAGAGCTGGAGCGAAAAATAGTTCGCTTGAAGAATTTCCAAGAACTCATGGAACCCATATTCCTCACCCTCCATCACAGAAGCCCACGAGATTCAACTAACGGCAGATGTGTGGTAAGTGAGTAGATACTAGTCGTAGTTGAAAGTTGGGTGATTCAGATAAATGTTGCTTGACAAGCAGAGAAACTGACACTGGGAAACAGAAGATTGTGTCCTAAAGAAAAATGCTATTTTGAGCAACAAAAGATTTCGTACAACGCGAAAGGTAAAGTTTAAAAAAAGGTAAAGGTGCTTCTACGGCAAGCGAGTTTATCACGACTCTCATGGGAGAATCGAGCTGAGCATGGGAATCGTGAAATGAGTTCTAACCGGTTTCGGGCACCCTAAGGAATGTTTGAGTGACTCCCTCTCTTTTTGTGTATACTTCATTTTGAAGCTCCCTACGTAGGGTCGGATATCGGTATCACCCACTTTGAGTGCACTTTTCTTGGATACGGTGTAAGATAGAGCAAAATTGACCTCTGAGTGACCCCAACTCATTTTTTGAGCTCTATCGATCTATACAAACCAATTTCTCTGAAACCTTTTTTAAGAGTGGTACACTTCGAGTCAATTTTCTCAAAAATGTAGGTAAAGCAGCATCTGAAATTTTCACGGTAGATGCAGCTCAGTGAGAGCTTTCCAATAAGTGGTTTGCGGCTGGTGAGAGTTTCGCCCTTTTAACTTCGCCTGTATCGTTTGAACTTTATTTTCAACGGGGATGTTGATAGGAAATCGATCATTTTCGGCCGAGCGCTCCGAAAAGAGCGTTGTGAAATTAATTCGCCCGTTGAAAATGAAGTTCAACCGATCCAGGTGAAGTTAAAAGGGCGAAACTATCACTAGCAGCCACGTATTTTTTTCGCAAACCACTTATTGGAAAGCTCTCGCTTAGCTGCATCAACTGCGAAAATTTCAGCTGCTGCTTTACCTACATTTTTGAGACAATTGATCTACAGTGTACCACTCTTAAAAATGGGTTTTAGATAAATTGGTTTATATAGATCGATGGAGCTCAAAAAATGAGTTGGGGTCACTCGGAGGTCAATTTTGCTCTATCTTACACCGTATCCAAGAAAATTGCTCTCAAAGTGGGTGATACGTAGGGAGCTTCAAAATAAAGTATGCACAAAAAGATTTCGGGGGTCACTGAAACATGCCTCAGGGTGCCCGAAACCGGTTAGAACTCATTTCACGATTTCAGCTCCATTCCCAGGAATGGCGATTTTAGCTCGATTCTCTCGTGAATGGCGTGATCAAAAACATGCCTCAGGGTGCCCGAAACCGGTGATAGTGATCTAGAGACGACAATGCTATGGGGGGCAATTCAGTGAGGCCGACTGCGAGACAGGACTACTTTCCCTGCATGTTGCGCATCCGGTCAAAGTGGCGTGTCGACATCTGAAATGAGCAAGAACTGTTTAGCTAACACAAAAAATGCAGTGGAGCGTTTTAGACTTATTACTCAAATAAAGAGATCTGACACCCATGACTCTGCTTTTTTTTAAATTCACACTTTGACGGACAGAAATCAACCGATTTTAGATCCGTTGATTGAAGACAGCTGAAAAAAAAACAATGTTACGTGCATAGAATGACTTTCGCAGAAGGAACGAATCAACCTGTCGTTTCATTTTTCTTATGATAACTGCAGAAGAATAATGGAACGGCACGTTGCTTTCAGCAGACTCGATTCTGAGGATTGAATAACGTGTTTTCAGTTGAAATATATTCATCACAAAATGAGAGACAAATACATAACACAATGCGGGACTAGGTCGCATATATCAAAGTCGGCATGACATCATAGTTCTCATCCGACCTAGTGCCCAAAATATGCCTCCTTCGCGTTTCCAAAACACTGTTTTTTTTTCCAAAATCAACCCTGATCATAGCTCAAGCAATTGAGGATGGCAGGTTCTAATAATATTCAACGCCCAAACAATCGCGACACATCAATAAAACTCTAATCAAGATGTCTGGACAATCAAGAGACCAGAACCTTTAGTAAAAACATGAATTTCAGTACCGATAAGGTTCCATTTTCCAGTCGGCGTGAGTCCTGGTAAAAACTTGACTTTGATGTCTAGTAGGACTGTAGTTGAGTAGTTCATGAAAACATGCATTGTATCGTTCTTCCCATTGTATCGTAACTATTCCACATTCAACTTACAAATGCAATTATTAATTTCACGTCACCAAATTAATTAATGACTCGTCGGCTTGTGAAATACCGATGATTCAGCGCTCAGAATGTGCACACGCCATTTAGACATCAGCGCGATCTGTGACCCTCTTCGCAGAGACCAAAAGCTTGCAGCGAATACAGATAGGATCACGCCGACTGGTGTGTTCACACTACGAACTATGAAGTTGGCCAGTGGAGTAAGATATTCACATAATTACATCTTTTTTTCTTATACTTTACTCTTGCCTCTCAAGTGTGTGGGTGCAACATGAAGACAAATTCCCCGAAATCCGCACTTTATGATCCGGAAAAAGTTATCTGATAAGCGAAACTTTGGACCCATTTCGATTGCGGGATTATTCTCGGTTTCAAATTTTTATCGTTCCAACAAACTACGCGAGGATTCAAGAGCAGCGAATCCACGAACGAAAGCGCGCTTTCCGCCCGCGCCCATCAAACCACACGGGTCGTTAAATGACTCGAGAGATCAGTGTTGCGGGACGAGTCAGCAATGCGCGAGCTTTGACCAGGCGACCACGTATCGCCATATCGTTAACTATTTAAGCGAAAATTTGCTCCGCCCCTCCTCACTTCGAAGTCTAGCAGTAGAGGTTGATATTAGGGTGACTCTCTCTCTCACACTCTCTAGACTGATACTTGGATTAGCGCTCTAGCAGTTCACACTTGTCATTACATTCGCATTTCTTTACTACTCGTTTTTAGTGTCTAGGTAATGACGAAATCATTGCAGATGTTGGACGTGGTATTTGCTGCGGGGCTGGGCCTCGTAATGGCGCTGGCGTAAGCGAGTCCTCAATTTGATCAACAAATTCGAAAGGGAAGATCATTTTAGAAGCCAATCATTTTAGCTACTACGTCTACGACTCTCAATATTGGGCACGCCGTGGCATCGCGCAGGTGCCGGGCAAGCTGTTCCTCGGAGCAGCTAGGAGCGTGCTGAAGCTGAAAGAGCCCAGGCTGCTCGTGCTGAGGGACTGGACCAAAGTACCACATTTTTTTAGGAAAATGCAGAACAAAAATCTATGTCATCCAAAGGCAGTTTGAAGATCAACATCACGCTCTAATACAGTGAGAATGCGTAGAGAGAGAGAGGGACAAAGGAGCGATTGATAGCGTCACATGCATATTTGCAGCAATACGGAAAGACATACGGCTTCAAGGAGGGCACGAAGAACGTGCTCGTCACTTCGGACGTCGACATCGTCAACGAGGTCTTCTCCAAGCAGTTCGACAACTTCTACGGACGCAAGGTGAAGAATGACAAACATATTTTACCTTTGCTCTATCTCTCTCAATCGCATAAATAGCCAGTACAAAGTCATAAGAAACGAAGTATTTAAGATGGTTAGGCAGTGGCTTAGGCTGAACGAATTATTAATCAAGGAATCATTTTCAGAGTGGTATTCTGAGCCCCGACCCGGACAAGGACCTCCAGGTGCACCTCTTCCAGTCGAGAGGACCCAGATGGAAGAGACTCAGGGCACTCTCGGGTACGTGAACCAAACATCGAAATCGAACGACTATTGTCCTCTACAATCTCTGGAACTTCTCTGATAGATTCCGTTCCCAAAAAAAAATTTTTTTTTCAAATTGTGGATTTATTAATTTCCCTAAAAATCTGAAGAAAAAACAACGAATCCATTTTGCAGTGCCCACATTCTCGATCGCCTCTCTGAAGAAGGTGAAGGGTATCGTCGAGGACTCGGCCATCTTCATGGTCGACATCATGGAGCAGAGACACGGAAGCGGAGAACGATTCAACATCCATCAGTGAGTGACGGTTTTGAAGAAGACGAAGAAAGACTGTGAACACATTTCCCCCCACTCAAACGAAAATTGATTTGTTTTTTGAACACGAAGAGAAGATGAAAAGTGAAAACGATTAACTTTTATTTGGCTAGAATCAAATGATCTTGGAAACGTTACTGATGTTAGAAGGGGTGCCAAATTTGTGTCATGCGTACAGTTTATCAGTTTATCAGGCCGGCAATTTCGAACACTTTATAGGGTCATTGAACACGCGCAACGTAATTTTACAGATGGTTTAAAACGAGGGGCGAACATTTTCGCCCCTCGGATCACAAGAGTTTTATATTAAAGCCTAAATGGAATAATTTCATGTTGTACCATATTACTAGAATCGAAAGAGTGCCATTTTAGGTTCTTCTGCGAGTATACCATGGACACGATCTCGAAGCTGGTTATCGGCCAGAAGGAAACGACGCTATTCCAGAACGATCGCGTCAAAATCGTCCAAGCGGTCAGTTTTTGCTACCAATTACACATTTAATACTATAGAAACAATAAACAAGAAACTCGGAGAGTTCCTTATCATTGAAAATGGAAAGAACGAAGTCGGTGGACAACCCTGTACATTTGATTAATAATTTCATTGTAGATGTTCCTTCGCGATTTCGACCATCCCGTTGTTCTCGCCGCTATGGCCTTCCCCTTCCTCATCCCGCTGATAAAGGCAGTTATGTACAGAGTGAGTGATGGTTAGATACAAGTAGATGATAAGGAGCGCGCAGCAAATATCGCTCACTCTACTATTACTCACTGTCTGCCTCTGCCGGTCTCCCTTTTCATTTTAATCGTTTGGAAGACATGCGAGAATTATGTGAAGAAAAGAGCGCAATGATCAGCATCAAATCACGCAAACACGCAAGGAATTTTCACGCCAAAATGTCCGTTTAAGAGCCGAGAAATAAAGAAAATTAGAGGTTTATCACCTGATATCTGCACTCTCCCGTTACTGAATGCGCTCACATTGGGTGACAAAAGCGTGACAAGCTACACGGTGTCCATCTACAAGCTACAATTACTGTTCCAAATGGTCATGCTATTTCCGTGATATGATTGCAGAATATGACTCAGGAATTCGAGCATTTTATCGGGGGTCATAAAAAAGAGACGGAGAAATTAGTATGCAAACAGGGATAAATAATGGAAAATTCTAATGAGGGACTCATAGTAGTGACAAAAAAGAAACAAAATCGATAACTAAATGAACAAAGTGATCGTCTGTAGCTGGACACTGACATCACTCGGGCATCGCGCAAACTTCGATCGGAGATCATCGACGCAGTTACCAACAGGATCAAGGAACGAGTGAGTCCTCAGTGGGGTGGTGATTCGGATACGGGCTGTCTTAATCTCTAGCTCTATCTCAGAGTCAGTAATGGCGCATCATGATGAGATTAGAAAACGATTGTTGTGAATTATTGTTTTCTTAAAATTGATTATTTGATGTCGACTATAATTGCAGAGACCCTGCACACAATGCGAGTGTTATAGTGATGTTATCTGAACCCACTTGCAAGCTATTGTACTCAATCATTCGAATTGAGGCCGAGCACCCGGAGAGGATGGGCTACCCGCAAGACATGCTGGACATGTTCCTGGACGCCTCCGTCGAGGGAGAGGACATCGAGCAGCACACCGGATTCAAGCTCAGCGAAGCAAAGGCAAGCTACAAGATGATTTGAGAATTACCTTTTGATGTTTGATCTTTGGGCACGTATTTGCTAACAATGAGATGCATCTTTATTCTGACATGTATGATGAACAGAAGGAAGCCAGAGGAAGCAATAGATCCAAGAACTGCTAACAATAACTCTAATATTTAGGTGAACAAGTCGCTCAGCTTCGACGAGGTCGCCATGCAAGTCGTCGTTTTCATACTAGCAGGTATGTTTTCATTTATTACAGTTATGAAATTACTCGAAATTTAAAAAAAAATGAGGTTTCTCTAATGATTTAGCATGAAATTGTTGGATATTATTTAATTATTTCATAAATACATTATTTCGGAAAGTAGGTGAAAAATTCGAAATAAGAACGACTTTTTTCAAGGTTTCGACACGACTTCCAACGGGCTCGCCTACACTTCCTGGTTCCTCGCCAATCACCCGGAAGTTCAAAGAAAGTGCCAGGAAGAGATTGACGAGTTCTGCACTGAAGACGTAACTTTTAAAAAAATAAATTTTATTAAACATAAATATAATATTAATATTAATTTATAAATATATATTTTCAGAGAATCAGCTACGACGACCTCAGCCAGCTGAAGTACGTCGAGGCGACGTGCAAGGAAGTGCTGCGTGTGTGTCCCTTTGGAGCGATGTCAGTTTTTAAATTCTTTAAAATAACACTGAGAGGTCTGGCGAAAGGTGGGCACTCCGGACTGAATCTGCCCAAATTGACACTGGCCTAGCAGTGTTCTCCCGCGAGCCCAGTCTCGAAGACGGGATGTACCTTTACCTTTACCTTTTAACACTGAGAGCATATTTCGGTGTTCAAATATTGCCCGAATATCCACTATTTCAGCTCAAACTCGCGCACTTGCATGAAGGACACGAATGTATGCGGAATCGACATCGAAAAGGTCTTTTATTAATTCAACCTATTGCTAGTCCCTGAAAATTCTGGCAAGACGTCTAAAAAGAAGAGCTTTGCAGGACACTCTGATCGAGGTGGACGTCTTCTCGATGCATGCTGACAAGTCAATTTGGGGAGACGACGCTGAGGAATTCCGGCCGGAGAGGTCAGCTTATCACATATCGTTGATTGATTGCTATTAGAGTTCGTAATCCGGGGCGGGCCATTCGGTCTCGCACCCCGCCCCGCGAGCGGCGAATGAGAGGGAAGGAAATGCGGACCGGCCCGCAAAAGTTGAGGAGAGGCCCGAAACCAGGGCGTCGTAATTTTACTATTCCTTGCCCTATTAAAATATCGTGAGACGAACTAAGACGTGCAATATCATCATTTCGACTCACTTCGCTCGTGAGGATCGGCCTCTCGCGATAACTCGTGTTGGACGAGTCTTATTTCATCGTTCAGTTCGCTTCCCTACCTTTCCTCTCTGAGTTGCCTTAGCACAGATTAATCCCTAAATGAATTATACTTACTTACATACTTACTTTAAAATCCATCATCAACGGCAGGTGCCGCATGAATCACAATCCCGACGTCCCCTCTATCGCGTGCGCTCGTTGCCCAGTAGTAGGGGAGGGGGGGGGGGCTCTTGTAGCTGACGACCTCGTAAATCAGCCGGTGCTGATATTTCCGAGATTTCTGAGACGTCGCTGGGCTGGGCACGTTCGAAGGCGAAAATACGATCGGTGGTCTACAAGGGTCGGGAATACCACCTGCCTGATAGATAGATTCAATCGAAGAATATGCGAGCATAACCTACAGCACCGGCCGATTTACGAGATCGTCAGCTACGAGAGCCCCCCCTCCTCCCTTCATTTAGGGATTAATCTGTGCTAAGGCAACTCAGAGAGGAAAGGTAGGGAAGCGAACTGAACGATGAAATAAGACTCGTCCAACACGAGTTATCGCGAGAGGCCGATCCTCACGAGCGAAGTGAGTCGAAATGATGATATTGCACGTCTTAGTTCGTCTCACGATATTTTAATAGGGCAAGGAATAGTAAAATGCGAGCATTACGACGCTCTGGTATCGGGCCTCCCCTCAACTTTTGCGGGCCGGCCCGCATTTCTCTCCCTCTCATTCCTCTTGCGGGGCCCCGCGGTGTCGGGTCGTCTCGTTTGTTCAACTCTAATTTCTAACCAGTATTTCTTAGAATGAGAAATGGATCGAGATCAAAATAATGGAAAATGTGTTTTTGAATAATGGATCACCAAAAAAGCACCTGCGCAAAGTCATGCGCGAAGTTACGAAATCGGTCGTTTTTCGAAGTAAACAATGCTCCTTTCAGATGGCTCGAGAAGAACTTCAAGATCCCGCAAATCGCCTACGGCGCCTTCGGTGGCGGCCCACGAATCTGCATCGGAATGCGACTAGGACTCATGGAGGAGAAGCTCGCGCTCGCCCATTTGCTTCGAAGATTCAACATAGAACGGGCAACCGAAGAGACGGAACTAAAGATGCACGGGGCTCTCATCCTGACGCCCATTGACGTACCCGTCCGGATTGTACCCAGAAACTGACTGAATACTTCATGAATTGACTTGATTCCAGCCATACGTGTTTATCAATTGCACACTCACAATGATCAATACTAAATCGTTTAGTTGAATTGAATGCGCTAGGAACAATACTATTTTGTTGTTTTTGATGGAGTATTGAAAATAATAAAACTTCTTATTTGAATGTAAGGACAAACGACACAAATATTACGATAATTTAATGATTTGAAATGTAAAATTGAACAACGTCGAATTGGCTGAACACGTTCACTAATATCTAGCACGATTTTATTCTTCTTTATTGTACTTCTTTTTCTCCTTCAGATATGATTTCTTGAAGAAATTCGAGTAGAGAAACGCGAAGGAGGCGTAAATAGCGAAGCAGAAAAGGAGATTCTCATCCGAGTGCTGCATGATCTGATCAGAAATGCGATAACACACGTCATTGTATAAATAGACGCTGTGACGAAATGCTCTACGAAGGTTGTCATAACTCACCCTTCCCTGCAGTTTGCAACAGAAAACAGTGAGCGAGATGGCGAGGCCGATAAACATCTGAACTAGCTGAACACTCGTGATCAGAATGTTGCACGCGCGTGGCAGACGAATTCCGGCTGAATAATGTGTTTTACATTCGATGTTTACTCAAATTACGCATTTGTAATATTGAAAACTATGCAAGACAAGATTCATTTTATTTTTCTGCCCTACTTGGCATAATTCCAGAATTAAACAGACCCAGGGAGGATGTAAATGCGCTAAATTATCCTCTTGTTCTCATTAGCCTCTATGTCGGTTACCACCTTCTATTACCGCAGCCATTTGTCACTCTTCTATATCTTGACCACCCCCGTCCCAATGGGCGAAGAGAAGATTATAGGGGCGATAAGTGTTTGTACCTAATTGTAGGCTATTGTATTCGAGTTGTGAACCTTGACCCCTCGAAGCCAACATGTTTAATTATGTGGTGGGAGCGCAGATCACATATTGACTTGAAATTAAAAATATTGATTGATAGATTGTTGTTATCTCTCCAGACAACTCACCAGCACTCAACGCGAAGTATGCATACATGGGCGTATGCGCAGCAAAGTTCATGAAAACAAACCAACGACCGGAAGCGATACCTTCTTTGACTGAAGAGAATCGGCAAATTAAAAAAAAAACTAAATCATTTCCAAAACTCTTCAAACAACTTCGGATAAATCAATATTCTGTGACGAAAGTCTCTCCTGAATATAACGCTGAACACTTACTTCCGTGCCACACGTATACGAGAACTATCGAGTGATGATACCAATGAAGGAAGGTCAGCGGCTTCTTACGCAGAACGATAAACATCGTATCGCCCAATTGAATGATCTGCATTTTAATTGATCAAATTCTGCGAGCAACACCGGCTAATTGAAGGGACCATAACAAAGTTGATAAAACTTACCTTCGACACAGCAAAGCAAAGGCCCCATAAAGCAGCCGGCTGGTAGGCCTCAGGCGAGTATAAGACGGAATCGAGCAGTGAACGATGACGAATAACGAAGCTAGAACGGTCAAAAATTGAAAACATTCAAGCTAATCACTTTTTTGATTTATCGTTAATGGAGGAGCAAATGCAAACGCGCGCCCGGTTGGAATATGTTTCACATAGGGACGCACTCTCTTCAAGTCGCGTGCTATCTCGCCCCCTTCCCTGAGCTTTCCCTGATCTGGCTCCCAGCCAACAAGCTAGAACTCTGTTCGGAATAGAGATATCAACGTGAAAATTTCGGAGCTTCTTATCGTTGTGGAGCTCTAAGCCGTACATATGACAGCTTCAAAAATTATATTTTGAGTTTACTCCTCCTTTAATTTTTCTCTACGCAAGAGTTAATCGTTTGAGCGATTCTCCCGATCTTTAGTCAAAATTGGCCGCTCGAAGCGCTCACTCACTTGAGTTCCTCAAATGTTCTCATTGTTCCAACCAGCGAAAATAGAGCCAGCACAGTATTCCAAATGATGAGAGGCAGCTCCAGCTTGAGCGCACTTCTGGTCTCCATAAATCTGAGCAAATGAGAAATATATTCAGACCAACAAACCCAATAAACACATAAATTCTCTATTACAGATTTTATACAAATGTGAGCTAGAACTGAAATTTGAAACCATGGAAGGCTGGGTATGAAACTCGCGATATTCGCAGCAATGTTTCAGGATAATCATCTGTGCCGAACTGTTTGCGTAAAATACCTCTGAATCACGTGAATTCCAATTACGTAGCAGACCGCGATCCATATCGTGTAGCTCCAGTGGGCTTGAATAGCCAGAATGATGTGTCTCTGAAAATATGTAATTTTAACAAACCCTGATAGTAGTAGACCGATGAGTTGTTGAGCTCAGAATAATCACCAACTTTTCCAGACAATAAGGTCCATTAATGGCCACCTGATCATTATCATGCCACCACTTTTCCGGTCCGACAAGCGCCTCGTATTGGTAGGGAATGTAGTACTTCAGAGCACCGTGTCCTCAAAATTCGAAATTCATTATTCTATTTGGATTGAAAAATTTAAGTGTGAACATTACACAAATACAAGATGGTTTTACGACTTGAGAATTGATTATTCGGCATATGAAATCTTTACCTGTGATTACAGCTGGATAGGTTCGATTAGAGGGGAGCATCGCATATGTTCTCTGACTCCTCCTCTTGTTTTGGCGCAAATTTTGAGTAATTATTTTGACCCCAAGATGCGTATCGCGTGTAATAATTGATGTCCATCTTCGTGTTCGATGAATACTAATGGGTGGACACTTTTGGCGTATCTAATTTATGAATAATTGTATTGAATTTACCTAAATTTTCATAACATTCCGCCGTGTATTTGGTATTTGGCTAGAACTTCGATAGCGTTTATTCGGATGAGTTATCAAGTAATCACCATTTACAATACAAATTGGCGATTGGCCAACTTCGAAAAGTAAGGAAAGCCAAATTGTAAAATTATAAGCACATTCATAACTATTCGCCTACCATAGATACAAAACTGGGCATAAAATGTGCACATGAATCGGTACCAATTTTCATGTTTAAATTCATACACGAAAGCTATTCGTCTTTCTTGCCCTTCCTTTTCTCCTTCAGATAGGATTTCTTGAAGAAATTCGAGTAGAGAAACGCGAAGGAAGCGTAGATTGCGAAACAGAAAAGGAGATTCGTGTTGGATTGTTGAATAACCTGAGCAGAAATAAGGTAACATAAAATGTAAAGAAAGTTACGTACCCTTCCCTGTAGTTTGCAACATAAAACAGTAATGGCGATGATGAGTCCAATAAACATCTAAACTATTTGAAGACTCGTGATCATCATGTTGCAGGCGCGTGGCAAGCGAATTCTTGCTGCAAACAAATATTGGCTAAAAATGTTTCAAGAACTCTTCAAATCTGATAGCAAAATATGATTTTAAAACAATTTAATTGTCGATAATATTTGCAACGCTAGTGCAAAGATTGTAGAATCAAAAAAATATTGTAGAAATAAATGTCAAATTAAAATTCGCAAACTATGCCATGCAGTCTCGGGGGGGGGGGGGGTTGTTATTCACTCTAACTGACCAGCGTTGAGTGCAAAGTAGGCGTACATTGGTGCGTGCACTGCATAGTTCATGAAGACGAACCAACGGCCGGCCGCGATTCCCTCTTTGACTGAAACAGACCCAATGCCGACGATTAACCAACTGGGTCGTAGAAACGAATATGTTTTCATATTTCATAGTAATTATGTCTTACCAGTTATTCTTAATGGGCTGATCACTCACTCCCGTGCCATACATAGACGAGGACGATTGAGTGATGGTACCAATGAAGGAAGGTCAGCGGCTTCTTTCTCAGAACGAGGAACATCGTATCGCCCAATTGAACTATCTGCAAACCAGGATTGTTTCATGTTATCAACCTATATTGTCAAGAAATGGAGTAAAATTTATGGATAACGTATGAATTGCTGAATAAAACTCGCCTTTGAAAAGACGAAGCAAACGCCCCAGAAGGCGGCTGGTTGGTAGGCCTCTGGTGAGTAGTAGAGTTCGATAAACGAGACGGCCCGATACCGCGGGGCCCCGTGAACGAGGAATGAGAGGGAGAGAGGCCCGAAACCGACGTGCAATTATTGAGGGAGGCCCGATACCGAGAGGGGGAAATGCACGTAACCCCCCTCTTTTAAGTATTCCGGATCGTTGATCTTTCGATCTCGCGAGTTCGCGAGATCATTTTCATTTCATTTCTTCATTTTTCTCTCATTCTGATGGGTGATCGTTATGGTAAACGGAAAACGGATGCTCCATCAGTCGCTCTGAGGTACGATTTATGAAATATTTTTGAGCGCTGTGGGATGATTCTGAACCGTTTTATGGCTCGTTGCCGTTTTGTCGACAGTTGGTCACAGTTCAAAGATCAAATGCCGAATGGATAGGTCAAGTCATTAGCTATCGATTGACACCTTCCCGAGGGCTGTGGGATGAATCTGAGTGGTGTTATGGCTCGTTGACTTTTTGTTATCAACTTCCAAAAGATCAAATATCATGTCACTGATAATTAAGGAGAGAATATACTGATGTGATACAGACCATTCCCGAAGATCTAGGACCACTCTCCACTGAGTTATGATCCGTTGCCGTTTTGTCGCTTGCCGTTGTTATGTCGTTGCCGTTTTGTCACCCCCCCCCCCTCATAATGAGAGCTAGAGCATTCGAAAGAGGAGAAATTTTAAGAACTTCTGTTGCTTTCAAATTTGCCAAACGATCTTATGGAGATCTGGGCTATATGGAAATTTAGGGACATAGCCTCAGAAATAGAGTGGTTTTAGCATTTCCCCACTATGAGCCCAGACTTCCCCAAGATCGTTGTTCTTTGTTAGAATTGTATCATCCATCATTCCAATGCGCTAGTTCTCGTTATGAAACTTCATGGACACTCTGCGAGGTTTCCTTGTGATATTGCTGAATACGATGTAATGAATAAAGAGACGCTGCAAGCCTCGATTACTGCAGAATAACTCCTCAAGCCTTATTTACGAGCATTACTAACCTAATGTTACTTGTTTCGAAGATAAATATTTCGTTTTGTCCCAATCTTATTCTGATTTAAACACATTTTTTCTCTCCGGTTTCGGGCCTCGCTCAATAATTGCACGTCGGTTTCGGGCCTTTTCATTCTTCGCTCACCGATCGCGGGCCGCTGTGCGAGACCGAATAGCCCGGCCCGAATTGCGAACTCTAGTGAGTAGGAGACGGAATCGAGCAGTGAATGATGACTAACGACGAAGCTGCTGTGTTGGTTATCCTACTTCAAAGACCAGAGACCAACGATCAACGATCACTCACTGAAGCTCCTCGAATGTTCTAACAGTGCCCAATAATGAGAAAAGTGCGAGTACAGTATTCCATGCAATTAGAGGACGCCTCAGTCTGAACGCAGGCCTCTTCTCCATAGCTCTGAAGGACAATTCTGGCACATTTTCTTGAAAATTCAGAAGTTTCAAGACGACGCACTTTTGCATAGTGTGGATGCAAGCAACATAGAAAATAGCGATCCATATCGTGTAGCTCCAATAGGCTTGCATTGCGAGGAATGTGCTACGCTAGAAAAATGATTTCTAGAAAGTTATTATGTTCAGCTTTTTTATTATCTTCCATGATATGTTCTTACTCTACACCTTTAGCGTGATATCAATAATTTCAAATACTCCGAATGTCACACTCTCAAATCAAAAAGCTCACCAGATCAGTGCCGTGCCACCACCTCTCCGGACCGATAATCGCACCGTACTGGTAGGGAACGTAGTACTTGAGCTCGCCATGACCACTGATCACACCCGGGTATGTCATCTCGGAACGAGACATGGCGCACCACTCTAATTGCCCTAGTCACTTTGACCACTCTAGCTACTCTAATTACTCTCAACACTGTTGTTTGCCTGCAATACTTGTCTCTTACCCCCCCCCCCCGTGATTCCCATCTGTGCGAACTAATAGATTCACATCTCGTAACCCCAGTGAATGTATCGTGAATACTTTGAAAACAAAGAATTAATAGAAACAAAATAATGGAAGTTAAAATTGGTGCGAGGCGCCCCGTGCCATGTCAGGAATCCTATCTTTTATATCTGTTCAGGACCTCTGAGTCAATCCTGAGTCTGAGTCAGTACCCGGGTACCATCCCCCTTTGAAGCAGACCGCCTTCGACATTTGTGCAATCAGCGATGAAGATGCTATCATATAAACAAGACCAGGCTTCGGTCGATGTCTTCCAACATAAAAAAAGCACTTCCGTACATGAGATCAAAAATGGTCTCGCTCTCTCCATATCATGCACTCTCTTGCTCACTCTGGTGGACGAGAGAGCGTGTGGTTTGGAGAGAGTCAGACGATTCCTCTCAGAACACCTTTCCCACTCAATACGTTCATTTTTAGTTCATGCATTTTATAACCTCTCTGTATCATCGTAACCTATGTGCAATACAATTTATCAATGCATTATCATGGTGAGTCTTCACATCGTCTTCTTCGAGTAGTCTGACTCTCGCCTATTTCTCGCTTTCTCTAACGGCTGAGAGAGTGTGCACGACGAGTCAGGCCATTGCACCCTCCTTCTTCGTCTTCATCTTCACTCTTCTTCAACGATGACGAATAATTGTGGAGAGGGCCGTCGAGAAGAGTGATTACCATGACGAGATCGATGATTGTCGTCGGAGGCAAGAACACGTTTAGATAACGACACTTCTGCCTGAAAGTTGGTCATGATAAATAGTAACATTAAGGTCATAATTGCAAGATAAGGGAAAGCATATATTTTGAAAAAAAGGTTAATGAATACATGTAGGTGTACATCCAACTAAGCGAATCTGATAAGACAAGTGAGGGCTTACTTGCAGGCAGAAACGCACGGGTATGACGTGTCGCTGCATCTTGGACTCGATCTCGGCCAGTCGGCGAAGCGTGCGTGAAGAAGAGGATACGGTAGGTAAGGAGGCTACGGTAGATGATGCAAATACGGTAGCATCTTCTGATCGATCACCGATCACATGCAGGATGGTGAGGAATAGCCGAACGCAGAGGATGTGCAGACGATGCATGAGGGCAATCACTATGGGAGATGTGAGCGCGGGCTGATTTAGTATGGTTATTGTCGTGGGAGGCATGCCTTATTGGAAGGAGCGATTTGAATGGTTTGTCGATGTCGAGAGAGCCGACCAGCGTGGGAAGATTAAGAGTGAGAGGGAGGAGTAGGCTCCCAAACTTGATAAACCGCCATTTTATCTGCCAATGTGCGTCATGCAAATACACGCGTGCCATTGGATAGTGTGACCACGGCGTTGTTTACTCTGTATTTTTTTGCCCAAATAGGCGTTTTAGGGTGGATGATTTAGGTATGATTGACGGTTGTTATCCAACCTTTTTTGCAAAAAAAATGATAGCATGTGCTTCCCCGAGGTCACCTGTACGCGCCATTTCCAAAAAGGGGCGAGATAAGACTTCACAAGAAGGTACTAGGTCGGATGAGAATTGTAACGTCGTTCCGCCTTTGATATATCAAAGGCGGCATTACGTCGTAGTTCTATTCCTACCTAGTTCCCACAAGAGTCTTGACTCCACAAGAGTTGTGACAAGGCATACATCTTCATTGTGCTCTCTCGCTAATCGGACGAGTGATAACACGCAGAGTAGAGAGAGAGAGAGTCGTTTTAAACCGCTCCAAAGTATACGAGCCGATGCGTTGTTTACGCGAGGGATTGACAGGTGTCCATCCACCTGCGCTTGGCCTAAACCCCGCACCCCCTCCCCGGTACAGTTACTTGCCTTCATGTAAAAACTGGACAATTCTATGAGAGTTGCGAAAGCAGGTGAATAAAGTTGGTAAAATCGAATAAAATGAACACAATCGGGAGAACCATTACTTAGCTCGATAAAGCGAGACTAATTTCAAATTAATGAACAGTTGTTTTCGCAGCCATTTATCGCGGTTTTCGAGCGAGCGCATGGCCAATTTCCAAAAATATTATCAATCGTGATGCGCCCTTCTTCTTGTTCTTCTCTTTCGGCTTTGCGCTTTCTCGACTCCCTGCAATCATTTTTGTCAAATGCATTTAAAGTTTGTCATTTTAAAGGAAAAAAAAACAAAAACAAAATTTAGTGTGAAACTCACATCGCTATCAGGAATTTGGTGCTGGCGATGGCTGCCCGGTTGCACTTGATGGCCCGCTCGCCGTCCTGCTGGGCCACCTTCAGCTTCGCCTTGTCGGCGGCAGCCCGAGTGACCTGAGCATTTTATTGTTATGTCGGTAACACACACACTTCACTCCCCTTCATTTCTTCCGATGGCGATAAGAAACGTAATAAAAATGTCAAAAAAAACCCATCCTCCAGAGTTGCATGTTTATTATGAATTAACTACCCAATATGTCGAAGATGAACGTTTTTAGCATTTCCGACTCACAATTTCTCTGGCTTTAGCGGTAATTGCATGGACTCCCAACATCACTCTCAGCGGGTTCTTCTCTCCCTCATCAGGCTTCTGAATACGCTCAATGGTCTCGGCGTCGGCGAGATCGCTATACTTCTAAATAATATTTCTAAAATTGAAAATAAATTGTGAAATCTACCTATTCGAGTTCCTTCTCAATTTGTTTCGTGTGTTCGACCAGTGCGAGTTGTTTGTCTTCCAGTCTTTTCAAATCCTCGTTTAGCTGAGTTACCGAATCTTCTTTCGGACTCTTGGCATTTCTTCCAATCCCGCCTGAAAATCACATTCTCATTGCACTATTTTTCGTAAATGAAAGAAAGGATATGTTAAGATTTACAAGGTTTAATTATAGGCACACTTACTCTGACTGGGCAGTTCAGATTTGAGTGTGGTAGGCATGACGACAGTTGTGATGACAACTTCGTTTCCAAACCTACCAGATAAGGAAGAGATGGCAGATCAAATGAGTGGATTGTTGTAAAAGAATAAATTGGACATCGGAAGCGTCCATTGAGAGAAGGGTACGCCTTCCTGAATGATCTCATTGGGGCGAGGCGCGCCAGAGGGTAAGCGATTTTCATTTGGTCGGATGATCACCGTCGGATGAAAACCAAAAAGTCTAAACCTGCTGAAGCATTTTCGGAGAAGACTTATTGATATTACATATTCACTATGAACATCCTGCAGATAGGGAATTTTCTGATTATCACCCGAAAGGACAGCATAAGGTGATCCGTGAATATCAACGATAGCTCACCATTCGCGAGCACTTCCGTTCATTGCGTGTATTCGCAGAGACTAAAGAATTCGATTCTCGTCTGCCTCTGGCCTCTAACAAACGGAGAAGGCCTTATTCATACATATTTTGATATTAATGAACCATAGCTAACGGAATGACACCTGTTGAAATGCAAGAAAGTTATGATGTTTTCAGCAACATGTTTTGATGTTTTGCACTAGTACATGTGCACTTGTTTTTAGCAACACAACGACATTTGATCAAGATAGAGGGAAAGAGAGAGAAGTGATAGGACAAAGGGCTGAGAGTGTTCACGCCGATCGTTCCCGAAAAGAGAGGAACGATAGTTCCCCGTCTATTCAAAGATTCATACACCATTCTAGTTGGCTACGCAGTAATTTCGTTGGGTAGCAAACAATTATCGCCGCCGAGTATCACGAAAACATAGTCTGCCGGACCCTGGTACTAACACATGGACTGTTGGTTCGTTGATGGCAGTGGGCGGCTGTATATTAGCCGCTCCTCAGACAGCGTGATATATAACCTCGCACGTACTTCTCATCCACGTCGTTGTCGTAGCAACTCATGCATGATTCGAGTCACCGTCGACCTATTTAATATCACGAGTGCGTTGATGAAATGGAATAACCATTCAGAACGATGGCCGCTAATGACCTCTTCGCTCCGGTGCTCTTCGAAACAATGAAGGCCGAGCTTCCGGAGTATCAGGTGCGAATTGTCTGGTCTTTACCAGTATAAAAACAACCGGAGCACGAGTGAAATATAACAATCGAGTTTGGTGTGGTTTCAGAACGAAATTCGGCACATCAAAGCCATCGTCGTGATCGAAATTCTCAAGAACGGACAGCCCGTCGGCACATGGAGTACGGTAGACTAAAGTTATGTCGTATTAATATTATTGTGGTTGCCTCTTGGATGGATTCAATAGAAAAAATTGCTTCATTTTTCGGCCATTGTCTCCTGTCAGAAATGCGTGAGAGCATGCAGACTTCTTGCGAACGCATCCATTTTCAAACAAGGATCACGGTTTTATGACTATTCCGCTTAAGCATCAGCACTGTGCATCGAGTCAAGGAGATTTTGTTCCTATAAGTTATTGTATGACAAGAGGATATGAAGACTCACTTGAGCGATCGACCTGAAGCAGACTCCCGCTCAGGTGTACGAGGGCGTGCCTAGGGATGGAGCTGCGGTAGGCTGCGATTGATATTAGAACTAGAGTTCGAGAAGGTATCGTGTTCTCATCATTCTATGCAAGCTCTCACCGAGCTCGAAATATTGTGCAGAATGAAGATAAATAATCTGAAATCAAACGAGATCCTTCTTGACCCTTGCCATTTCGTTGAAATAATTTCGAGAAGTCGTAAACTTGCAGCCAACAGTGACTGTGACAGTCGAGGACGAGATCTTCGTAGGCCTCATTGCGGGAGAGCTCGAACCCATCAGAGTCAGCAAATTCATTCCGTTTCTATGGTGTTTTGTATTTTTTTTGGAAATTTACAACAAAAATGATGACGAAAAATTCAAATATTTTAAGACGTTCCTGTCCGGCAAGATCAAGGCGAAGGGCAACATCATGATAATGCAGAAGCTGCAGATGGTGCACAAAAACGCTCTGTTGAAGGCGAAGTTGTAGATGTTTTCCCCATCCATCCACATCGACCGAGACCCAGTTGATTCTTGTTTAGATACTGAAAATGAACAATGAAACCCTCCGCATCCATCTGTGTATTCATATCTAACCTGCAAATAACGCTAAATAAACATCAAAACATTATCTTGCATTAAATATATGACGATATTGTTAGTGGAACGTTGAAATTCGTAGAATTCATACAATATCAACAATAAAACACAAAGATAATTCTAAAATGAAACACTTTTAATTGTTATGCAATTTTTGTTTTCCAGTATTCGATTGAAGTGGGTATGGTTGCCTTCAAAGCAAGAAACTAGTTGTCTATAATGATTGCGCGGGAGACTCCTGAATTGTTTTTACAATCTCTCTGCGTATACCTCATTATACATCATCTTTCTATATTACTGCTTTACATGGAGGATTTAGTAGATTTTATTGACTCGAAACGTTTATCTTGCTTCATTTCCTCGTGCGTTTGTCGTTTCAGATACAGCTAGCCCAGAGGGACCATCGAAGCTCGGATACTCGGCGGCTGAGATCAATCATCACTGAAGTCTCGGCTGTCTTTAGATCATTGAAGAGATTTATAGCATCAATTTTATTCATTTAAAAAATACAATGCGGATACACAGTGTTAAATTCGACAGTCAGGGATTTCATTTTCAAGATCTGTGTGATGAGCTACGACTAGAGGTCGTAGAGGTATTTCGCTCCTTCGCATCTGCAAGTTATCAAATAGTCTGTGGAAATAAATAACTGTAAAAAAACTAAATTTAACTGTAAAAAACGCTAATTATGATTTAATCTCGCATTCTTGAAATCGCCCTTCTCTACAAAAATTAATTCATATGATCGAGCGATGAATGGGCATAGAAAATGTAAATACAATCGCCTTAAAAAAAAAAAAAATATAGTTGCTGGCCTAGCAGCGGCTCACCGCAGGATGAAAATTCCTAGATATACGGTGCGACTTTACTTTTACTTTACTTTTTACAACCGCCCGAATAGGTCACTCTAATGACAATGAAAAAATAAACTAACGGTCCAACAAGGTAGGTTGTTCTGAGCTTGTTCTTGCGCTCGTCGCTGAACGTGTTCACCCTCGCAGCTGCGTCCTAAATTCGGAATCATTATTAAATAACGAAGACAAAAAAAACAGTTATCACAATACGGGTCGTTCAAATATATTTAGGTTATTACAGCGGTCACGTTTGAGAACAAGTAGTGGAAAGGTAAGACAATGTTCGAGTATTCATGCAAATCGAGATTTATCATTTGAGAACTGCCTTCGGAGGTTCCAAATCAACTACGAAGAGCTCTAAAATGTGCAGCTCTTAAATGATACACGCCATTCAAAACTGACCGAAATTTCTTTCCACGCTGTCATCATCTCATTCACTAGGCCCTTGTCCGTTTCGGCGTTTATCTTCTCCATAATTTCACCATGACATTGAGCTGGAAAATCCAAATTAAATTGCTTTTCATCATATCTTTATTCACAGAAACAGGTCACCTAGAGTTGAAAGCCCCCGGGTCGCTAACGATGTTGGGTGCGTCCACTCGATTTGCGATAATTTACCTAGCCGAGCATCAGCGGACACTGCGGATGTGAGAAGTGCCACTCCAACGAACGCAGAAAGAAGAAGAGCAAAGGTTAGCATGATGAGACTCCTGAAGAAGGACGTTGACCGATTCGCAAATGCAGCAGCATTTATAGCTATTCTCTGGCTAACATTTGTTGTATAATATGCGCTGACATTTTTGGCACAATGGGTTCTGAAGACTGAATATAACGGTTGTTGACAGGAGAATGCTGTGCATGAGATAGATGTTTTAGTGCTTTTTTGCACCAGATCTATCGAACTCTCTGCCCGTTCAAATTGCGAGATTAGTAAGCCTCTTTTTCAAGAACACTATCAAGAAGCATGAACATTCTAGAAGTAATTACTGGTTAAATGTAGTCTGGTTGTAACAACTTGCTTACTCCCCGCCTTTTTATTCAACTATTATTGTAATGTGTATTTACTCGACCTTACAATACCAAAATTCTCAACAAATTACAAAGGATATCAATATTCATGGATAGTTTCCACTTTTATGAATTTCCAAGGATCTTCTGATCTACAATACACGACACGCAATTTGTCCGAGCTTGAATCAATAACACTGTAAATGAAATTGTGTAACCGTAAATGGTATTTGAATAAACTTCCATTTATTTACCAGGTGGATGAAGGCTGGTGATCCCTTGGGAATGATCGCATACTACTCACGCATAGATTAGTTTATTCTAGGAAAACATTTTAATTGTGTTCTTATCGAGCTCAAACCAGGCACACGAACCATAATCACAAACTCACTAGAGCATGATTTTCTCTAGTTTTCCCTACGAGAGTTCATTGCATCTGGACAAAACTCTTAGAGAAATATAATGAAGCAGAGTGATAAATCGTATGATCATTCTCGTAAACCAATCTTCAGCTACCATTCTCAGCATTCAGAGCACAGCGTGCCTAGATTGTTCGCGCATATTAGACAACAATGTTCTCGGTCGCAGAAAAGCTATAAATGAGGCTGAAGTTGCGAATCAAACACCAGTCATTAAAATCAGAAATTGAATCATGCCGTGTGCAGCTCAATTCCTCATTTATGCTCTCGTAGTGGCACTCCTCACCTCGGCAGTCTATGCCGATGCCCGGCTAGGTTAATTTTCGAATATTTTTTAAATGTATCATTTTAAATTCAACTTTCGCATTTCAGCTCAATGCCACCAGGAAATTACGGCCAAGTTTAATTCCGAGCCAGACAAGGGCCTAGTAAATGACTTGCAGTCGTCATGGAAAACAATTGTGGTCAGTGTTATTACGAATATATGGAAGTGAATTATTGTGCGAATCTGCATTGTTTCTTACGCTATTTTTCGATATGATTTTACATGCAGGAAGCAGCTTCCAAAGTGAACAACTTCAGTGAAGAGCGTAAAAACAAACTTAGTTCAACCTACCTTGTCGGAGCGTTCGTTTTTTTGTTTTGTTTTGTTATTTTTTTTTGTTTTTGTTATCTAAAATCAGATCGCACTCTACTCACGCTAAATCACCACTTACAGATGCGAAGGAGCCAAATACCTCTACGATTTCTAATCATCTCTCCATCACACCGATCAAGAAGCACTGAACGAGAAGCTTTTTCGCTCATCACACGATACTTTATCGCACTGAATACGACGTTTTGAAAATAATTCTTTGTTGCCCAATAAACACTACATTTTTATAATAGCAAATTACAACACACACTACATTTTTAAAATAACAAAATATTCGGTAGGTCTGAGCGAAGTAGTTTTCGACAAATAGTAATGCGTATCTGTCCTTGGTCATTGCCATCATAATTGTGAGAAATTATAGAGATCAGTTGCGAATGCAATAGCTTGCTCAACCGGCTTTTATGTATTTTATCATTAATCCCCTATGGGAAAAGCAATTACGAGCATTTGCTTATCACGGATCTCCTGTAAAAATGAAGGAACCGATGCGACAAAAAAAAATGTTGTATCACGGATTTTGCTGTAAATGTTAGGACTGACCAATATGAGGGCGAGGATAACGTCTATACATAGACACCACAAGCTCCGCCCACTCGGCTCGGACAGTTCTCCCCTCTAAAGCGAGATTTGAGGAGCACATGCGTAATTCGAGACCAAAACGGTCGACCAAAAAAGAATTCGATAGCTTCCCCGAGACAAATCGAGTGGTTGGTCGACGAACTAGGTCTGACTCCTCTAAGTAGGTCAAAATTGAAAAAATGAGGTTAAAAAGCCGTTTATACGAAAAATAATAAGTTCGTCGGGCAATATTCATATTTAATGTTCTCAAATCAGTCCAAAACGCGAAAGCAAACGAAGATTTATACTTTCGTTTAATTGTGCTTCTCATTTGAATTATTTTGAAGCTCTGGGAGAAATTACGTTAATTCCTAAGGAAGTTGCGCTATTTACCGTCGAGGAGGTATTGAACTGATACTGTCGGAACGATATATTCGGCTGCCTGTTTTATCGATTTATAGATTTTTATCGCGTGTTCATCGATTATTTTATGCATTTTCTTGCTTCTTTCTAGTCTACGTGAACTGGTCTATCATTGTTCCCGTTTTGGTGCGGTTTCGATGCGTTCAACACTTATAATTGATAGGACCTGATCCGTTTTTCGCTCCATCTCTAACGCGTTAGTAAGTATTGCTGTGATTATTGATTACTCTTCTTAGCTAACCTTTATAACCTTTATGTTTCGCTATCAATTACCTCTGTTCATGCACTCTAACGCGTTGTATACATCCGTGATGCTTTGGTTCGTCCAATTCGTCAGATTTTCCGTCGCTTTCAGTTATTTTCCTAGTCGTATTTCTTATTTGTACGATTAAATTGGTAGGCATTTATATGGAGATAGTGGTTTCCATGTGCGCATTGTTTCTAAATTGTAAAATCCACTTTTTCAGAGCCAGAGCATCGACTGGAAGAAGACGTGAAAGAGGATGGAGTCGTCTCTTCGATCGTCAGGAGAGGTGAGACCAGTTTGGTCACCTCCATTTCCCCTAATTTCCTTCGACCACCCCCCCCCCTTTCACAGTTAGAGTCCTCCCTAAACGATTATTGTTCGACTTCCTCGAAAATCTTCTCTGATCCACTTGCCCACCAATTTAAACTTTCTTTGTCAGCCTGCATAGTCATTGCATTTCGTATTGTAGATCGATCTTTTATATCATATTATTCAGAGTACATCAGATATTTTAATTCCAATGTTTTCAATAGAGTTATTTATGACTAACTATTGTAAATTTGTTTCTTGTTCTCAGAAATTTTATCTTCTGTCGATCGTTGATCTTTGTTCTTGTGCTCAGCACGAATGTTTCCCTCGTAGGTGCTTTCCTTCGTATTTCGTCTGGTTGTTTTCCGTAGTCTGTATTTTCTCCTTCCCTACCCTCTTCTATCTTTTTATCTATCTCGGCCTTCTCTGACCACTTACAGTATCCATTGCCCCCCTACCGTATCCATACCCTGTTCCCTAGTTTCCATGTCTTTCTGAGAATTAAATGGTCTGATGGCACCATTCACTCGCTTTCTTATTTTATTGTGCTAATTTCTGTTGTTTTGCGCGTGAATTGTGGCCCTAATCGATAAATGTGGTGTTTTTTTACTTGAATGCTCCTACAATACACACAAAAGCATCGGGGGATACCTTAAGCGGAGATTAGAACGGTATTTCACTTATTTGTATAGCGAAATCGGCGGAATAATGGAGGGGGGTGCGACAATGGGGAAAGGAGAAGAGAGGAGAGATTGACTCCGCCACTTTTCCTCTCGTCTCGCCTTTCCCCCCTCTCCCGTTGTGCTCGTCGCGCGTGCTTCTCGAGCTGTATCTCGCTTCAGAGATGAGATATCGATCTAATTCCAAAAGGAGGATGTTATTGAGACCCTATGGGACTGTTTTAACCAACTTTTGTCCAGATTCCGAAACATCGGCTATCCACGTTGTGGACCCTACCTATACACTTCATTTTTCGAGATTTGCATTTTGAACGGAGTTATGACCTACCGCGTTGGAAGGCTGTATTTCGGTCGGTTTTTGACCTACAGCGAGCGCATTTTTTTTCAAACGATTCGTAATACAGAGATCTACAAATGCCTTGGGTTATGCGACGCACGGAAATGACGTCTTCCCTTAGTTTCATGCGAAAAACTGTTGTTTTCATCATAATATGCTAATTTTCGACCCTTTATAAGGCGAACTGTACGATTTTTATTGTTGATTCGGATTCCCCATCCCAAAATTGACCTACCTAAATAGTTCGTTGGTCATAACTCGGCGAAGATCATACCGCCACTCAGCAGGGGCAACTTGGACGCATTTTTTGTCCAAATTCCATTTTCCTTCGTATCTCGGTTCAAACTTACGCAAATAAACTTTAAAAAAAGAAAACTGCAGCTCTCGATGAGACGGAGATAAATGACTCAGTGGTGCGAGTCGTAAATATTCATGGTGTTTGAGATATTTGAGAAAAACTACTTTATTTCAGCTATTTTGTGTGCTGAACGCGCTTTATCGTGCACTTGTAGTTTGAGAACACATTGTTCGCACTCTTTCCAGCATTCTTTCCCTCCGCCAAAGAAACAGAGAAGCAGAGTATACTTTTTACAAACGTGCTCACAACTCAGTGCTCCACTAGCTTCATTAGGCATGCCAACCTCCTCCGCCACATCGATAGAGGAGAGCACAAGATTCGCCCCGAGAAGGTGACTCAGTTCGACTTCGCCCTTGGCCTGTACAAGACAATGCTTGAAGAAGTGCAGCAAGGAGTTGGAATCGGGCCTCTCGCGGAATCGTTCGATGAATTCCAAAATGCAGCAGTGCATGCCAAACCAATGGGATGGGCACTTCGATCGACGAAGAAGGGAGGGAAGTATAATCCGAAGGCGAGGCAGTTAGTCGTAGATCTCTTCGAGGACTACTTCAATCATTCGAAGAAACTGAGAGCAGAGGAGGCTGAGAAGAGAATGAAGGAGAGAGATGGGGAATCCGAATCAACAATAAAAATCGTACAGTTCGCCTTATAAAAGGTCGAAAATTAGCATATTATGATGAAAAAAACAGTTTTTCGCATGAAACTAAGGGAAGACGTCATTTCCGTGCGTCGCATAACCCAAGGCACTTGTAGATCTCTGTATTACGAACCGTTTGAAAAAAAATGCGCTCGCTGTAGGTCAAAAACCGACCGAAATACAGCCTTCCAACGCGGTAGGTCATAACTCCGTTCAAAATGCAAATCTCGAAAAATGAAGTGTATAGGCGTTATCCTCGCCCTCATATTGGTCAGTCCTAACATTTACAACAAAATCCGTGATACAAAATTTTTTTTGTCGCAAAAGGTTCCAATTTTCCTGCATTTTTACAGGAGATCCGTGTTATATGAGTGACTATCTGAGAGAATTGAGCTATTCCACCTATGAGCCGTACAGCAAAAAATGAAAGTTCATATAAAGATGGTCCTAGGGGTAACTTTTCTCGTAGAGTTTGAAAATCGACCTTAGGAAACCGTATCTCTCACTCCTCATTTCTTGTTCTGCGCTTTACTTGAGCGGTCGGTTTTTGTAATTTTTGAACGGCGCATCCAAACCCCATACATGTATAGTAATTCTGAAATAACTCGACGAGATAAGCATTTTTACCGTTGGAAGTGAAAGGCTAGCTCATCTTTGAAAAATGTTGAGGCTATTTGAATTATTAAAATTTTTATTGTGAAAAATATATTCCGGGGTGCAATTTTAAGTATGTTCATTGGATTCCCCGTGAAAATTTGCTCCGGGAAACAAATTTTCATTCTCAAATTCGCGATGCAATGATATTTCCCAAAATTCGGAAAAGGGATGTATTGTGAATCAGTGAATTTCGAAAATCTCGTACATTTGCGATTTCAAAATGTCATCAATTAGGAAATGTTTTCAATACTGTACTTCAACTTTTTATGCATAATTAGAGAGTGTTCTCTTTAATAAACATGACTTACGACATCAAAAAATTATTTTTTTCACTTCACAATTTCTCAAATTTACATGTTGCAAACTCAACATTTCGAGTCCGCTTGACGCTCTAGCTGTAGCTATGTTGCCCTCGACATTTGTAAAAATTGTTGGAGGAGTCCTCCTCCAATGTGTCGGGGCTCTAGTTAATGACGCCCGAATATGGCTTTGATGAAAATGTCCGATATATTTAAATTCATTTTGAGTTAATTTTGAGAATTCTGATTAGATATTGCTGTAAATAATATTTTCGTAACCTGAGAAATCATCGACGTATGGACAAGCGACCGTTTGGACAATTTTTCAAAAATCGAAATTTTGAAATATCGAAAATTTCGGAAATTTTGAAAGGGGAAGAGGTGTGTATTTTTGCATATAATTTATAGACCAGATTACGAAAATATTGAGGAGAGATGAGGAGTGAGAGATACGGCTTCCTAAGGTCCATTGTCGAATTCTACGTGAAAAGTTACCCCTAGGACCATCTTTATATGAACTTTAATTTTTTGCTGTACGGCCTGAGGTCAGTCCTCTCATATAGTCACTCATATGTATTTGTTTATCAATCAATCAATCAATTTATCTTATCAGGCAATTGACGCTCAGAAGATGATAGGTCGATAATCTTCATTAGTTGCACTCCACCAGTGGGTGCCAATAGCTCGGGTTAGGTCTCCATCGTGCGCAAGGCTTTCCAGGGGGACGATTCCTGTTGTAGGGGATCTAGACGGTTGTTGCGCGGCTCCACTGCTCCATTTCCATTCTTCTGACCTTGAGGGCCCAGCGCGCTTTCCTTTTTAATCCTTCCTCAATCCAATCCCGCAGCTTCGTCATACCACGCACGCGCTCATTCCTCCAACGGTCTCTCAATGTTACTCCCACCATCTTCCGTTCCATCTTCCGTTGAGTCACTGCCAGTCGCTCTTTCTCACTTGCCCGTAGCGCCCACACTTCACTTCCGTAGAGAACGGTGGCAGTGATGTAGAGTTGGCTTCGTGGGAAGGAAAATGGGATCCCAATGGGAAATTGCTCATTTTACATACTTCCCAGTACTCCTTTGTTCGCAAAATGGGAATCCCACGTTTTGTGGGATTCCCATTTCCCACTCATTCTCTCGCTTTCTCAATTTTGCGCCCGGTCTCCTCGTGTTCTTTCGCGCCTTCCGATTCCTCTCCTCTTCTACCCTTTCCATTCACAGTTCAACATCTGTCGCTATAGTATAGGGGTTGTGATCCAGCGATTGGTATCTCTTGCAATGTGTTCGAATCTCTTAGATTGCTTTCTTTTTTGCAAAAACTCTACCCGTTTTGTTTACCTTTCTAATGTCTAGATTGCAGCAAAACAGACTAATTGATTGGTAAGTTACTGCTAAAATTATTGATAGGTTTGTGTATTGCAGGAATCCCGAAAGAAGTAAGATTCCTGTTTAAAATGGGAATCCCAATTTCCCAATTCCCTCCCACTAATTTTGCATAGACTATCGGGAATGAGTGGGAATCATTCTCCCCTCTCGCGGGAAATGAATCGGCCATTTTTCCCACGAAGCCAACCCTACAGTGATGCAGCTCTCGAAGACTCGCCTCCTGATCTTCATGGGAAGAAGGCGGGAGGAGAGCAGATGCGATAGCTTGCTCCAGGCCAACCACCCCAATCGAATCCCGATGTTCTATTTCGTCGGAATGATCCAGGGGAAGAGTGATTCTACCTCCTAGATAGGTGGCACTTTCGACGAATTCGAACCGCAGATTATTGATGATGATTGGTTTGCGGGTAGAGGAGCAGGAGGTGAGCAAATTGGTCTTGTTTGCATAGACTTCGAGACCCACTCTGCTGCTCGCATTCATCAGCTTCTTCCACATCCGTTCCAATTGCGGCCGAGATTTCGCGACAAGGGCCACATCATCTGCGTACTCCAGGTGGCAAAGGTTCCTCCCGTCGATTCGAATCCCGTCGTTCTCCCAATGGATGTTGTCCATGGCTGATCGTAGAACTGAGTTGAAGAGACGAGGCGAGAGGGTATCCCCTTGGCGGACTCCTCTACGCACAGTCACGGGAACGAGATCCTCATTAACTCGAATAAGTGTGGAGGAGGACTCGTAGAGACGCCGCAACACGTGGACGAGGGAGGGATGGGCTCCGAACGAGAAGAGAGCTTGCCAGCAGGCATTCCACTCCACACAGTCGAACGCCTTCTTGAAGTCGACGAACGCCAAGTAGAGTGGGATACCGTACTCAGAGGTTCGTTCAGCGACCTGCTTGATGGCAGGCAGGTTGTCGAGAGTACTGTAACCGCACCGGAAACCGGTTTGGGTCGAGGACTTTCTTTTTCTTCAAGCACAGTTTCGATTCTCTGAAGGATGATTTTGGTCATTGTCTTCAGGGAAACGGTGAGGAGGGAGATGTTACGGAAGTTCCCAATGTTGGTAGGGTCTCCTTTCTTGTGCAGAAGAGTGACAATTGCTTCGGTCAGGTCGCTTGGAACAGCCTCTCCGTCTACCAGGTAGTTGAGTAGATCAGCGATAACGGGGGCAAGGTGGTGTCGCGAGTGGTATAGCATGTCAGGGAGAATGCCATCCGACCCGGGTGAGTGACCACACTTGAGTTGGGACATCGCTTCGCTGACCTCATCGGGTAGGAAGGGAGGAAGGGGATCCAGAGGCTGAGGAGGGACTTGGAGTGGAAGCTGAACTGCAGGGGTGTAGAGACCCTCAAAGAAGCTCTGGACCACTGTCTTGGTGGCTGCTTGAGAGAGCGCACCAGTTACAGGGTCTGGAACTAGAAGGCGCTTCTTTGAGGTTTGCAGGCTAAGCATGCTCTTCACGATGTTCCTTCCCATGGTTGCTGCTTGCCGTGCTTGTGCCTCCTTTCGCTTCCTGATGTCATCGACGAGACTCGTCCGGGCAGCTTTGCAGGCAACAGAGTAGGCTACAGTTCCTTGTGGGTTGGATTGCATTTGATGGCGTGTCGCTAGGAGCTTTCGCGTTCCACTCGAGATCCAGGAAGGGGATTGGCGCTTCCTCCAACAGTTCGTTGCCGCGGTCTCCGTGAAAGCCTTTACCGTAGTATAGGCATCGGCGGCAGAAGTGGGGCGGGCAAGGGGCAGTGACGCGAGAAGGGATGCGCTGGCAGTAAAAGCGGATCGATCAAAATCTAGCCGCTCCCTGCATCTTTTCTGCCTCGCCTTGCCAGGGAGGGTGAGGCACATCCGGACAAGGCGATGGTCGGAGTCAAACTCAAACCGACCAACGACTCCACAGTTGACTATCCTCACTGTGATGGGCGCTGCAACGTAGTCAATTTGGTGGAATGCGGAGCCGTTGGGGGATCGCCAGGTCCAGATTCGACCGTGCCTTCTCTTGGGGAACGTGTTCAGGATGCGCAGTCTGTTCCTCACGCAGAGCTCAGTGAAGCAGCGTCCGCGTGAGTTCGGTGTGGGAGAGGCGAAGTTGCCGACAAATCTTTCATTGCCAGGTTCCCTCGCCACTCGACAGTTGAAATCACCGACCAGAACTGGCATATGACCTCTTGGGGCACTCTGCAGGGCGGTCTCAACCTGGTCTAGGAAGTCCTCATACGCATCGTCATCGTAAGAAGACGTGGGGGCATACGCGCAGACCAGGAAGAGCCGTAGATCGGGGAGGAGCAGAGTGGCCAGACGAGGGGAGAGGCCATTGAACACTGCTCAGCGCGCAAGGTGCGGTCGAAGCAAAAATGCCACGCCATGGGAAGCAGTGGGCCCGCTCGAGTGGTAGATTACAGTGCCTGAGGATGTAAGATTGAACGAGGCACAACCCACAATCCTTGCTTCCTGCACTGCAACCACGTCCCACTTGATCTTATCGAGGGCGAGCTCATCTCCGTCTGCTTCTCCCTTGGGCCGAGCGTCCTGGCGTTGATGGTGCCGATGTAGAAGTGGCGACCCATCGTGGCGGCGTACAACTCCCGCGTGCCAAAGCTTCTGTGAGAGGGAATCCGGGCGGGCGGAACCGGAGACGGAGAGACGAAATCGCACTCAACCGCTCGCCACACACTTGAGAACCCAGAAAACACACTTGAGAACCCAGAAATTTGTTTATGAGACGGCTTCAAAGCGATGGAACAAACGATCGCGATAAGATAATGCGATAATACACAATTGACCAACACCCACGAGTTCCGTTTGCCCTTCGATAAGGGCTTCAGTTCTTCCCCCTCTCGAGCTGAGGAATGACTCCAACTGGCGAATTGGATGATATTGAAGAGGAGCGGAAAAGGCAAGGGGGAAGAGATCGAAATGCTGGTCACATCTATTCATTTCGTCAGCTCTTTTGGCCTGAAGAACGGAGATTAGAAATGTAGTAAAAATCAATCAATTGTGCTACTCACCGAGACACGGGAACCTCATTACCATACGAGTGAGAGAAAGAGAGGGCATAATCCCGAGTCGAGAGGATCAATGGCGTGCTCGGCGAATTCTCTCGCGAAGAAGTATCGCCTAGCCTTTCCTCTCTTCTCTTCCATTATAGAACCACATGCTCCAACATGTGTTCATCTATCTATCTATCTACTATCAAATGGGCCTGTATTCTATTATGCTCTCTATTTGACTGTTACTCGATTAAATTCGTGATTTCAATCTTTTGCAGACTGATGGGCGCAAAGCGGGAGTTGAGCTGCTTCGAGAAGGTAGTCACCGCGCTGTTCTGCAAGTGAGTATTTTCTATAATATTTATTGCATTATTTTATTTATTTTTATTTTGAAAATTACAGAGGCGATTTATCCGAGGAAGAGTTCGAAGCGGAGCCATGCAGCACCGTCGATTTGGTGGGAATTTCACTTCCTGCTTGTTTATTGTACGAAATGAATCTGGGTAAATGTACCCATTAAAAATTCACGATAATATTTGAAAGTGAAAGTTCTATTGAACGCAAATGAGAGGGAGTCGATAAATGGAGGGTCCATCTCCTCCTCTCTTGTTCATCGGAATACAACGGAAAGAGCGAATGCTTGGTCCAATCTGAAATGATTTCGCCCTCACCATTCCAGACACCCTCTCGACCACTCTGGCCAACGAGAGGGTGTGCTGTAAAGAGTTAGTTGATTACTCGGGGGTGTACCATTTTAGAACTGGTTATTTTCGAACTCTTTGGTTTTGAACTCATTGATGGACTTGAAACACGATATTTTTTATCCACTGTAGAGTTCTAAAATTACCAGTTCTAAAGTGATACAACCCCCCCCCCCGATTACTCACCGTTCTTGCAGTTTCGCTTTGCTACCGTTCGCCAAAGGACGAGGTTCGTACTGAGAATGACTCTTGCCTTCTTCTCGGGCCTACTCATGCCACTGAACACCGTCTTCAGTGGCATGGTCGCAAAGATCTACTTAGAGGAGACTGATGAGGTTAGTGTTGCCTGCTCTGTAAAAATTTTAAAAAAACAACATTACATGGATCAAAAGGTGACAAAAGTTAGAAAAAGTGCCGTTATTACAGATAATCAACAATCAACGAGCACTTGATGCAGTGATGTCAGTCGTCTGGTTATACGTGGTCTCTGCTGCTGTGCTCTTCATATTATCCGCAGCTCAGGTAACAATTGCATTGATATTTATTACACTTTTAACATGGTATGTATTGACGGAATAGTAGGGTTTCATGTATTTCGCACATAATTACTTTACTATCAGCATTCCAGCAATATCTGCTGAGTTCTACTACAAACGAGCTAGTGGACAAACTCCGCAGGGAATATTTAGCGGCAATTTTACGAGCTAATGCTACGGTTCTCGATCAGAGTTCGCCAGGCAAACTGAGCTCAGCATTGAATGAGTGAGTGGTTCAGCATCGCAAGAAACTATAAAAATAACATCACAGCGATGATTTTCAGCAGTCTTCAGTGGCATGGTCGCAAAGATCTACTTAGAGGAGACTGATGAGGTTAGTGATGCCTGCTCTGTAAAAATTTAAAAAAAACAACATTACATGGATCAAAAGGTGACAAAAGTTAGAAAAAGTGCCGTTATTACAGATAATCAACAATCAACGAGCACTTGATGCAGTGATGTCAGTCGTCTGGTTATACGTGGTCTCTGCTGCTGTGCTCTTCATATTATCCGCAGCTCAGGTAACAATTGCATTGATATTTATTACACTTTTAACATGGTATGTATTGACGGAATAGTAGGGTTTCATGTATTTCGCTCATAATTACTTTACTATCAGCATTCCAGCAATATCTGCTGAGTTCTACTACAAACGAGCTAGTGGACAAACTCCGCAGGGAATATTTAGCGGCAATTTTACGAGCTAATGCTACGGTTCTCGATCAGTGTTCGCCAGGCAAACTGAGCTCAGCATTGAATGAGTGAGTGGTTCAGCATCGCAAGAAACTATAAAAATAACATCACAGCGATGATTTTCAGCAGTATCGAGACGATCCGCGATGGAATGAGTGAAAAAGTTGAGTTTTCCGCCAACTTGTTCTACAATTTATCCTTGTTTTACAGATCGCACTCCTAGTTCGAGCCATTGGCATGTATGTCATCGCAATCGATGTGGTACAACTGGAAGGTTGCCATTTTAGTCTCTTCCACTTATTGCTGAATTGATGATGATTCAATAGACGAACAAGTACAATCAGTCGTAGTGAATAATGAAAGCATGAAATGCAGTTTCATTGAAGGTAACAGTATGTCTTCTGCCACTCGGGCCTATCTGCGCGATTATCATGGGATTGATGGGAAAGGTATGCTATGTCATAAATACATTAGTGTAAATACAACCTGAAGCAGATGTATGCTCATTCAGTATTCTGCCGCATCAATGAAGCCACAGATGGAATCTGCTTCACATGCCGCATCCATTATCGAGGTTCAATGCTACCCAAATCATTTGCTTGCAAACATCAATATCATTTTACCAGAATTATTAATTTAAGAATCAATAGTTGGTTTAACAATGACAATTTTTATATTTACAGTCAATCATGCACGTGCGCACAGTGGCCTCGTGCAACGGACAAGCGGACATGGTCAAGGTTCGCATATTTTCGCTGTCACCTACTCTAACTTTCCTGGGCATCACAATCAAACTGTGATTCGAAGTGTACTTGAAGCACCCACGACATTATTCATGAAATGCATAAAAAGTTGTAGAGATACTCGGTCTCCCTTAGCTCGCTCTCCTCACTCGGGGCGAGAGTTTGCCTCATCAACGGGTTCTTCGAGGGCGCCTTCTTCTTTGCGATCTACGCATTTGCCATTGTCTCAGTAATGTTAGTTACTAATCAACACTTTTCCCGTATTCTTTTTTCATTACTTTAGTTTAAACATTAAAAAACCGGTAAAAAAAGAGTTTTGAATATATATTGCAGTATCGGCGTAGTCGATGCGCATGCCGGCGGAGCTTCCAAGGGATCGGTGCTGATAGCCTTCGCTTGTGTTACTCTGGGTGAGTACTCCGACACTTCTTCGGATCCCTGCCCACATGGATTTTACTCTGAATTAAGAGACCCTCCACGAGATAACGTAGCTTCTGAAAGGGGTTCACGGACGGCCTTTTTGCAACCCCTCCCAATCTTTCTGCGGTGAAATTCTCATACCGAGTGCTGATATGTGGCCCAGTTAGAGCACTCCTGGTGCACTTCCTGAAAAAGCGATCAGACAACGATACAGGGTCGAAAATCAGAATTTTCATCATTTTTTAGACGCCTTGAAAACAATTTGTTCGGAGCCCAAAAAGTTATTGTCATTTTCGAAATCTACGTAAAAAAAAGTACGTCTAGCCTCTTAATTTGAGATTTCAAAACCGAAGCCGTCGGCTACTATAGATCATAGAATGAATGGGAAAACGAGATCTCTCCCTACGCAACCGTGACCGATTCCGTTATTGAGTGTTAAAAGGCACACTTTAAGTGCTGAAATTGCATTAACAGTACCCATACACCAAATTGAGACCATAAACTAGAGGTACGGATAACTATAATACTTCTCAACATCATGTGCTCGACAACCTCGATTTTGGAGTTCTGCATTTCTGACAGGTTTTATCGGTTTCATCGGAAAAATAAACGTTCAAAATGTATCATATTGTCGTTATACTTTATTATTTCGTCTTTTCTGATTATACTGTATGGATTTTGATGTGAATTGAAGGGACACGGCTTCGAAAATTCGTGAAAATCTGAATTTTATCGATTTTTATTGTATTTGTTGATCAATATCACAGACATTACATCATTAATCTCGCAGAATATTAGTGCAATTCAATTAGTACAAATAATAATACAATTTCTAAAATATTTGGTTGAATCTGAGAAAAAAAATTGTCTCATCATGGAAAAAATGAGTATTCAAAAAAATTGAGATCTACATCTGTGACTCTGAGAAATCATTAAATACGTTATTATTTCTTATTATAAGCTGAAGAAAATGTAATTGGACCGATAATTTTGCATTTGGAGACTCTTAAAACCTGCAAAAATTCAATAAAATTCAGATTTTCACGAATTTTCGATGCCATGTCCCTTCAGTTCACATAAAAATCCACACAGAGTAATGAGAAAAGACGAAATAATAAATTATAACGACAATTTTATACATTTTGAACGTTTATTTTTATATAAAACCGAGGAAACCTGTCAGAAATGTAGAACAACAAAATCGAGGTGGTCGAACACACGATTTTGAGAACTAGTCATCCATATCCCTAGTTTATGGTCTCTATTTGGTGTATGGGCACTGTTAATGCAATTTCAGCACCTAAAGTGTGCCTTTTAAAGGGATCCGGACATCAAAAATCAAGTGTGCCTTAAATTGCGTCTCATCGACCCCAGTAGAATGCAATAAACTAAAAAAATTTTAAAAAATTATTTATACAATAAAAATAAATAATTAAATATATAGTGTATTACTGTGGTAGCGTGTAAATTCGACGTTTCAAAAAATTCAAAAAATATATATTAAAATTACTGTATTGGAAGCATCTTGATTATCGGTTTTCAGACAGGCTGCTCGGCCGTCTTCTTCGGCAGTTTCTTTGCTTTCTTTTTATTTTTTCGGTTATTCATGTTGTATTTCACTGTTTTATGGCCTGATTTGTATTAGAAAAGAGCTCGGTCATGTATAATGCGGTTAGTGAAGTAGTCTGCCCCTATTGAATAGCGAACGAGCGTTTTCTGATTGCTTCATAGTTCTTCTAATCGAACTGTTATTGCTTGCATTTGCTATCAGTACATGGCTATGGTTCGCTGCTCCGCTTACCCGCTACGATTCCACGTATGCCGGACAATTCGCGACGTTGCCGCGATGGGAAGGGAATGGTTAGTGCGCCCGAACATTCGCGAGGATGAGTTCAAGTTACTCGAAGAGTATGCTAACGACGAGTCAACCAGAGCGGTAGCGAAAATTGCTCGCCACCCGACTTCGTAAGGAGAAACTACCTGGACCGTGAGCCATATTGTAGGTCAAGAATGAACTGGTTAAAGATTGGCTACAGTACGCCATATTTCTATATCGACATCAGGTCTTCTCCGGCGGTTTGGAGGACTGCGAGAAGGTGCTCGAGTACGGATCGACAATGGCCCATAGAGTTCGACGGCAATAATACACGCATAAAGATACATGACTGATTAACATTCCAGCCCGAGCCAGCTCCTACGGTAGAAGCGATGGCAGATGTAATATCTGATCTACTTCTCCCATCGCCTTGTCAGACTCAGTCGGGAATATCTGGAGTACGTACAATAATATCATTCGAAACATTTATTCAATTATGAAAACAAGAAACTTGAACTATGGAGAAAAATCAAACTACAAAACAGTGAAACATTGATTAGATTTTAAACAAATATTATCGACTCGACGTCGAACTCTATGGGCCATTGTCGATCCGTACTCGAGCACCTTCTCGCAGTCCTCCAAACCGCCGGAGAAGACCTGATGTCGATATAGAAATATGGCGTACTGTAGCCAATCTTTAACCAGTTCATTCTTGACCTACAATATGGCTCACGGTCCAGGTAGTTTCTCCTTACGAAGTCGGGTGGCGAGCAATTTTCGCTACCGCTCTGGTTCACTCGTCGTTAGCATACTCTTCGAGTAACTTGAACTCATCCTCGCGAATGTTCGGGCGCACTAACCATTCCCTTCCCATCGCGGCAACGTCGCGAATTGTCCGGCATACGTGGAATCGTAGCGGGTAAGCGGAGCAGCGAACCATAGCCATGTACTGATAGCAAATGCAAGCAATAACAGTTCGATTAGAAGAACTATGAAGCAATCAGAAAACGCTCGTTCGCTATTCAATAGGGGCAGACTACTTCACTAACCGCATTATACATGACCGAGCTCTTTTCTAATACAAATCAGGCCATAAAACAGTGAAATACAACATGAATAACCGAAAAAATAAAAAGAAAGCAAAGAAACTCTTCAATTTTTCTTCATAGAAAATCAACGATCCGGAATGAAAATAGGAAAAAGAAGATTGTAATCAGGCGACAGATTATCGATAAAATAGTCTCCTCTCGGCAAAAATAAAAATATAATCAAGAATCAAGGAACATAGACTTAGCACTGTTTATCACAGGTATCATGGGTCAGTGGAGGAAAAACCTAATCCCCGGGAACAATTTCCAACTTTTTTTTTTATTTGGGTTCATATTATGGTGGTGGCATACACTAGAGCCAACTTCACGAAAAATCTAGGTCACAGGTCCCAGAGCCGGCTTTTAGTAAATTTCCGTTTTTTTAAACCGGCTCTATTGTATCTTAGCTCCCAGATGAGCTACAAAGATGGCGTGGGGCTCAAAATGAGCGGAAAAATATAATAAGAAAGTTTTATGTTTTGACCTAAGTGATTGGACAACATTTGGAAAAGATGATTTGAAAACCAACTTTTCGTGTCGAATAAAATCTGCAGCAATTTTGTGAGATACCATTCCCTGAAATTTTATTGCAGAATATATTAGGTTGTAACATAAGTTTTGTCGCATTTCGGAGGTTCACAATATTTCCATGAAGGATACTTCTCAAACATTATCAATGCCTGACCTCCTAGTATATGTTTGGGGTGTTCATGCACATTCAAACCATAGGGTAGAGCTGAACTGCGCACGCTGGCTATGCGAAAAATATTAATATGAACTGATTTAAATTTGGTGCAGATTTTGTTAATTCGTTTGATCGGGTGCTAGTTCGCAGAGATGAATAATGAAACAAACTTCTACAGCATGGTGATATACCCCGTCAATGCTCTTTCAAAATATACGCCAGATATGGTGCTATGTTGAGCGGAACCAAAGATATACTTCACTGAGTGTAAGGTTAGCCGCTGATTCGTAGCCAACTTGACCAACTCTTCTGAATCCAGAATTGCAACAACAGTGACTAACATAAGTGCGTTCAATTACCACTCATAGAGGTATAATTTATCATTAAACAAGTGAGAGAAAGAACACTCCACTTGTGGGAAATTTGAATTTTTATTAATTCAATTCGCGCACAATTTTACCAAAATTTGCAAGTTTAGGAGTTTCGAATTAAAGATTGTCATTCAAAAGCTATTTATTTCCAAACTTATCTCAAGTAGATACTAGTAAGGGAAGGGTTTATGGTTCGGATGGACACAACAAATCAGATATTGAACATGTGTGCGAGGTAGGAATATGAACAAAGTGCCGATTTCAGTAGTTTAATTTACATACCATCGTTCTGAATGGAGCCACTTATCTCAACAGAACCCAATCTACCCCAAACTTTGTCTGCACACTGACCACTTTGGGTGAACTATATTCCACCACTATTTGGATCTGGATATCTACTGAGAAGAAAATTCGGCTTGCGAAAGTTTTCGCGACCGTCACCAACCATCCACATTATACAAACTCGTCTACATTTCTAGAACGATTTTCGTTTGTCATTATCCGTGAGTGGTTCAAAATTATGCACATATGTAGTACTTTACGCAAATCACACAAAATCGGCATAATTTATCCTTTTCAAGAAGAGCTGATACGTGAAAATGATTTGTAATCCTTATCTCAGTACAACTTTGTCTGACTAATGTGCCTCCTCAACTGCCTTGACAGGACTGAAGTAAAGCGCGTAAGAAAGAGTACGAAGGCCCTCACTGATGATGAATAACGAAATTGAGATTAAATTAATTCGAAGAATTTCTGAGGTTAAAATGCATAAGAGATTGGACGCGACAAAACTTATGTTACAACCTGATACAAGCTGAAGTACATAGGTATAAAATTAAATTAAAAATAGGGAAATCGAAGAGGGTACTTTTTTGGAATATCGGCCCAAATCTCGAACTGTGTGAACGCCGATGTGAAAATTGTAATTTCCTGAACAGCTATAGATGAATTCGGAATAAATATTGTAGCTTAAGTTGTTTCATAGGCAGTAAAGTAAGATGACGCTATGAAACTCCAAGTTTCACTCATTCTGAAAAATCGATTTTTTACAACCCGATTTTGGCTATATTTTGGCTATTAATTTCAGTCCATTGAAAACCAACTAAAATATAAAGTAGTGACTACCACGAATATCTTAGGTCAAAACATAAAACTTTCTTATTATATTTTTCCGCTATACCTATGTACTTCAGCTTGTATATTCTGCAATAAAATTTCAGGGAATGGTATCTCACAAAATTGCTGCAGATTTTATTCGACACGAAAAGTTGGTTTTCAAATCATATCTTTTCCAAATCTTGTCCAATCACTTAGGTCAAAACATAAAACTTTCTTATTATATTTTTCCGCTCATTTTGTAGCTCATCTGGGAGCTAAGATACAATAGAGCCGGTTTAAAAAAAACGGAAATTTACTAAAAGCCGGCTCTGGGACCTGTGACCTAGATTTTTCGTGAAGTTGGCTCTAGCGTATGCCACCACCATAATATGAACCCAAATAAAAAATAAAAGTTGGAAATTGTTCCCGGGGATTAGGTTTTTCCTCCACTGACCCATGATACCTGTGATAAACAGTGCTAAGTCTATGTTCCTTGATTCTTGATTATATTTTTATTTTTGCCGAGAGGAGACTATTTTATCGATAATCTGTCGCCTGATTACAATCTTCTTTTTCCTATTTTCATTCCGGATCGTTGATTTTTTCTATGCAGAAAAATTGAAGGGCGCTCTGAACGAGGCGATTTCTGGACGCACCACGATTGTTATCGCGCATCGGTTGAGCACGCTCAAGGATGCTGATGCAATCTACGTGATTGATGAAGGAATCGTAGCAGAGAAGGGTAATGCATCATATTTTCCACGAACAGAGATAACAACTTTTTTACACTGCCCCAAAACGACGCTGTAAAATATGTTGATTTTTTTTTCGTCAAAATGTGCTGCTTTTTGTTCGTCCTTCTATTTTTTATCAGTTACATTATTGATCTTCAGGCGCTCACGATGAGCTGCTCGCTGCTGGTGGAATCTACTCGAGGATGGTGGAAAGACAGCGCCACGTATCGGAAGATCTGCCCAATGCGATGGACAAATTATCAGAACCGTTGATGATCGACACGACATCAACTGCTGAATCGAGCAGCGTAACCAGGAGCGTTCCTGAGGTGATACATTTTCGGCTAAATTAGATAGAATATTGTGGTGTTAAGTTTTACTAGATGCATCAATATTTGTATACCTTTGTATTAGGTTGAATCATAAGTTTTTTTCCAATTTTTGACGTGCAATTCAAAGTCACCTAAAAAGCGCTCTCAAAATCCTATCAGTACAGATCCGTAGGATAATATAGGGTATAGTTCACACTTATATTCATATGTTCGAATTGTGCCGTGCTTTTAAATCATTGAAGTAATCGATCGTTAACCACGATCGAATTTTTTACGAAAATTTTGAAAGAGTTGGGCTCGCTGTTTCTTTGCAGGGAAAATAGGCTGGATATCTTCACAGACATTATTGAGAATCCCCTTGAATGCTCTTTCAAAAAAAGTGGTTGAAAGCGGTGCTAGCTTACTCAAACCCAGGATTAGAGAATAGCAAATGAGCCACGTAGAAAATAAATCACACTTGAGTTGCCATTTTTCCTGCCTTTTGTGTTATAGAGACTGACTTTTGTATAGGAGCGCTTTAATCTTACTTTATGGAGTAACTTTACCATTCGTGAAATTTGGGACCTCGCGTCATCCCCTTTTCAAAAATGAGATTTATTGAAAAATCCTGATATTCGCCTCACCGATCAAAATTTTGACTTTTAGTTGTTATTTTTGGAGTACCATTTCTGAATTCGTAGGAATCCCATGACTATGCGAAGCTAATGAGGGATATTACAAGGGTAGCTGATGCTGATAAACACACAAATGTGGGACTTCCATCTATCATCTAATAATGAAGCTTTGAAATACACTGATTTCGATGTGTAAATTTCATCATATAAGTGTTGATGACTGCAGCTTGCGATTGTAATGATGAAAGCCCACCATAAAGCAAATATAAGCCCCTCATGTAGGAAGCTTTACGATGAGATAGGTTTGATTTCGATATATGGCCAGTGTGTGCGGATGCACAGTAAACGAAACACATTTTGGTCATGGCGAACTGAACACGACTCTGAAATTTGCACCTTATTTAAACAGGTCTTCTGTGCCAAATCCGAAGCACATGTATTATTGTGATGTACATTCATCACACTTCACGATAGTGTTTATTATTTTGCCCAATCACGACTCACTGGAAAGATCTAATCTGAGAAATTCGCAACTACATTCGTTGCTTCGGGCGGATACTTTGACTTCAAACTATGACCACTAGCCCCTCTCAAGAGGCCTGGACTAAAGTGCGCTAAAGAGAGCATCCATGCACTAATAATATGTAAATATCAAAATGATAATCAATTAGAACCAAAGACCAGAATATGCGAAACATTTAAAAGTAAAAATTGGAAAAAACTTATGATTCAACCTGATATATTTATTGTATATTTCATATCTCCATTCTCAGTCAGGGATCTCAAATTTGGCTTATACTGTTCACAGGGTGGAAAACATTATGCACCAATTTTCAAGTCTCTAGCTCTTCAGGGAACGGAGATATGAAATTGCAGGAATTCAAATTTTGGATCAAGCGAAAATGAACATAGCATCATTAGCTCATTTCAGGTTCCGACCCGGCCTTCCTCGTTCTTGCGGGTCTACCAGCACGGTTTTCACAGGCAGATGGCAGCGGCACTCTTATTCGCCGTCCTCCGAGGCAAACTAAACTATTTTAAATTACACAATCGAATACAAATCAATCTAACGTCTATCCAATTTCCGAGGTAGATGGTCGTGGGAGAGTACAGTTGCTAGAAAGTGCAAAGCTGTAATCAATTCAGGCCTGGAGATGACGTGCTACATCGTCATTGCTGCCTACATCTACGCTGCTTTAGGTGAATTTGTTATTTTTCATAAATCGATTCCTTCTGGATACCACCATTTGTCGTACAAATTTCTGGACGTAATGTCGCCTTACTTCTTCGCTATTCAGACGCTCGATCTTCCGATTATATGCATCATCTCGCTCTTTTCTGCGTGTATTCGGTTGTTCTCGGAGCCGCCGTGTGGGCATAGCTGACACTTGCGGTGAAAATCCATTCTCATTTCGTTCTCACCACTTGTTTATCTTTTGTTTTTAATACGAAATTCCAGTGCTACTTCTCCGGTCTTTGCTCCGAGAACGTAAGGGCTTTCGTACGAAGAACGGTTCTCGAGAAAGTACTGCACCAAGACGCCGCTTACTTCGATGCGACAAAGTAATGCCAGTCCCTGTTTCAAATTTATTTTTTGTTCTGAATTCAGTAATGCGACCATAGTTGGCGATCTCAATCAACAATCGGGTGCGCTGGCAGCAGTGAGTATTGCAACAATAATAGATAATCAGTCAATCATGGTTGTGGGGTAGAAGCGAATCGTTTTGCTCAAATCATTTGCTATTTTTTTTCTTTTCTTTGGAATGATAAAGGGGGGTATGACATTTGAGCAACGACATTTGCGCAACGGGGTAAAATACGACAAATGAGCAACACATTTTGCACATGCGACATTTGCGCAACGGGCCATAACTCATTTCAGGATCATCGTAGAGTGCCCAGATTGGGTACGTTGGGTAGCTATGGGGTTCACTCTACCGTAACCCACACTGGTCTTTGGTCTTTCTCCTCGGGGGCGACATTTGCGCAACGGGACATAACTCCTTTCAGGATCATCGTAGAGTGCCCAGATTAAGTACGTTGGGTAGCTATGGGTTCACTCTACCGTAACTCTACCGAGGAGAAAGACCTTAATTTTGGGTATATTCCACATCACGTTAATTTTGGGTATATTCTCCCACCACCTTAATTTATTTTTTTAAAATTTTTCATCTTAATTTTTCATCGTGAACATCAAAGATAACGAGAAATCCATGGAGGATATCGGGTGAAGAATCGAACACTTCGTAGAGGATCGCCTACGCCTTTCATATGATGAATTCCGTTGCGCAAATGTCGCCCCCGAGGAGAAAGACCAAAGACCAGTATGGGTTACGGTAGAGTGAAACCATAGCTACCCAACGTACCCAATCTGGGCACTCTACGATGATCCTGAAGGGAGTTATGGCCCGTTGCGCAAATGTCGCTTGCGCACCTAATTTTGTCGTTGCGCAAATGTCGTTGCTCAAATGTCATACCCCCTGATAAAGTGTTCAAGATCTGTAATTGATATTACGGGAAGTAATAGACGCACATCAGCACATGATCTGCGCAGGCGTTAGACGGCCGAATGGTGCTGTTCGTGTGGTGCTCAACATCTTTCTGTGCATGTATCGCAATTGCGCTCTGGCTGCAATGGCAGATTGGAGTGTATGGTAAGAAAAAAAGTAAATGCTGAGCTAAATGGGAATTCAAGGCCTTGCCGCTTCAATCATCTTCTTCGTTGTGTTGATTGCCCTTTTCTACATCATGTCAAACCTGCTGGAACAAGAGGCGCGACAGGATCATTCGTCTGAAGTATTGTACATTTTGCGATTGATAAGTAATACTTGTTTCCAGTTAGCGCTGGAGATTTTCGCGCAAAATCGCATCATTAAAGTCATGGCTGTGGAGAAGTATTTCGAGAGCAAATACGAACAGTCACAACTAGATGTCGCATCGATCAAGAACAAGGCAAGTACAACATCTTGAAAAAATATGTTAAGAATTTGCTTTCTAGGAATGTAAGCGTGGGATGAGATGTGTATTCCTACTTTTCCAGGTATCGATTGTTCAATCCATATCGTACGCGCTAAACGTATCCGCGATATTCATCTTCGGAGCGATTGCTTTTGCTACAGGCGCGAAATATGTCTTCGATGGGGAGCTCAGCGGACACTCTCTGTTCATGTATGTATATTATTGAGCCACTATTCAACTGATCCGCTTTTTGGGATGATATATTTTTCACATTTCCAGTAGAATATAGGGGCCTCCGTCTCTTCAAATGAGAGTGTAGAAAATTAAGGTCGTAGTAACGCTTCCCGAACACCAATTTTCAGCATCGGCATCTCCATCGAATTCTGCGGTTGCTGCCTGTCCATTGTCAATCCGGCCTTTCCGGATCTCGTGCGAGCAAATGCCGCCGCGAGAATACTCTATGCCTACTTTGACCTACCCAATCAGTCCGAAGACTCTGTGGAAGAGAAACAAGAGATAAATGGAGAAATGCTCGTGGATAATCTGCACTTCGCGTATCCTTCGCGACCAGACCATGATATGAGTAAACAACTGAATTTTAGTTATTACGTTAACGAAAGTATAGCCTCGTCCAAAGAATGATTTAGCTGATTGGAAGATCATTTTATTCATTGTAGGTCATTCGTGAACTAAGTATATCGGCGTCCGCCGGAGAATCGATCGCGCTTGTTGGCCCTTCAGGTAACGTGGGAAATCTGGTCATATAGTGCGTTAGGTTGAGTAACGCACGCTCCCGGTTCGAATCCAATCCGACACGTTACCACCCCGTCATGCCCCACGCATGTCAAATCGATTCAGAAGAAAAAGACATAAATGCAGGCTGTGGCAAGAGCACGTTTATTGCGATATTGGAACGATTCTACGAGCAGCGAGAGGGCACCATCAAGATGGGCGGACTGGACCATCGCCGACTCTCATTGGGGAATCTTCGCCATCAGATCGCACTGGTCGGACAGGAACCAGTCCTCTTTCAGGTAATATGATTTTTAAACAAATCTATATTATGTAATTTAACTATGCTGATGAAGAACATTAACCAGGGCTCCATCAAGGACAACATCCTGCTTGGCTGTGATGGGACGCTGGAGGACGTTAGGGACGCTTGCAGAATGGCGAATGCTGCCGAATTTATCGAGGCTCTGCCGGAGGTTCACATCGCCCCTTATTAATTGTTAGAACATCGGTTTAGAAATCCAGTACAATAATCTTCCGTACTATGTGAATACCATCTGCGTGATCAGCCAAGCAGCTGTGCTCGAACATCCTCCACCTTGAATGAACGACCTTGCAGGGATATGACACAGTTCTGAGCGCGATGGGTCGCTCGTTGTCTGGTGGGCAGAAACAGCGGATCGCCATTGCGAGAGCACTCGTGAGAAGGCCGACGATTCTTTTACTCGATGAAGCGACGAGTGCTCTCGATTGCGCGAACGAGCGGGTACGGTATACAACTACACCACGATAATTACAGGCAAATATCTGATTGTATGACGATGAATGCGTAAATTTTTGTGCTGAAAAGCAATGCACGTTTATCGTTTCGCATGATTTTTATGATACATGTACAGAGAATCTAATCATTCACATTTTGTTTTCAGGCAGTAAACGAATCTCTGTCGAGGGCAGCAACAGGAAGGACTTTGATATCGATTGCACACCGATTGTCAACGATCAAAGTGTGTTTCCATACACTGTTTTGAAAGGAAGTTGCCCAAAATTAAAATCAGGACGCAAATCGCATCTTCTTCATCGAAAATGGAACTGTTGTCGAATGGGGCACGCATGAGGAATTGTCGAAGAGGAGCGGCAAATACGCGTCCTACGTCAAGGCGCAGAGCCTCGAGTGAAAGTGGTGAAACAAATGCGGTTCTAATGAATGTATTGTGTTTTAGAAAAATAAAATTACCTGAGATAGTTTCAGTTTGTACTTTTGAAATTTCAATCTATAAAAATACATTATTGTAGTGAAATAAGGATTACAACTGGATCAAAATGAAATGACGAATTTGAGCGCCGCATTTTCTTCTCGTTTTTCTACGAACTCATAGCGAAAAGAGACGAATTCTTTGCTGAGTGATCTTTTTTTTCACGCGAAATGGCAAGCATCTGTGATGGATTCGGATTTCCTGTTGACAAACTGCACTCACTCTTGCAAGGCATCTCGATAACTGGGCGTCATAAGGATGAGAAATGAGGTGAATCATCCTAGAACGACGTCGAGGAATAGATGGGCTGCCTGAAAAAGTAGTGTTCGTAATTCGGGATCTTCGCATCCTCATTCAACACGCTCTCGACCTGTGGAGATAGCGACAACTATCCTAATTACAAACTCTATTCAGAATGTAGGCCGATACAATTGTGCTTAGAATCTTACCTGCATTAGCACCAAATATCGCGCTAGTGGCTTTCCACAATGTGGCGTTTTCGCAATCATTAAATAACAAGCCAGTGCGCTGAGGACGACTGAATGGATTGCTGAAACGTTATTTTGACTAGCATGTCAATCAAAAATAAAATGTATGTCTTCATCAAAAAATGGAAAACTAACCAATCGAATGTTCGAATATCGGCATGAAAGTTATCCAGAACACATTCAGAGTTAGATTCATTCAGCTTCAAACAAAAAAAATTAAATACAGACGTTTGTTGAAAATAAGATATCTGACCATATGAAAATTCGAAGTCACGGTGCATTTCTGCGAATATATAGGCGCTTTGAAGTAGATTACAAGAATTTACAACAAGGAACTCCCACAGCAATCTGTGAATCGGTGCAACGAAGTTAACATAAAAGATTCGAAAGGCATCGAAAATAAAGGTGCAGTCAACAATTTTACAGTCATCAAGGTGGTGCATTCCGGTAAGGCCGACAGCTACTCGTATCCCTGCTATTCCAAGAGCTCCAAGGAAACGTTATATACAAGATTAAGACTCAAGGCAAAATAATAGTGCGAGCTATCATATTTTCAACCCAGAAATTGATTATGGTACTACTAAATGAACAAAGAATGCGGAAATATATTTCATATAACTGCAAAAAACGGACAAAGTCAATTTTTGATGTGATCTACCAGGAAAAATCTACCTCTATTACTCTGGTTCAGAGGTACACGGTCTATCGAAAATCAATGAGAAATTGGGTGGTTACATTTTCCATGCGCAAGAGTTGTGGAGAAACTTTGCGATTCTACGAAGAAACACGTTCTATTATGTTAAACTCTATATTATATCCTTGAAAGGGAATGCCACCGATCATGTCAGCTACTTCTCTGCAGATTCCATTGGGTAAACCCAAAATCAGGTTATCATCGACTTTCTTAGAAATAATTGTGTTAAATCGATAATTGGTTGAATGTCAACTACAGTCACCATGAAAAACCGAAATCCAGCTATCACAAACTGAATTATTCGCAAACCACATTTTGTGATCTTTGCCCAACTGCCCATTACAGTAACTCGCAATTTTACAATAACACAAAATACCGTAGTCGTCGTCAAATGACTATTTTAACAAGTAGGGTTGGTTGTTTGAATCTGGAAGGAGAGCTCTCCTCGCGCGTGTTAGAATTCGATTACTTAGAACTCATAAGTTATGAGTGAAACTGTTCTGAAACCGCCACTCTGAAATATCGTGAAAAAAACAGAAACAATGAAGAGTTTCTCAGTTAGAAACAATTACATCTACGACCTGCAGAAAGTCTCTCATATACGTACAGTACCATCGGAAAGTCAGGGGACACTTTTTGAATCTTTTGTAACATTTTGCCCAGGACAGGCATCATTCTGATATTATGGCTGCCTTGAACCAGTATCTAGCTTGGCTAGGAGCCGATATCTGATTTTTTGATCTCCATTTTGCAGCTCGGCTGCAGCCGATGTGCGACCGAGCAGCACTTTCAAAAAAAATTTAGTGGAATTCAGTACCAAATTCAGTGGAGATTATGATCATGATATTGGGGCATTACAAAATTGCATAGTTATTGGGTATTGGGGTGTCCGGAAAGGTCGTATAATGCTTCGGAAAAAAGTCAGTTTGCGATCAAATGCAGTGATTGCGCAATCTGTTTGTCAACAATGTTTTGCATCATTCTGACGTTGATTAGTGAGAGGATTTAATCAGTCTCCTAGTTGCTACATTGATTCTTGTGATGGACTCCCATCTCTACCTCCGAGCAGTTTTACTTCATTACTACTGTCTTGGCCAATCCGTGAAGGAGGCCCACTCTGCCCTGGCCCAGTCGGAAGGAGCTGACGCCCCCTCCATACCCTTCTACTATAAGTGGTTCCCCCGCTTCAAGAAAGGGGAGTTTGGTCTCGATGATCAACCCCGCTCTGGACGCCCTCCCTCCCTAGATCTTATTGGGTAATTACGACGCAACCAAACGACACTTTTTCAAAATAGCATTATTCTTACATACATTTTTTCCTTCTCGTCATACTTTCTGAGATTGGAAGTGACCGAGGCCTAACCAGAAATTTTTTTTGAAAGTGCTGCTCGGTCGCACATCGGCTGCAGCCGAGCTGCAAAATGGAGATCAAAAAATCAGATATCGGCTCCTAGCCAAGCTAGATACTGGTTCAAGGCATCGAAATGATCGCCATAATGAGTACAGATGATCCTGAGAATATGGAAACAAAATATCGATATTTGCCCTCAGGGCATGAAAAAATAACTTTTTTGAGGACCATATTTTGGACATCCATAACTTTGTGGGAAATGCAGATAAAAATCTGTTTTTTGCATAGGAATGTTCAAAATGTATGAAAGATATGATTCCCAACTTTTTAGAGCGATTGGATACCTTTCCTGCCCGCGGCGATGGTTTTCCGGAGGTATACTGGTGTCGGGAAACACCGTGTTTACCCCTATGGGCGAGAGAGTGCAGACGACGAGAGTGCGTAAACAGGGTGTTTCCCGACCCTAGTATACCTCCGGAAAACCATCGCTGCGAGCAGGAAAGATATCCAATCGCACTAAAAAGTTGGGAATCATATCTTTAAAGGAGGAGTAAACTCAAAATTCATTTTTTGAAGCTATCATATGCGCTGCCTAGAGCTCCACACCGATAAGAAGCTCCGAAATTTTCACATTGATATCTCCATTCCGAACAGAGTTATAGCTAGTTGGCTGGGAGCCAGATGAGGGAAAGCTCAGGGAAGGGGGCGAGATAGCACGCGACTTGAAGACGGTGCGTCCCTAGGTGAAACATATTCCAACAGGGCGCGCGTTTGCATTTACTCCTCCTTTAATACATTTTGAACATTCCTATGCAAAAACCAGATTTTTATCTGCATTTCCCACAAAGTTATGGATGTCCAAAATATGGTCCTCAAAAAAGTAATTTTTCATGCCCTGAGGGCAAATATGGATATTTTGTTTTCATATTCTCAGGATCATCTGTACTCATTATGGCGATCATTTCGATGCCTTGAACCAGAATCTAGCTTGGCTAGGAGCCGACATATGATTTTTTGACCTCTATTTTGCAGCTCGGCTGCAGCCAATGTGAGACCGAGCAGCACTTTCAAAAATTTATTCTGGTTAGGCCTCGGTCACATCTCCAATCTCAGAAAGTATGACGAGAAGGACAAAATTTATGTAAGAATAATGCTATTTTGAAAAAATTGTCTATTGATTGCGTCGTAATTATTGGGGTGTCCGGAAAGTTCGTATAATTTTTTTGTTTTTATTTTTTATTCAATGCTTTACAATTCTCAGTGACCAATGTATGCCCCCTTCTTTCTCACTACCTCCCTCCAGCGATTGGGCAGGGTCTCGATTCCTCTCTTCCAGAATGCGGGTTTCTTCGAGACCGCCCAGTTCACGAAAGCCCTCACAACTTCATCTCGATTCTTGAACTTCTTTCCTTTGCAGAAGTCAGAGAGAGAGAGAGCGGAAGCTGTGGTAGTCGCATGGGGAGAGATCCGGGGAATACGGTGGATGGGGAATCCTCTCGATCTTCAGCTCGTCCATTTTCTTCTGGGTCATCTTCGCTCGATGTGGGCGAGCATTGTCCATCAGAAGAAGAATTTTGCCCTGGTTCAGGAGTCTGGGAGGGACTCTGATCGCGACATCTTCCAGTTGTTCAGAGAAGAGGTCGGCATTGATGCTGGTGCCAGGGGCGAGGATCTCCCAGTAGATGGGACCGAGCACTGAGAAGAAGAAGCAGAGGAGTTCCTTCTTTCCGTGCTCTTCCTTCTTCGGGACGGGCGTGGGCTTCTCATCTGCATCCACCCATTGCAGTCTCCTCACAGGGTTATCGTACGTGATCCACTTCTCATCTGTAGCGATGATGGAATTGACCCATCGAAGATTGGATCTACGATGGAGTAATTCCCGACGGACTTGAACACGATTTTTCAGCTGTTCGGGGGAGAGGTCATGGGGAATCACTTGTGGGAGTTTCGGCTTCTTCCCAGATCGATGGAGGATATCGGACACCGTTGATCTGGGAGTACCAGTATCCTTCTTCAACTCACGCACACTGGCCATGGGCTTGCGCTTCAGTGTGCGGAGAACGAAAGGCTGATCGAGGGAGGGAGGGCGTCCAGAGCGGGGTTGATCATCGAGACCAAACTCCCCTTTCTTGAAGCGGGAGAACCACTTATAGCAGAAGGGTATGGAGGGGGCGTCAGCTCCTTCCGACTGGGCCAGGGCAGAGTGGGCCTCCTTCACGGATCGGCCAAGACAGTAGTAATGAAGTAAAACTGCTCGGAGGTAGAGATGGGAGTTCATCACAAGAATCAATGTAGCAACTAGGAGGCTGATTAAATCCTCTCACTACTCAACGTCAGAATGATGCAAAATATTGTTGACAAACAGATTGCGCAATCACTGCATTTGATCGCGAACTGACTTTTTTCCGAAGCATTATACGAACTTTCCGGACACCCCAATACCCAATAACTATGCAATTTCGTAATACCCCAATATCATGATCATAATCTCCAATGAATTTGGTACTATAAGCCATAATATCAGAATGATGCCTGTCCTGGGCAAAATGTTACAAAAGATTCAAAAAGTGTCCACTGACTTTCCGACGGTACTGTACGTATATGAGAGACTTTCTGAGAGAACTGAGCCATATCCCCTATAGGCCGTACAACGAAAAATAAAGTTCTGATTTTAAGATCTCCGTAGGGGTAACTTTTCACGTAGAGTTCGAAAATCGACCTTAGAAAGCCGTATCTCTTACCCCTCGTGTTGCGCTGAAGTTGGGTGGTCGGTTTTCGTAAATCGTGAACGGCTCATCCAAACCCCACAAATGCATAGTAATTCTGAAAGATCTCGACGAGATAAGCATTTTCACTGTTGGAAGTAAAAGTCTAGCTCTTCTGTGAAAAAAGTTATGACCAAAGCTGTGAAAAAAGTATTCTCAAAAATTCCGCCCTGAAAAATTTTTTGGCGCGTTAAGTAAAATAAAAGTTTTCAAATTATTCCTCATCAAAAACTACCCCTAGAAATGTTTCTCTCATTTCGAAAGGAGTGATTATTTTGGTAGTTCTGGCTAGCGGAACAGTCAAAGCTCCGGTTTCGTCAATTTTTCAAGTCGGCTGTCTGCAAAAGTAGAGCTCAGAATTTAGTTCCAACGCCTGAAATATTTCATAAACACATTATTCGAAACGTTTCGACTCGGAAATACGTCATACAGACTGGCCAAAACCAATAATGGTGGTCCAATAGTTACTTTTTTCGACACAGCCTTTTCACGCACTTTGACGATATGTTTTGACAATCATACCGCAATAACAAAAGGTTCGACAGTTGATAGATTGTAAATATGTAATAGCTAAGATATATTAAACACTTATAATTTGTTTTAGGACCACTCCTACACTTTTCAAGTATGTAACAATCCGATATTTGTAAATTTCGTGCCCATGTAGCATGCATCCCGAACGACAGCAGCTTCAAACATAACTTTTAAACGTTGTAGTGCGAAAATTCGGATTCTATGGGTGAAAATACACAAAGATGAACGTTGTAGTGCGAAAATTCGGATTCTATGAGTGAAAATACACAAAGATTTCATATGTTTCCGTCATATCGACATTTTCACCCCCTACTGCTCCAGGGGGCAAAAATGAAAAATTATTTTTTTTCGCAAATGGTATTTCGTGAATATATTTTCTAGTGTATTTTCACTTGTAGAAACCGAATTTCCACGTTAGAACGCTTAAAAATAATGTTTGGGGCTGCTGTCGTTCTCGAATCATGCGATAGGGGCACGAAATTTACAAATATCGGATTGTTGCATACTTGAAAAGTGTAGGAGTGGTCCTAAAACAAATTATTATTGTTTAATATATCTTAGCTATTACATATTTTCCATCTATCAACTGTCGAACCTTTTGTTGTTGCGTTATGATTGTCAAACCATATCGTCAAAGTGCGTGAAAAGGCTTTGTCGAAAAAAGTATCTATAGGACCACCATGATTGGTTTTGGCCAGTCCGTATGGCGTATTTCTGAGTCGAAACGTTCCGAATAATGTGTTTATGAAATATTTCAGGCGTTGGGAGTAAATTCTGAGCTCTAATTTTGCAGAAAGCCGACTTGAAAAATTGAAGAAACCGGAGCTCTGACTGTTCCACTAGCCAGAACTACCAAAATAATCACTCCTTTCGAAATGAGAGAAACATTTCTAGGGGTAGTTTTTGATGAGGAATCATTTGAAAACTTTTATTTTTCGTAACGCGACAAATAAAATTTCAGGACAAAAAATTTTTCAGGGCGGAATTTTTGAGAATACTTTTTGCACAACTTTGGTCATAACTTTTTTCACAGATGAGCTAGACTTTTACTTCCAACAGTGAAAATGCTTATCTCGTCGAGATCTTTCAGCATTACTACGCATTTGTGGTGTTTGGATGAGCCGTTCACGATTTACGAAAACCGACCACCCAACTTCAGCGCAACACGCGAAACGAGTGGTAAGAGATACGGCTTTCTAAGGTCGATTTTCGAACTCTACGCGAAATGTTACCCCTAGGGAGATCGTAAAATCAGAACTTTATTTTTCGTTGTACGGCCTTTGGTGAATCCTATCAGACAGTCTCTCATATCACGCCATTCACGAGAGAATCGAGCTAGAATGAGAGTTCTTGGGAATGGAGGGAAAATCATGAAATGAATTCTAACCGGATTTGGCCACCCTGAGGCATGTCTGAGTGACCCTCGAAGTCTCATTATCCAGACTTCAATTTGGAGCTCCCTATGTAGGGTCGTATACCGGCATCACCCACTTTGAGAGCTGTTTTCTCGGATACGGTAAAAGATTGAGCGAAATTGACCTCTGAGTGAGCCCTACTCATTTTTCGAGCTCTATCGATCTATACGAACCATTTTCTCTAAAACTTATTTTTACGAGTGGTACACTTCAGGTCAATTTGCTCAAAAATGTAGGTAAAGCAGCAGCTCAAATTTTCACAGTAGATGCAGCTCAACGACAGCTTTCGAATGAGTGGTTTGCCAAAAAAATACGAGAACCCTGGTGAGAGTATCGCCCTTTTTACTGCGTCTGGATCGTTTGAACTTTATTTTCAACATACGATTTCATTTCACACCGCTCTTTTCGGAGCGCTCGGCCGAAAATGATCGAATTCATATCGCTATCCCTGTTGAAAATAATGTTCAAACGATCCAGACGGAGTAAAAAGGGCGAAACTTTCACCAAGGTTCTCGTATATTTTTGGCAAACCACTCATTCGAAAGCTGCCGTTGAGCTGAATCTACGTTGAAAATTTGAGTTGCTGCTTTACCTACATTTTTGAGAAAATTGGCCTAAAGTGTACCACTCGTAAAAATAAGTTTTAGAGAAACTGGTTCGTATAGATCGATAGAGCTCGAAAAGTGAGTAGGGGTCACTCAGAGGTCAATTTCGCTATATTTCACCGTATTCGAGAAAACAGCTCTCAAAGTGGGTGATACCGGTATGCGACCGTACGTAGGGAGCTGCAAAATGAATTATGCACAGAAAGATTTCGGGGGTCACTCAAACATTCCTTAGGGTGGCCAAATCCGGTTAGAACTCATTTCATCATTCCCATGCCCAGCTCGATTCTTTCATGAGAGGCGTGATATATATCTACTTATATGGGGCTACTTTTATTAGGCTGTCAAGAAATTTTCGCTCGATTTGAAACATGATGTTTGAGCCCGCCTAAAATCTTTTTCGTTAAAGACCTCAAGCTACCTCGGTAGCATGTAGTAGGGGTTTACTTGGGCAATGTATGCATATGTACGAATCTCGTCATGCCTTTTGGATATCCGTAAAATCCAAGTTTTATCAAAAGTTATATTTTCACTATTTTCTTAAAATATTGTTTGCTCCTCGTATTTTGAGGGGGAAAATTACCGTAAAATCTCACATAGCGGAGTAAGAAGCCCGTTGGCAGTTCTATCCAAAAATATGTCTAAGGTCGTTCCTGCCTCAACATAGCACGAGTAAAAATTCTTTGGATTCGACTATGGCCGAGGAAAGAAGTCTCAAGCGATCACGTTTCCTGCTTCGAGGTTCATTCAGACTGGTTTCTAAATAAGTGCGTTTCCATGATATACTATGGTACTACATATCACAGAGAAACATTTGAACGCACGCCTTTTCTACTTTTAGAAAACACCGAATTTCAGTATTGTTGAATAAATTCAAATATAGCCAAAATTTCGACTTTTGGTGTTCGGCGAATGAATAAATTTCCTCAAAAGGGTGCTTTCCCCCGACTTATATGAGAGGAATCGCGAGAGATTCGACCACGCCGCGGCGGTAGGAACCAAGTTTCTCTTATCTTGAAACAAATTTGGCGACAAGTACTTCAAATGATGCTCTTTCAAACTGCGTCGTCAGAATTTCGATATATGTCGTCATCGTCGAGATTCAGAAGGCCAAACATGGTACTATCTCTTTTCGAAAGTCAAACCGGGATCACATAAATGATCATATATGCGTTTAAAATAACGATAGAAAGTCGTTCTTTGTTTAGAAAGAAAGCTGAGAACATGCTCTACAACTTTCATGTTGACATAATCATTCCTGGCGCTCATCCTGGTGCGGCGATGTCGGGTGAACCAAAAGTACCATAACTTTGGAAATCGGAAAAACTCTCTGAGTTTTCATGCTTAAGTTGAAGTTCATATAAGTGCCTCACTTCTCACCAAAAATGAAGGAAATCGGATTATAAACAAAAAAATTGCCCCAGAAAAAGCGCCCAGAAAATGAGTTCCGGAATACAGTACTTCCGCATCTCCAACTACCCTTATTTGGGCTCGAGATAATCCAAAAACATCCAAAACAACATTTTGAGCTGTTTCCCCCATATTATAACACCTTCCTTTGTCAAAAATGACCATCGGAGCGAAAACTTGAAAATCGATATTTTGGCCCCATCAAATCGCAGGATAGGTCCAAAAGCACTAAATGGGTTCCAAATAGTGTAAAAGCATCCCCCGAGACAGCTCAACTCAACTAAAATGGGCTCCTAAAAGTATGATATTTCGTCTGAGGAATCCACGGAGAGGCGTAATACTGTACCCCTCGACAAAATAGACATATAGACTCGGCTTTTGGATAGAAATGTAGAACACGATGAGCTAAGCATTTCATCTGTTGAAAGTGAGTCTCTATCTTTTCGTTGAAACATCCTACAGAGCCTAGAAGTTGGCCAAAACCGACGGGAGACGCGTGCGGGAGAGCGCTAAATAGAGGGGAGGGAGAGGGAGGTCAGCCGGCGAGAGAGCCAGACGGGTAGAGCGCGCGCTCTCGGGAGATTCTACCCTACTTCTGACCAACTTCTAGGCTCTGTAGCACGCTTCAACGAAAAGATAGAGACTCACTTTCAACAGATGAAATGCTTAGCTCATCGTTTTCTGCATTTCTATCTAAAAGCCGAGTCTATATGTCTATTTTGTCGAGGGGTACAGTATTACGCCTCTCCGTGGATTCCTCAGACGAAATATCGTACGTTGTTTGTTTTGCAGATCGTATAAACTATTGGTACAATGAAGTTCAATGAACTCCCGGTGTCACATGGTTTCGATGAATGCTTTTCGCATTTTCACACTAACAAGCTAACTGATATCCTCAGGATTATTCGAATGGGCGGGGCACAATCATCAAACGTCACATAAGGGAGGGATGTATGATATATAAACCTCGCAATTTCAAAAAAATGACAAAATTGGTTCACGCGAGCACCTTGATTTTGGTTCTCTATCTGCACTCCGCGTTCAAGTGAGTATTTCCTTATCGTAAAGAAAGACATGCGGGTGACGATTTCCATAATTATCAGGTGTTCTCAGAGGTAGCGGGAATGAGAAAACGGACTCGGCAAGCCGGCTTCGCAAATATGTTTTTGCAGATGTTCCATATCCCGATGGAGTGCGATGTTTCATGCCAGTGCGATCTCATAGACAGCCAGATTGTGCGCGTGGTCAAAAGATGTTGAGAGTGGATAAATCGTTGTTATTGCTAGAATCTTCGGCATCCACAACGAGCGAGATCACACTCGACACGACTGATACGACTGAGGACTGAGTGTGACAGCAAAACAGCTCGAGTGGATGCGTGCGATTAATGAAAATATTAATTATTGTATCAATGAAAAATTAGCACAGGCGTATTCTGCTTGAAATTTGAAGCAGATTCATTTTTTTAAACGGGCCATTATATCCCCTGTGGGCTAAGCATCGTGGCTCCAAAGTCGGCAGATTTCGATAGCCGTCGACTTTGACATCGTCGAGGATGGAGATGTGGAACAAAACTTGATGATTTCTGTTAAGGGAGGGGGGATGGGCTGTCCAAAATTGCACAGAGCCCAATTTCGACTTTTCCAATGTACCAGGGTTTATTCGAACCTTACGCGACACGCGTGCTATATCAGCTGCCAAAGTTGCATCGTCATCCAAGAATACTACTATAACCTAGAAAACTTAATAATAAAACACGATACATCATGAAAACAGATTCAAACTCGTATTTGTTACATTTTCGGGCATTCATGTTTGAAAATTGTCGATGGGCAATTTGTTAGATTGGCAAACATGCACTTAACAAATCGCAAATTTTTCTCCCGCAGTTCAGTTCCAATGAAACTATTGCTCGTGGTGAAACGCGATTGTTTTCTACCTTGGAAATCATTAGTTTCCTTCGAATGGTCTCTAATGTGGCTACATGCTACCATGACAATAAAGTATAATCGGAACGGGGCGGTGAATTGTCGGCAACAGCCCATGTCCATGTCAATACACTTTAATATGATATCCATTCTATGACGTGGCAATTATGAAATACTATGTAGTCATGATCTTGCGTTAGACTTCGGCGAATGCATACTTCCGACGCACTACCGAGGACTTAGTGAAGGTAGCATGTTGAAGAGTCATTGTTCAAATCGTTAGTATTAAGAGACCCGCTCCGTAAAACTCGACCATATCGACCACCTTGCGGACACGTTTGCCCTAGCAACGGGAACCGTGGGAGCTCACTGTGGTGGGGGGAGTGCCCTAGGCCTGCATTATTGAAATTCACCTCTTATTATATGTTATGGCCATTGAGCAGCTAAATAATATAATTAAAGAGGAAAACGGACAAAAAATCATATTTTCTTAAGGATGCGAAATCGACTCAAAAGTCAATATATGTTTCACTTGTGGTGCCCCGATGTTGTTAAAAAGAGTGGTATTGTATAGGTTTAGTATCATTACAATCCATATTGATCGTTCGTTTTGCAGTAATTGAAAACAATCTTAATTGAAATTTCCCTTTTTATGCATATTTAAGCCAATTTTGTGAAATTTGAAGATGACAGGATTTGCCGAGCTTATGTTTTCGTTAATCTAGTGGAAGTGAAGTACAAGTTTCTTGCATAATAGGTGGGATTTGATCTACTTAGGACGAGATTATAATTCCCAAATTTTGAAATTTTCGAGGTTGCGAAAAGTGAATTTTTTGAAATGTGTGAAAATGTAATCTTTTCAATGTTAATAAACATATCTTAGCAAGTAATGACTATATGTGATAAAAGTTAATCACTGCAGTCAATGAATTGAAATATATGAATTTTTGAATGTTTGGAGGACTTCAAAGTGACACATTCGGAAATCATTTCTCGAAAGCGAAGAAGCTGTCGAGATTACCTTTGTAGCAGAAGTTAAGCTACATAGTACCGAGTGTATGGGCGATAGAAAACCTAAGGGATTGGGTTAACTGGAGACTAGGAAATTATGCTCAAATATTGGTATTTTCGAAGTTGTGAAAAGTGATTTTTTTTCAAAATGCAAGAAAATGAGATATATTCAGTATCTTCAAAAGTATCTAATCAAGGACAATCTATAAATGTTAATAGCTAATCATTGTTGTAAAAAGATTGGCAAAAATGAATTTTTGAATTTTTGCGTTTCTTTAAATTACACGTTCGAAAATTATTTCTCAAAAGCGAAGAAGCTATCGAGATTAGCTGTGTAGCAGAGGTGAAGCGCCATAGTCCTAAGTATATTGGTGTTGGAAAAGCTAAGGGATTGGGATCGAAATGAGCCAGGCAGGAAAGAAAAAGTGAAATTTGAGGTCAAAAAATGGTATTCAGAATCGATCGATTTCTACACTTAATGTCTTTTTAACAACATCGGGGCACCACATGTGAAACATATTTTGACTTTTGAGTCGATTTCGCATCCTTAAGAAAATATGATTTTTTGTCCGTTTTCCTCTTTAATTATATTATTTAGCTGCTCACCTTCCCCGTCCAACGCATTCAGTCAATCAACTAATGGTTATGCATAGTTGATGTAGGCTTGGGAATACTTTTCACGCGATGCAAAATCGGGCCAATTCGATCAGCAAGGATGACACTATTCACAGTCAAAATCTACTTCGTGCTTCTCAATTGATCGTAACTCCAAGGGCTGAAGTGATTGAGACAAAAGCGATGGATTGTTGAGAAGCCTATTACTGGGACATATAATTTTACACTTCGGAAGTTCTGGTCCTCTGAATCCTCGCTTAAAATTTTGGCTAAATCAACAAACTACGCCAATTGGAAAAACCTTGTTTTATATTTTCTGGCACTGTACTCGTATAGATCGACCTCGAGAGCTCAATAGTCGCTCATTATTGTTTACCTTCCTATCTTAGTACATATTTATATTTAGGAGCAGATTCATAAATCAATAGGTAATTAGGATATTTCGGAACTGCGATGTAGAAATTGAAACATTGAAATCAGCACGTTTTGTTGTTTCTCTCTTCTCACTCGCAATGAAGACCGAGTTGTTCACGATTAACTGAACAAGCAACTCTTGCCCTACTGGATATATGTTGGGCAGATTCAGGAGGTCTCAAATATTTGAGAAGTTGAGCTCAGCCAAAAACACCGAAAAACGCTATTTTCGGCAGTTTCGATATGAAAATAATTTTCTCACGTTCAATAACCGCTATTTCATATTTCATATTTATCCTGACGTCAGGCACAATGGTCCTGCAGGAGGGTGACTTCGGTGTGGATGGAATTGGGATCTTCGGTATCAGAGCGTCGTTAAGTCAATGGATGGGATCTTCTTTGGCTTCTCTGGTCAACTGTAGGGACGATCGTGACGGATCTCAGTTGAGCATCGAAGTAGATCATCCTGCCGCCGAACACCTGACTTGCGCCGGTTAGGAACTCACAACGCAGACTTGAGCGAGGCTTTCTTGACGTGCATGGAAGAGTCATTCATAGTCAACAAATTACTTATCACTCTCTTAAAGAAGGAAAACTTGCAATTTCTGCACGGGACAACGATCGCAACAATCCCTATCCGCAACAACAAAGCAATCCCAAAATGCCGAAGTTTCAAACTGTTTTTTAACTGAGCAAAGGGTTTCACTGAAAATTGAACTAAGTGACGAGATGAACAAAGGAGAAACATGCCTACAGTGTCCGAATGATTTTGAGGAAAATGTGTTTCGGGAGCCCCAAGGGTTCAAATTTGGCTGACGCTCCTTATTTATTTTCATAATATTTCTCTCACCGATCGATCTGTCGCTATTGACTATGGCGACAATGATCCCTTACCTTTTTTCGACTATGAAACATAGTGACGTACGAATGCTCTTTGAAGGTTTGCAATTTCTATGTCCCTCTTCGTCGAGAATGGGCGCTGCTCTTAGGGGTGATCAACTGCTCAAAGGAGGCGATTACGTAAGTTATTCTACTGGAATTCGAGAAACGATAACACGATCTATTCATTCTACATACTTTCTAGACCGGTCGATGGGCGATGTAGTGAATAGGATGAAGAGAGCGTGGTATCGATTCCCGAACTCTACTAAGTAAATGATTCATACGATCATCTGCCCCTGTTAGATCACGATATCAGTTTCTTTCATTTGCACGTTCACATTAGGTCAATCTATTGTTTTCTGGATCCATGCACTCGAAATAGGTCAAGACGTAACTCTGAAGTAGAAAACATCTCTTTCAGATACGTGCTTGACGACAGTCGCAGGGGTCAGGCTGCAGTGGTGGTTGTTGGCGGAGCGGGAGAGGCGTTCAATGCACAACCAGGCAAGCATGTGATCTCGCTCACCAACCGAAAGGTACACAATGTGATCCTGCAAGATGGACTTACCATAGTGGTAGATGAGGAACTTTACTAGCTAACCATTCAACCTTCCGGGATTCATCAAAATCGCGCTCGAGACTGGCGCGCATCTAGTGCCATCCTACGCGTTCGGCGAAAACGAGCTCTACAACCAGATCGAATTTGAGGAGGTGCGACCCCCCCCCCCACTAGTTTACTGCTTTAGACCCTCAAAATGTTCAGCCCTTTACATTTTCAAACAAATCGAAAACATTGCACTCGAACTTTCTCATGAAATTTAAAGCATTTGACATCCGGGTTCGCAACAGACATGCCTCTGCTTTTTTTGTGACACATTGTGTTCAGGGTTCGAAAATACGTCGCTTCCAAGAATGGATGAAGAAAGTGTGTGGTATTCCAGCGGTGCTTTTCCATGGCCGTGGCCTGTTTAACTACAATTTTGGCGTGCTTCCATTCAGGTTTGCGAATTTTGTATATTTTTCATATCACACAATTCTATTTGGCAATATGCCACAGAATGGTCTGATATATTACATGAAATACGTTCACCATTTCCTTTTTCTTGAGGATGCAGCTGGACACCGTGCTGGGCGCACCAATTCCCGTGGAGAAGACGCCAAATCCAACACAAGAGCAGGTTTTATCATGAATATATCAAATCGTTTGTCGCTACTAGCACTAGAGCTCTACTAGCACTACTGTATGCAATATCATTAGTCTGCGTGTATGGAAGATAATTCAGATCGATAAACTTCACGGTATATACGTGAGGAAGCTAGTCGAATTATTCGAGGAGAACAAGACAAAGTACGAAGTTCCAGAAGATGCCCATATCACGATTCAGTAAGATCTACCTTGCCATATGATGAATAGTTGATCAGCCATGATTTATTCTGATGATTGTTCGATCACTTTGGGAGATATTCCTTTGTACATCAGCGAAATTCACTTGTATATCGCGCTTTTCGTGAAAGTGACAAAAACGATAAAGTACCAACTATAAATACAGCTCCAAAATAACGTAAAAAGATCATTCCTCCGAATGTGTGGGCGTATAAGATTAGTCGTACATCAAGGAGATGGAAGTCCGTAATTTATGCATTGTTAAATGTGTGGTCATGGTCGTAGATACATCAGTAAATCAATCAATCAATCAATCAATAAATGCGGATAGCTCGACTAGACAGTCCAGACAACTCTTAAACATAAGACAGTCACCGAAGAGGTACTGCAAACACAATTTATTTCGATTTGAGAAAGAAACGAATCACTTTTCCAATGAGCACATTTCTGTCTGCCTCAGAGATAGTCAGGCCTATCTTTTGCGCCTCCACGAGAGCCCCAGACTGCAATTAATCGAATTTACTCACTTATCCCTGGTAGATCACAAATAATCAATAATACATCGTACTGCAGAGTAGGATGAAATCAGATTGGTCATGTGTAGATATCGAGGAACGATTAGTTCTCTACGCTCTCGAACAACCCAACCGGCCTAGCAAATGTACGAAGGCAATGAGCAGAATTTGCAATTCTCGTCACATTTGTAACGTCATGTTTGTATCATTCGTCATTCGGCACACCTGGATCTCCTTGAGCATGCTGAGCATCGTCGACTTGTAGTAGGCATTCGGCTCGGAGGCTATCATGTGCACCGCCTGCACCGCGCACTTCTCTGCATATTCATAATTTATATGGCAAATGAGCATGTGCACGGTTTTCAGCACCCTCAACTACCCGAAATTACTGAGCCGTGCCGGATCTTGCTAGGCAATTTTTGAGCCGTGCCGGATCTTGCTAGGCAAACGGCTTCATATGTTGCTCAACTATTTAGAGTGGTGTACTCAAAGTGTGCCATTTGACATAACCATATCGGGAGTCCACTAGACTTTCAGCGATTCTGCACACGCAGCAAGTGCTGCAATCGAGATTGCGAGCAGCATGGAAGTCGTCATCCTGAGCGCATCCTCAGACAACACTCACTTATTTTATACCAAACAAATCAGTGACGAATGTTGCCAAAAACAACGTGTTGGACGTAGGGGATTGCTTTCGGAAAGGACATCGATGATCTTCTGTTCCTGTAGAATAACTATAGAATAGTGCGAGATATGGGACGGAAAAAATAATTCAGAGGAAAGTCACGATATTGGTGTATTGGCCATCTAGTACACAATTCGAATTGTCATCTCCTAATTTGGCATGATCCTGAACCATCCGCCTCGCTGGAAGAGTGTCCAATTCAAGGTGTCTCCACGTGCCATTCTGTTGCACTCTGCCATCGCATACGAGCGAATTTTCCAGTATGCCGGAAGTGAAATCGCGTGTTTATTCGCCATGTGCGCGATCAACAACGCGCTGAGCCCGTTGCACCTAGGCTATGAATCCATCCGACCTGTTCTTCTTCCGTGTCCAATCCATGATTAAAGCAAAATTATCCAGTACAAACTGACAACGCAGTATCGAGACAATTGTAAACCGTAACTCCTTTTCGAAATTCCTGTTTTGAAATCTCTATTCAGAACAGAGTTATGGTTCAATTGAAGCGTTCAAAGTTTACCCTGAGGCAACGAGTGAGAGAGCACGCGACTTGAAGATAGTTCTCTCCCAATTTGAAACATATTTCAACCAGGCGCGTTTTACTGATAATTCTGCTTTAATGGTGTTATAGAAAAAACATGTTGCAATGGTGTCCTCATCTTCTCCACAATTAAGAGGGAATAATACGAATGTAAAACTCTGTTTTCACACCTTTTCCGCCGGGGCAAGAATTATTTAGTTTGTCTTAGTGCTTTAGTGGAAATTGTTCGGGAAGTGAAGGAGTGTGAAGTTATTCGTATTGAAGATCTGCATAGCAAATATGGGGTGTTTCGTTGTCCTTGGTAATGCATCTTCCTGAAGACGTAAATCGTAAGCCTATCCCTATTCAACATGCAGGGTCATCCCGACACTTGTTTTCAGGTTTATTAGGATGATCTTTTGATGGCTTGTTATGATTGAACCGGCCATGGCCATAGGTAGGTCATCAATGGTTTATCATCTTTGACAAAGCTGCCGAGAAACAATCTATTTGTTAACTTTTTTTATCGGGAGTTCGGCTTGTCCGTCACATAAAACGGGCGAATAGGTCGAGAATGAGACCCATTACTGACAATTCAATTTACCATTCCAAGATACATTTAAAGAAAAGGTAAATGTACATCTTCGAGACTGGGCTCGAGGGAGAACACTGCAAGGCCAGTGTCAATTTGGGCAGTAATTTGTCATAAGGCATAAGGCATCAACAATTGTATTTAGCGCTTCCAAAGCAGTAGTGAACTACAACAACTTGCCGGTCCTAGCGACCAGTTTTACTCCCAACTGTCCAAGTCAGCTAATCTTGCGAATCTCACATACCACTCAGCCCCCGCTAATTATGGCCTTTCTCGATCTCTCTCTGCGTTTTTCCAGCTCTGTGACTCTAATTTTCGCCCGGAAATGATCACTTTAAGCGCAATTGGCTGTTGCCACGGAACTTTATCTGATGTTCTAGTAGTCTTGGAGCATGCTCTCCACACAGTTTTCGCCTAAATGAAGAAGGAGCTTCCGATACTTTCTGCTATCCTGGGAGTTATTTTCACTGATCATTGAGTGCCAATGGGTGTTGCTTTCATCGCCGCTGTGGGAGTTTGCACTCTCGAGGGACTTGTAGGTGAGTTCGTTCTTTTTCTGTAATATTTACTGCATAAGCAACAACACAAATGTATTTTTCTATAGGTATTGCTCTCAATCTATGGTTGTTGATCGCACTGGTTATCTCGAAGCGACGCGTGATGGACCGCGTGTATCGAGTGAATTTTTATCATTTACAGAACTCAGAATCCAGGGTCTTTTAGATCCCAATTTACGTCTCGGCAGTGCAAAATCTACTTTTATGCATACTCATTGCAACTATGAGCTTTGTAATTTCGTTTTTATCTCAAAATGCAAATCACGGTTCAGGTTCACATATTTCGCGAAGGCACGTTCGTCACCGTCATGTTGGGCCCGCTTTCACAATTTTGGCCCCGAGAAGTATCGGTTGTCGCGTTTCAGGTTTTCATTATTCAAATTTCGATAAAATCAAAAACTCTCTGTACAGATAGCGCTTGTGTTGACCACTATGATGTGGACGCTAATACCAGTCACAGCTACGCTCCAGCTAATGGGCCTGTCGAGGTAGTCATTACCGACCTTGCCAATCGAGGAGATTGCACGTCCACACTAAATTAGGCTCACGACTACAATTTTTAGCCAGAAACAATCTAATGTGTATTGAGTTGCTCGTGGCCAACGTGGAAGCGTCTTTCAATCTCATTAATTTTCACAGTTCTTTGCGTAATTGACGTAGCTGTGAGCGATCCTTCAACTTATAGTAACAAGGTTGAAATTCAGGTACTTTCATCTCACTTCGTCCCAACTCCAGAGTTTAATGATTTTATCGAAGGAATCGTGCGAGATTTGTACAAAATTGAACCGAATATTCGCATAGCAGCAGTGGGCAGCACATCGAAATACGCCCAGCTCAATGTGAGACCCAATTATTTTCGATTTTTCAAATGTTACAATTTGTGTTCGCAGAGTGGCAGGAGTATGCTCACTCTGCTGCTATATCTCGTGCTCGCTCCGTACATCCTATCCTATGGCTTCTTTATCAGCCTAGTCTGCCTGGTAGGACAGAAAAATATCTTATAATTTGCAGTCTTCAATATTTGAGTCGTTAGAGTGTGCTCTTGGAAGACTGGAGTATCGAAATGGGAAAATCGAGCGAATCGATTACAGATTCGTCGTCGTCTCACATCTCACGGCGTGACTCTAAGTGCTCGCACGCTGCGAATGCAGCGGGCCTTCCACATGATGCAGCTGATGCAGGCAAGTGAGGACCTAGGACGGACGACCACCGATGAGGTACACAAATTGTACCGTTTCCGAGGTGTTTCGCAAAAGACTTGTAGAAAAAATCGAGCTAAATTGGATGATATTCGGAAGGTTTCCGTCCGGCCTAGTGCCTAGCGGCCTAGCAAGTGACAAAATTTGTATTTATATTGCAGGGCTATCTTCCACTGGCAATCATTTCCATTCCTGTTCTAGTGTTTGCTCTTGGCGCCATTTCATATTTCATATTTATCCTGACGTCAGGCACAATGGTCCTGCAGGAGGGTGACTTCGGTGTGGATGGAATTGGGATCTTCGGTATCAGAGCGTCGTTAGGTCAATGGATGGGATCTTCTTTGGCTTCTCTGGTCAACTGTAGGGACGATCGTGACGGATCTCCGTTGAGCATCGAAGTAGATCATCCTGCCGCCGAACACCTGACTTGCGCCGGTTAGGAACTCACAACGCAGACTTGAGCGAGGCTTTCTTGACGGTAGATCACTCGAGACGATGGGAATCCGTCCGTGCTCCTCCTCTTGAAGTGTACCAAGTAGGCGATACTCTCCGGGTTGCCCAAGCTGACGGGAGAATAACCGCTATATTCAATGTAAATGTTTTACGGTACTCCACCACTACTGACGCCACTAAAGCTATAGAGGAATTGCAGGCAATCGAAATAGGCCAGGAGAAATTATGAAAAATAAAAAGTCAAACTTATGGACCAACCTAATAGAAGCGATGATGATCTTCGATTGCGCTCCCTTATAAGATCACCTGGACACTATTGCAGTCATTAATTCAATAGTTATCACGTGAAAGAAAAGTTGCGATCTATCGTAACTTATCACTGAATGTTTGCGTATGCGCAAATGTGAAACAATTCGGGGGAGTTGTTCCCTAGTAGTGTTTCCAAATACGCACATGACTTCCTCGCTTGATGGGATGAACGCTATTGCGTCATGCTGCTTTTGATATAACAAAGGTGGTATGACGTCATAGTTTTCAGCTGGTATAGTGCAGTGCCCTCCTCGTTCCGAGTACTCTCTCACTGGTCAGACAGAGCGATGGAACGTGTGAAAAGAAGAGAGCATATGCCGATTTGTCATCACTACTCCCCATAACGTCCGCTAACTCGTGATAGCTCTTCCAATTAACTGAAAGTGGTAGAGCATTGCGAGAAAGTTAATGTGTAGCCTACGTGCAATTGCGGTAAAGAAGCAAACCAAGAATAGTTAATTTTCTCAAATAGTTGTTGGCATGTCTCGCCTCTTTCATTCTGAGAAAAAAATTACTACGCAATTTCACAATCGCATGCCACTGTACAATACCGACTAGTGTCTGGCATTGGCGTTTTTTGGTCCGTTTAAATTTCCATCAAATCCTGAATATAATTTTCAAATCATTCAAAATCGATCTTTTTGGATGGTTTTTGGAAAGTCCTTGATTTGTTTCAAGCACAACGTGATTCACGTTCATATTGGGGATAATATCGTTATTTCCCAATCTCAAAATATCTAGTTGTTGGCGTTTCCGTGGCTGCTGTTTGATAAGTGCTTCACAATGTATTCCTCGTACGCGCTTGTAGCTTTCAGCCTACGTCTCTCGTAGTACCCTTGTAACAGGACTACACTAGCATTTGTCTTGCATTTGTGCATCTTGATGTCAATATATCGTGAACTCGCATGAAGTTTAAGTGTCTTTACCTAGCACCTTGCTTGCTGCATCACATCATTTAGAAGCGGAAGCTAAATCTGTATGTCCCCTGTGAGTTTTTTAATTGATGATAGCTGTATTGTTAAATTGTCTTTTTACTGCATTTCCGTCATCTTCTCTCTCATCATATACAGCTTGTATAATCCGAATCTCAACTACTTGACAGATGCCCGGCCCCCCACTAGTCCTCTCCATCGTCCACTTCCTCGTGTGTTCTGCATCAGTCATCTGTGGCTCGACGCTCCTCTACATCGGCTATCGACACACGCCTCCGAATCTCCGGTCGTACGCCGTGCTGATTAGAATGTAGTTTAGCGAGATTTGGCCCGAAATAGAATACGAGCAGAATAGTGACTCGAGCATACACGAGTGATAGAAATTCTGAAACCTTCATGCAGCTAAAATCCTATCCTTGAAAACATAAGATATGAATGGTGAAAATGAAAGTGCATTTAGAGTAACAATGCTTGAAATGAGTGCATCCGTCGGCGCCCTACTCGTCTTTCCGAGGTGAAATTATTGAAAAAAAACTTGAAATTATTTTCGAAATACCATTCAGAATCGTGCCTCTTGGCTTGGAAGGCGTCGCATGCGTTCTAAGCGGGCCAATCGTGAAAATTACCTCGAATCAGACAATTTGGTTTGTCTTTTTTGCTTGTTACCAAAATGTTTTAACTATTATTACTCAGACTACTATAAATAGTATTAGTTTGAAGCCGCAACAATACTAAATGGTGGACATATTTTAGTGTTTTGGTACCAAAGCGCCAAAACATGTCTACACCTTAGGTACTAAGTTGTAGGGAGTAATGAGGCTGAATGCAGCAAGGGAAATCAATCAGAAATATATCAGGTTCACGATGTACCTCATGCAGCTGCACGGAACTGTCCAGTACAATGTCTTCATGTCCGTCTGTTTCTGCTACAGGTGTGCTGTTACAGGTCATCTTCCCAACTCAGGGAAATATTACTTCCTTGTTGTAGTGCAACGAAAAATTTCCTTATTGCATTCCAAGGGCTTGTTATGCGCCAATCTGACGACATTACGGCGTTACAAACTAGCCACAAATGTAGGTACTACGTGCTCCGTCACGAGGCGCCCTCGCCGAATCGCGTGCGATTCTTCGGTCTCGCAGTATTCTTCTTTACTTTCTTCCTTTTCGTGGGTTACTCGTTAAATTTGTTACTTCGGGTTACTTTTCGTGGACTATTCCAAACTCTCCACGCGCTCTGTCTGATCTATGAGCGAGATCGAAAAATGCATTTCCTTAATTTTTTTAGTTTAGAAAACAATTCAATTATATTAAACGTGAGTGGGAGTGTTTACAACCTCACTTTGACGTGATCAGTTTCTGTTGCCATGAAACTAAATTAAATTCGATTGTTAAAGTCCAGAATTCGACGGAAGTTCCATAACATTATGTACATGATTGAAAATATGGAATTGTGCGTAATATTCACGCTTTGGTTTTGATACTGAGTGAGTCAAAGCATACTATTGACAGAAGTTGAATAAAACATATTAGTATGTTCAATACGCTGGGGGTACGATATTGAGCAGGTCAAAGCATAATATTGACATTGAATACAACATAGTAATATATCAGGCTCTCTTCGGAACTGCACGCGCGACTAAGGAGGTCGCCCTACGCTACGTTAGTGAATACGTCCCACAATACGACATCGACCCCGAATTGGTGATAGGTGAGATCTCGTGGAAGATTAACTCAACTTCTTCCGAGCCAGAAATGTACCTCGGGCTTGGCAGAGTATCATTATCGTAGGCAGCTATACGTTTCACCGAAGAGATAAAGGTACAGTTCGTCTTCGATACTGGGCTAGCGGGGCTAGCGTGGTAGGCTAGCGTCAATTTTGGAGTGCTTGTGTCTGGAGTTCCCACCTTCGACATACATATCTACCTGCGTGATCTAGTCACGATTACCAATTCTTGTCCCAGTGGGGCGGTGTCACTACCAGGAATCGAATCCGGGTAGCATGGCATGTGATGGTGCGATATATCGCGTCGACCGCCTGGAAGTACGTGTGAAAGTACTGTGACCGCGGTCGTACACTTCGTGGCTTTCTCACTTGTGTGTCTTAAACTTGTTGCAACTCGTGCAGAAATGTGTTTTAATCTATGAGTATCTTGCAGCAATGGTCGATCTCTCGCACTCGCTCGGCGCACCCGCAATCATATGGACTGTCCTCTCAGCGATCGCGATGACCTTTGTGAATGTCATAGTCGGCCGCGCGATCTTCAGGTTACAAGCACCTATAAAAACTAGTTTATCTTCGCAAAAATGTGCACTACTTTATGTTAGCAACAGTCTGAGTCGTATCGAAATGACGGGAATAAAATCGTACTGTTCTAGTAGTTACAGCTATGCTGTCATCAACAGTGGAAGTGCAAAAGCGATTCTAAATGGAGTATCTCGTAGTTTCGAGATTTATCATAGTTCTCATTTTAAAAATTATCAGGTTTCTCAACGACCGTACTGTTCACCTGAGTGAGCGAACGCGCAACTCGCACAAACAGTTCGCCGTGGTAAGGCAGATGCACCAGCTATAAAGTTTAATAATTTCGAATTAAAACAAAATTGAATTGTCAGTATAAACAATTCACTACGTTCGTTTAACAACGTATAATTTGAAATTTAATGGTTTATTAGCCCTTTAAGGAGAGTTCAGAAAGTACTGTCTGGCCCGATTCACAATGTAGCACTTTGTTCATGAGAAACCCGTAGTATGTGAGAACACGCTAACCCATTGAAGGAAAAGGACAATACCTTATGTGTGAAGTATCTAGACACGTAAAGTTGGGAAATGGTAATTTCCCGCACTTCGGTATAGAGATAGTAGTGATAAATTGGAGGCTCTGACGATCCAAGCAATCGTCGGTCAGCTAATTCTCTTCGCCGCCCTCAGCTACTCGTTAGGACAACTGGACATTCTCCGCTCGCCCTTCATGGAGTACAGCACGCATATGGTGTGTAAAATATATGATATGCAATGGAGTAGCACACCATACCTGTTCGTAATAAATTGCAATTTCAAATTCAGGTCAGCGAGCTTTGCATTGCGACGAGCCCGATTATCACTCTAACCTACGTTCGACCATATCGAGCGTATGTTTACAACTTCCCCGCACTGATTTTATCACACGATTCAATCGAAAATAACATTTTGCCAGGACAATAACGATAAATATGCATTGCAAAATTTCAGACAACTTCTACGAATCTTCGGGCGTAAAAGCAAAGAAGAGCATAGTTGGAATGACAGATCAGTGATGGTTGTATCAGTTGTTCCCATCAGAACCACCTAGCTGTTTTTGTTTACGCACTATTAGGTTTACTATCAAATTCTTAGAATTCCGAATGATTTGTTAACTGAAGAAGGGAAGATAAAATTTGGGTACTTCTTCATGTTCAAGTTCTTCTTCTACTCCTATACAAGAGCGCACGGGCACTTTCCCATTCTATTAAATCACTACAGCAGGCGTGAAATTAATTACAGTTATTATGTTCATGCTCCCTGCTAAGGCGCTATGGGCACTCACTAAGGCGCTGAATCTGCCCGAATTAACTGATATTATTTGACCATTCGAGCCCTGTGCTGGCCGAAACATAAATGAGAAAAGAATTACAGTAATCTCTGGTGAACGGTCTTGGCAGAGCACAGTGATCAGTGGCAATGCCCAATTTATCAAATCAATCAATCAATCAATTTATCTTATCAGGCAATAGACGCTCAGAAGATGATAGGTCGATATTCTTCATTAGTTGCACTCCACCAGTGGGTGCCAATATCTCGGGTTAGGTCGTCTCTCCATCGTGCGCGAGGCTTTCCAGGGGGACGATTCCTGTTGTAGGGGATCTAGACGGTTGTTGCGCGGCTCCACTGATCCATTTCCATTCTTCTGACCTTGAGGGCCCAGCGCGCTTTCCTTTTCAATCCTTCCTCAATCCAATCCCGCAGCTTCGTCATACCACGCACGCGCTCATTTCTCCAACGGTCTCTCAATGTTACTCCCACCAACGGTCTCTCAATGTTACTCCAGAAGCGCCGTAACTATCAGAATCCTGGAATACAAAAATCGGATGTCAGGGAGAAATAATCGATTATCATAATCCTCAAATGTTCGACTTGACAAAACTTTATTCTGTGAGAGGCTTTTTCTCCTTCCCACGATCACTACTCGTAGAGTGAGATCACTGTTCTTCTGGTGACCATGTGAATACTGATCATTACAATAGCGGCGACACATCCATTGTTATTCGAGTGTGTATTTCACGTCGTTATTCAAATGTATTCATTATTTTTCTCACCCAAATCCCAAAGGAATTGGAGTTGTAGCCGGAAATCAATTACAATTGATTTCTGGTGAGAAAATAACAGCTGCTGAGCGCGCGTTTTTTGATATCAGTTGACATGTATTGGGGTGTCCGGAAAGTTCGTATAATTTTTTGTTTTTATTTTTTATTCAATGCTTTACAATTCTCAGTGACCAATGTATGCCCCCTTCTTTCTCACTACCTCCCTCCAGCGATTGGGCAGGGTCTCGATTCCTCTCTTCCAGAATGCGGGTTTCTTCGAGACCTCCCAGTTCACGAAAGCCCTCACAACTTTATCTCGATTCTTGCAGTGGTAGTCGCATGGTGTCAAGAGTTTAGTTGAACTCTTGTAGACAGTTCAAAGTTCTAACTATTCCCGTCCCCTTATCATCTGCTCATCTCTTCCCCCCCGCTCATTGCCCCCTCTCCCCTCGGCTCTAACCTCTCTCCTCCCCCCTCTCGCCAGCGCAATGCGCAGAGAGGGGGGTATATAACTGCCTCGTTTTCACTGTTTCTTCGCTTCACTTGCCCTGTCTACTCAGATAAAGTTCCATTAACGTGACCCTACTTTTCTGAGTTGACAGTACACCGACCACTAAGGTCCAAGCCGGTAGAAAACCCGAGCTGGAATTAGTATATGGTGCATCGGCCGGGAAACGAACCCGGGCCGCCCGCGTGGCAGGCGAGCATTCTACCACTGAACCACCGATGCAATCTCTGTACTGACGGGACCGTTCCAACTCGTTCTTTTCACGGATGGATCCCACGCGGCAATGGGTGCTGTGGTGTACTTGTGGACGGAGGCAGGACCACGGTTCGTCATGGCACGAAATCAGTTGGCTCCGAGCAAGAGTCCGAAGACCACGCCCAAGCTCGAGCTACAGGCTCTCGTGATCGGCATGAATCTTCTCCTCTACGTTGCGAAGGCTATCTCGAAAGAGCATCGACGCCGATTCCGATTCCAAGTCTTCACCGACGCAACGACTCTTCTCCACTGGATTCGAGCATACAGTGTCGATCAGGCGAACAGCAAATCACTGGGTGTCTACGTGATGAATCGCCTGAAGAAGATACGAGAGATTGAGGAGGAATTGAGGAACATAGCCGATCTGGGATATCGAATGAGGTCGAAAGATACGATCCGCTTCGATCACGTCAGTGGAACCGAGAACCCATCCGATCACACCACCAGAGGTCTATCCGCGGCAGAGATGCAGGACCCTACTCACATCTGGTGGAGAGGACCTGACTGGTTGGCTCTCCCACCCGATCAGTGGAAGAGGGAATACTCGAACGCCCATTGGTCCGATCAAGAGAACATACTCGAGAAAGCCATTGGCTCGACTCCCATCGTGGCACTCTCTGCACCCGATCCTCCTGCGAATCGACAGACGAGGAAGAAGAAGACTGACTCGATGCAGACTGAAGTCCAACCTCTCGAGCTGGTCAAGGTAGAGGACTACTCATCGTACGCCAAACTTCAACGAGTGACGGCGTTTGTACTACGATTCATCAAGATGAAATGTCCGACATCTATGACCCGTCTCACTTTCGCGTCTCATCCGACTGCTTCGGGACCTCCCTCTGCTGGCGAACTGGAGGAAGCGCGAATCGTGTTACTCCGACAGCATCAATCAAGGAACACGAAGGAGATCTCCAAGCTCAAAGATTTCGGTCTCGAGTACGATACTCACGGTCTTCTGAGAGTGACCTCTGGTCGAATAGACCACGCTCTGATCGACGAAGAATCGAAGAAGCCAATCTTGCTCTTCCGAGAAGAGAACTCGTTGCCACGATTGATGATTCGCGACATGCACGGGACGCTATTCCACCGAGGTGCCGCTCATGTACTCGCAGAAATGCGCCGGAAGTACTGGCTGGTCAAGGGAAAGCAGGTCGTACGAACGGTACTCAAGGACTGTACTCTGTGCAAGAGAATGTACACGGCTCCGTACAAGTACCCACCCGCACCTCCTCTCCCACCCGAGCGTGTATGCGACTCTCGTCCGTTCCAGCATACGGGAATCGATTTCCTGGGACCAATCAGAGTAGCTTCGAGTGATGTGAGCAGTAGAGAATCTCCCAAGGCGTACGTCCTTCTCTGCACATGCATGTCCACCAGACTGATTCATCTGGAAGTGACAAAGAGTCTCAGCACTCTCGCATTTATCAACGCGTTGGAGAGATTCGTCGCAAGAAGGGGCGCTCCAGAGACCCTCACCTCGGACAATGCGCCGACCTTCAAGATGACGAACCGACTGCTGAGAGAACGATTCGCCGCCTTCCGATCGGACGAGCGAGTGCTTCAATTCGTAGCGAGTCAGAAAATCCGATGGAACTGGATCACTGCACACTCTCCCTGGATGGGCGGCTTCTATGAACGCCTCGTGGGTAGCGTAAAAGCCGCTTTCAATAGCGCTTTCGGGAAGAAGACTCTCTGCCTTGATGATCTTCACACCCAGATGTGCAGAGTAGAAGCAGTCTTGAACAGTCGACCTCTCACTCACATCAGCGCTGACCTACAGTCATCGCTCGAACTGCCCATTCTTCGGCCGTGTGACTTCATATCACCCAAGGTCAAACTTGCTCTACCAAGCGCGATGATCTCTCGCGAGTCGCTGCTCGATCCGGACTTCGATCCCTCGCCGTCTACCGATGTTACGAGGAAGGAACTTCTCAAGCGATTGAACCAAACTGAAACCAATCTAGAGAAGTTCTGGAACGTCTTTCGTTCGTTCTACCTCACCGAGTTGAGAGAACACGGACGGCTCCACCCTCTTCGACAGACTGGTGCTCACTGTGCGCAGCCTATTCCGTTTCCGGAGGAGATCGTGCTTCTGGTGGATGACAACGTTTCGAGAGGAGACTGGAAGTTGGCCAGAGTACTGAGTTGCGACGGTCGAACTGTACGGCTGATGTCGACTGCTGGCCGAGAGATCTCACGACCTATCAACAAAGTCGTGCCTCTCGAGATAGTGAGCTCAGATCGAGACGCGCCCACTAATACGGGAGATCCTCATCCAGCAGCTTCCACAGTGAGAAGGTCGAAGAGGCTCGCTGCTCGACGAAACCCGAGATGGTCTGATTCTGAATCTGAAGATGATCCCGTCGAGATCGACAGAGACAATGCTCGACGAGGAGGGCGGATGATTTCACGCCTCCCGCTCATTGGTGTATTCCCTCGTGGACAACCAGAGAGACGTAATGGTCCATGGAGCTTCAATGGGACTTTTTCCCTCCTCGGCATTCTGATGCTCTGCATGGCATCTACTTCTGCGCAATCGATCTCGTGCGACCGGAATTCTGTGACTTTCCATCACAATGGAGAAGTGCCTGACTACCAGCTCTGCAATGCAGAAGAATGCAAGAGAGTCACCTCCAGCAACGAGACTACCTTCGAGACTACACACTTCAGCGCCTCGAGTACCATGCACGGATTCACGGTACTCGTCAAGTACCTCGTAAATGGATCAGCAGTGATTCGCTCCCATGATTGCCCATCTTACGACTTCTGCGATCATATCTCCTGCACATTCTGTCTGGTGGCATTGACGAATCCAGAGTGCAACATCGCCGCAGCCCTAGCCACGCTGGCGCTACTGCTGTATCTGATCTGCTTGACGATCTACCAGATCTGTTTTTCGCCTGTGGTACTTGGCCGACCCCTCCAACTTGCCTGTACTTTCATGCAATGGCTGGGCGCAGCGACAATATGCGGACTCTGGCGACTCATCTGTTGGCCTTTCTCGCGCCGTGCTCGCCGGAGAATGCCTATCGGCAGACAGAACTATCGCGTACTGCTCACGATCGTCGTTCTCATCGTTCTTCCCCAAGTTCGAGGCTGTCCCGAAGTGTTCAGATTCAACTCGGAGTCGGAGACCTGCACTGGTACGAAGTGCGATACGATCATGCACAGCCTGCTGAAGATCAACCCAGTATCGCGAGAAGCCTGCATCGGGATATCGAAGAACAACGTACTCGTCGGCGAAGTCAAGATGACCCTGCTAGCAACCGACGTGTACAGCCAGAAGAGGACACTAGGTGTGCATCGAGACGTTCGTGTGCAGTACATCTCAGAGAAGAGATGTGCCAGGATGGGTTCTTGCGTGAACACCAAGTGCTTGAACGGACACCCTAAAGGTGGACCCATTCGAGTGCATAGTAGAGTCATCAAGAGCTATCGGATGTTACTCATGCACTGGAGGGGCACGGGTGACTCTGACGTGCACGTCCACATCAACTACAGGATTAGCGACCATCGCCTGCGATCGAGACCAATTCTCTATCCCTTGCACGAAGACGGGTGAAGTCTCACGCAGAGCAATATCGGCAGACCAAGCTCGTGTGTTGATATCTTGCAATGTATCTTGTGGACTTCCCGTGGAGATAGCAGGGATCCTCAAGTATTCGAGCTCGTTCACTCAGCACTCCGTTGCGACAGAAGGCATCAAAGGAGAATCGAATTCTACCTTCACCATCGATCTCTCTGGATTCCCTGACCTTTCGCACATCGGATCTGTGTTTATGGAGTACTGGATTCGAACCATCGTGATAGTGGTCCTCGTTGCACTCGGAGTCCTTTTCACGATCTACATCTGCATCCCTTCGATGCCCTTTCTCGTACAGTGCTGCTGTTTGTTCTACCGTCGAGTCTCTCTCAAGAAAGTGAGCGAGAAGGATCTCTAAGAAGAGACTACTCGAGGACACGTACTTCCAACGTCACCTACTTCATTTTCTCTCCAGCACTCTCTTCTCTCTATCCCGACATTCGTCCTACTCTTCATCGTACGACTTCTCTCCTTCCTCCATCGTCATCAACTGGAAGATGAAGACCTGCGGAACAGCAGTATCCCATTGTCCCCCTCTAGTATTCGTTAGATTTTTTACTGTTGTAACGCCACTTCTCCCGTGTGGGGGGAGTGTCAAGAGTTTAGTTGAACTCTTGTAGACAGTTCAAAGTTCTAACTATTCCCGTCCCCTTATCATCTGCTCATCTCTTCCCCCCCGCTCATTGCCCCCTCTCCCCTCGGCTCTAACCTCTCTCCTCCCCCCTCTCGCCAGCGCAATGCGCAGAGAGGGGGTATATAACTGCCTCGTTTTCACTGTTTCTTCGCTTCACTTGCCCTGTCTACTCAGATAAAGTTCCATTAACGTGACCCTACTTTTCTGAGTTGACAGTACACCGACCACTAAGGTCCAAGCCGGTAGAAAACCCGAGCTGGAATTAGTATACATGGGGAGAGATCCGGGGAATACGGTGGATGGGGAATCCTCTCGATCTTCAGCTCGTCCATTTTCTTCTGGGTCATCTTAGCTCGATGTGGGCGAGCATTGTCCATCAGAAGAAGAATTTTGCCCTGGTTCAGGAGTCTGGGAGGGACTCTGATCGCGACATCTTCCAGTTGTTCAGAGAAGAGGTCGGCATTGATGCTGGTGCCAGGGGCGAGGATCTCCCAGTAGATGGGACCGAGCACTGAGAAGAAGAGGCAGAGGAGTTCCTTCTTTCCGTGCTCTTCCTTCTTCGGGACGGGCGTGGGCTTCTCATCTGCATCCACCCATTGCAGTCTCCTCACAGGGTTATCGTACGTGATCCACTTCTCATCTGTAGCGATGATGGAATTGACCCATCGAAGATTGGATCTACGATGGAGTAATTCCCGACAGACTTGAACACGATTTTTCAGCTGTTCGGGGGAGAGGTCATGGGGAATCACTTGTGGGAGTTTCGGCTTCTTCCCAGATCGATGGAGGATATCGGACACCGTTGATCTGGGAGTACCAGCATCCTTCTTCAACTCACGCACACTGCCCATGGGCTTACGCTTCAGTGTGCGGAGAACGAGAGGCTGATCGAGGGAGGGAGGGCGTCCAGAGCGGGGTTGATCATCGAGACCAAACTCCCCTTTCTTGATGCGGGAGAACCACTTATAGCAGAAGGGTATGGAGGAGGCGTCAGCTCCTTCCGACTGGGCCAGGGGAGAGTGGGCCTCCTTCACGGATCGGCCAAGACGGTAGTAATGAAGTAAAACTGCTCGGAGGTAGAGATGGGAGTCCATCACGAGAATCAATGTAGCAACTAGGAGACTGATTAAATCCTCTCACTACTCAACGTCAGAATGATGCAACACATTGTTGACAAACAGATTACGCAATCACTGCATTTGATCGCGAACTGACTTTTTTCCGAAGCATTATGCGAACTTTCCGGACACCTCAATATACTACAGACGAGCTGGTGCATGTCATCCTTCTCTCCGTTCTCGATGGAGGTGCGCTCATGCTGAACATCATCCTAATCATCGCTATTACTACACGGTACTGAATTTTTCATTCTGGGACTATTCGGGAATCTGGGGAAATCTGCTAGGTGTAGGTCAGCGATAGAAGAGTATGTTCAGACCATTTCCCTGGAAATATTCCCCTACTACTCCTTTTCAACATATCTTTCCCGTTTGATTTTGTCTCTTAAAATTGTGCAATTTAGTCATCAATTCCCAGTACTCCATCGCATCTTCGCTCGTATTCGGGGTTCCTTGTAAACACGTCGATTGTCGACATGGCAGCAGCCATCGCAAGCTCCGCCGTCGTGCGCAGGTACATTATAATTAATAATAATAATAATATGTGTATAATAAATAATAATAATATCGCTTGTGGCGGGGGTTCAAATGATCGAATAGTAAGGATTATACAGGAGAAAAAAACGACATTACGATGCCGAATGAACGAAAAAAAACTGTTGAAAAGAGAGATCGAGAATATTAATGTAATTGGAGTCGGGTGTTCAATAGACGCATCGTTGATGTCATATGCATCGCTATCTTGGATACACTTCTATCTTCTATAGTTTCAAATCCAATGAAGGGCGATTTTTCGGTGAACTTGAATCTATACCAATCCAATGCATATTTCGAGTTTAGCAATTGCCCCAATACACATGTGGCTAGATACGCTGGAGGGCTTTACCTTTTACGCATTCTGAACCTCTCCATTTAGGTTTGTGAACGATGACGGAATAATCGTCTACTACGACCCTGCAAGCAACTGGGCGCTCACTACTGTCATGCTTTTCTGTGAGTTTAAAGCATTGAACGTATACATCAATGGGCACATTAACACGGATCTCCTGTAAAATGACAGGAATCAATGCGACAGGGAAACAAATTCGTGTAATGGATTTAGCTGAATCCAGTAGGACTGACCAAAGTGAGGGCAGAGACAGCGTCTGACCACTCCGTTTTTCGAAATTTGCATGTTGAACCGAGTTATAGAGGTAAGACATTTCTGCAACGGAGTACAGTTCGCTTGAGATTTGGCCTAGCAACTGGGGAGTTTTATTTTTATTTTTACCAGTACGTATATTCTCCCTTACATTTGCATCTATACAATTTGTTACCAGGCGATTTTGAGTTACACATCGGGTTTGATAAGCATAAACTACAGTATCCAATCGATATATGTATATACCCTGTTCCATGGGTCTCTTATGGAAAACATTTTTTCTAAAATCCTAAATTAAATTTAAAATGATTTCGTATAGTACTGTATCGCTGATTACTGTAGAATCGTTTTGTGATCGATTTTTAAAAAAAAAAATGATTGACCAAAAAAATTATGGATGTTGTGGCCTAAGAAGACAAAAAGATGAATTTGGAAAAAAGAAGACACAATGGAGGTCGTCGTAAAAAATGATGTGCTAATTTTGGGGGGCGGACAAAAGCCCAACGGACAAAAGCCCAACGGATAGCCGTTCACTAGAGCTTTGACCAAGCTACTTGCGAGTTGTTCCATTGTCATTAGTAGACCCTCTACTACATCACCCTAATTAGATCTCCTAATTAGGCGGTCTTGAGTTTCACTCTTCACCAACGTATAGGGGTTCATGGTCTAAAATTGTGAATTTGGTTAGAAATTCAAGGTTAGATAAACACCAAATGCCGTAACCATTTGTTATTATATTAGCCTATGAACTTCTCTTACCGAGTAACATGGGTGTCGTTTTGGTATGGCATTCGGTGTTTATCTAACCATGATTTTCACTCAAATTCTCAATTTTGAACCATGAACCCTATACGTTGGTGAAGAGAGAAACTCAAGACCGCCTAATTAGGAGATCTAATCACGGTGCTGTTGTAGAGGGTCTACTAATGACAATGGAACAAATCGCAAGTAGCTTGGTCAAAGCTCCAGCGAACGGCGATCCGTTGGGCTTTTGTCCGTTGGGCTTTTGTCCGCCCCCCAAAATTAGCACATCATTTTTTTACGACGACCTCTATTGTGTCTTCTTTTTTTTCCAAATTCATCTTTTTGTCTTCTTAGGCCACAACATCCATAATATCCTTATTGATAAAAAAAATCTATCTTATTCAGGTCGGCTTGTACAGCTCGTGCACGTTCGACGACCGCGACTTTGCCGCATTTCCTGTAACTACATGCATCATTGACGTTTACTCAAGTCGAGCAGGCGACAAATGGTTGGAGAAGGTACTATCAGGTCGGGGGAAGGGACATTTGCGAAATGGACATTTGCCAAACGAGTGGCCTTTCGCTCGAAAATCATCAGAGCGGCTTGGGAGTAGTCTCATTCTTTCGTGTTCACGGAGTCTCACTCCGTTGTTCCCTAGACATCGCATCGCTCGTTTAACAATTACAAAAAAATTTTAAAAAATTTGTTAAGGCCGTCATCGCGTATTTGATCTGCTACTTCGTATCGTGTCTCGGAGCGACGATAGCGCTTCGGACAAGACTCGTGGGCAAGATAAATGAATTGGTGCGCACACTACTCATTATTACTGCAGTAGTTAGGACCATCTGGTTATAACCAAAATATTATCATTGAGTAGTTTTGTCACAGAATACTTCTTAATCGTGCGGGGATGATGTTGTGTAAAAAAGTAGCAGGGAAAATAGCAGGGGGGGGGGGATTGGTGCGCATCCTATTGATTATTACGGCACTAACTCGGATGATCACCACATGATGGCATGATAACGTGTAGTATTTTCACATAATGTCATACTTTGTGCGGGAACATGTTGTGAAATACGTAGCAGGGATTGATTGTTTGTTTATCATCCGGAAGGCTTTCGTTCGATAGTGATAATTCGAACTAGTGTCATTCTTACGTTCGCACTGCAAACTTACCGACAGCAGTGCGCCACGAATTAGACGCGAATGGCGCCCATCTGCCTTGTTTTTGTGCACTTATTATTCGAACGTTCCAACAGTGAATCAGATGTTATTTTAATATTAAAATGCTGGTAATCTGGCACTACGACGGATGAGAACTATGACGTCATGTCTCGTTTGATATATCACGGCGGCATGACGTCATAGTTCTCATTCGGCCTAGTGCCCTCCATTGCTGCAATGATGATACCTGGTTCGTACACGTCCGTCGACGCTGCACCAATAGATGCAAATGTGTCAATAGATGTGATTTTAATCATTTTATTGATTTTAATGATTAATGAAATTAAAATGCCGTTAATCTTGCTGCAGGGCAGTGTGGCGGAGCGGTCTCGGCAGCAGTCGATCCTGCTGTCGCTCACGGCGCAGGCGCTGATGCCTGCATGGATGGCCATCGGCTGCGTCTGCTTCTTCGTCGACTTCATCGGCATCTACCAGTCGCTCTACCTGCAGCGAGCCGCGCACGTAGTAGGCCCTTACCTTTTATATCGCCCGAAATACAATAGTCATTCATTCATTCATTCATTCGAACTAGTGACATAACATGTATGGATTTGCGTGGTAGGGATGGTGAGCAGAAACAGAAAGATGGTCATTTAAAGGTGGTGAGCATCTTCGCGTTCGCCTCTCCGCTCATCACTCTCACAGTCCTCAAGCCATACAGGAGGTTGGTGATGCTGAAATATAATTTCCATAATCTTGGAGCTCTATATACCTTCACGAACACCTAACATTCATGAGGCTTAAAATTCATATAATTTCCATGTGAACCATTCAGGAAACAACAACTGTATAACTGCAGGTTTGTGCAAAGGATGATCTGTCGCTCGATCGAGCCAGAAACCGATTCGCAATCGGACCAGCATAGCAAGAAGAGAATCACACGAGTGGGACCTGCCACAATGTGATCTCAGTTTGAATTGCAAAAACACGTTCACGTCAATAAAACAATTTTTGCATTAATTATGTTTCATAATAGTTTATGTTGAGATCGGGCTATTTGACTGATCAGGAACCAGCCATTGAATCTCGACTTTTCAAATAATTCTAAAATACATAGATTTGGCAAACATTTCATTCCTCTAAAAAATTTTCATCCATTTCCTCCATTTCAAATGCACAATTGTGAAATACTTCAGAATATATAGTCAACCAGCCATTGGAATGTGCCTTATCTATCAGAAAAAGAAAACACATTACAAAGTCGAAATTTTCAAAATCTTAATAATATGAAATTTTTAGATTTTGTGAAATGGGCTTGATTCTCCGAGCTTTAGTATCTGACACCAACATTAACAAAAATTATCATGTAGTTCCATATCTGTGATGCAAGCATTCATAGATGGAGAGCTGAGTCACGAACAGAATCTGTATACAGCAAAACATGAAAAAAAGATAGCATAGGTGTTCGTTTTGAAGGAGCTGGGTAGAAAAATTCAAGTCTCAATAATTTTGAAACACCCTGCAGTAACAGTTTGTGATTATGGAGACATTAAAAAATTTCGTATCATTTGTAAAATTTCGTATCACTTGTATCACTTGTACTATACAATTTTCCTCCGCTTATCGCGCACGACTTCCTCAGCACTTGTCATGCTGTCTACAGATGAGTTCGAGCGCATAATCGTGCGATCTTCCTTGATGACGGGTTTCCTGCTGAATACCCCCCTCATCATTCAGTACTCGGTATTGACTTTTTTCGGAGTAAGTTTGTTCTCGCTTCCGGGCCAGATCGCCGAGATAATTGCTACTTTACTATAACTCGGCAGATGTACGAGCTCGTAGAGCTTCCCAGCTGCTCTTCCCTGAGCAACTGGGAAGCTAAAATTTTACAAGAGTGCGCGCATTCACTCTAAATTAAGTTCGTTCACATATCAAATCAAATCAAATCATTTATTTCCTGTACATGAGGAGATAGGCCGGGATGTTAGGTCCTTGTCTTCTCATTCACGATTAATCGGTGTCAGGAAAGGCGGTCTTCTGCTTCCATAGTTCTCGGTTAAGTGCGTGCCGTTCTGTCAGCCGAAGCTCACCAATGTCTTCTTTCAACATTTCGGACCATCTCAGTTTTGGTCTGCCCACTGGCCTCTTTCCTTTGATGGAATATCTCATCATTCTCACACACATGATCTCGATCTCTTCTCTTCACATGGCCAAACCATCTCAATCGCCGTTCACGAATCTTTCCATCAAGCCTCTCACACTTGGTCATTGCTCTTATAGCCTCATTCTGCATTCTGTCATTGAGAGTCAATCCACATGACCATCTCAGCATCTTCATCTCCACCACCATCAATCGATCCATGTGCTTCTCAGTGATAGGCCATGATTCACTGCCATACAAGAGCGCAGGTCTTATGATACTCTTGTACACCTTCCCCTTCACCTTCAGACTAGCTCTTCTGTCATTCATCACACCACTACAAGCTCTCCATTTCATCCACGCACACTTGATACGATGATCCATGTCTTTCTCAGCAGTTCCATCTACAGTGATCATCGAACCCAAATACTTGAATTGATCAACTCTATTGATCACTACCTGATTCACATCTTTCATCACAGCATTCCCACATTCAAATCCAATAAATTCCGTCTTCCCAGTGTTCAGAGTCAGCCCAGCTTCGCTAAGCCTTCTCTGAAAACTCCTCACTTCCTTCTCTACTTCACTCACATCTGTTCCAACAATACATATCACAGATATTCTGAGAGAAGGCAGGTGCATGGGAACAACAAATTCAAACTGATTTAATCTTATCGACACAATATCAGTTGATGTATCCCTGGTCGTAGACTTTTATATTCAAGTGGTGAAGCCGTAAAATCGGAACTACCTAAAAGCCGGCTCTCGACATTTCAAAACTTCAAAAAATCATAACATACTTCAAAGTTGAGCTAGAAAGTCGTTCAAAAAAGCAAAATTACCGTCTTGATGAGTTCTACAAATCATCTGTTCAGGACGTTTTTGAAAATTCAATTTGAAATATAGATAAGTTGTAAAAAGCGAATTGTCGGTTCCAAAAAGTTGTTACCCTGAAAAATTTTTCCACGATTACCCAATTTTTTATTTCAAAATCATTCTCCGTGCAATTCTACACCATGGATATTGATTTCAGATCATTTCAACTTTTTCCCGGGAGATTTCAGCGCTGGAAACACCGAAAACTTGCTGTTTTTCGAAAATTCAAAAAGTTCAATGATTTGCCATTTTCATACTGATGGGTGAGAAGCTGTTCTATTGGTTGTAAGTGACATAACAGAGTCTGATCAAGTAGTTGTGAGTGAATTAAGCGATATTTTTGATGAAAAAAATCATCGCATTTTTTCAGTCATTCTCGGAGGATGCTCAGAAAATCCTGATTTTTTCTGAGTAAAATATTTTCTCTGGAAATGACTTATCTTCTTACATTGCGAAAATAGTCTATCCTAAGCAAATTGGTGCCCATTGGAGAGCTGATAAAGCCTGAATATGAAAATGGCAAATCATTGAACTTTTTGAAGTTTCGAAAAACAGCAGGTTTTCGGTGTTTCCAGCGCTGAAACCTCCCGGGAAAAAGTTGAAATTATCTGAAATCAATATCCATGCTGTAGAATTGCACGGAGAATCTGATTTTGAAATAAAAAATTGGGTAATCGTGAAAAAATTTTTCAGGGTAACAACTTTTTGGAACCGACAATTCGCTTTTTACAACTTATCTATATTTCAAATTGAATTTTCAAAAACGTCCTGAACAGATGATTTGTAGAACTCGTCGAGGCGGTAATTTTGCTTTTTTGAGCGACTTTTTAGCTCAACTTTGAAGTATGTTATGATTTTTTGAATTTTTGAAATGTCGAGAGCCGGCTTTTAGGTAGTTTCGATTTTACGGCTTCATCACTTGAATATAAAAGTGTACGACCAGGGATACATCAACTGATAGTTTGTCGATAAGATTAAATCAGTTTGAATTTGTTGTTCCCATGTGCAGTGGAACTCATACATTCTGTCAGAATATGCGTGATATGTCATCAGCATACAACATCGTCCAAGGATAGGTTATTAAACCGAATTCTCAGAGATGGAAAAATGCCGCATGCATGGAGAAAGAGTGAGATTGTGCTGATCTACAAGGGAAAGGGAGATGTGAGGGAGTGTGGAAACTACAGTCAATTCAACATATTGTGAACCGTTTCTTATAAGTTATTATAAGTTATTATAATTCCTTATAACTTTTACAGTGTGAGGTCAAGACTGAACCTCACGACCTGAAAATTGTTGTACGTGTACTTCGGCTCAATTCATTATATTCTGACCAATTGTTTTCAAAAATATTTCCTTAAACAAAAGTTAGAGCTGCATAAGTGCAAATGTCCGGGATAGAATGAAGCCATCAAATATCAAAAAGTCATTTCGTGTTTACACTGAAAAAATAGTCGCGGAAACGCGGCTACCGTAATTTTCAATTTTCGCAGCTACTAAACTCGGCTGGTCTTTCCTTCGAATTTATCGATTTCTCGTGTTGTATCTTCTATTTTCGCTTCGCAAGTTGTTATCCGTCCACCCGACAAACGTTTGTGAGCTTCCCATGCCGAAATACTCCCCTTTTTCAATATTTCCAGGCCTTGACAAGTGTTGCATGTTTTTTACTTCCGTGTACTAATCATCCTTTTCAGCTGCTCGAGGCTCCTAAGGACGTCTCCGAGGCTCCCGTAAAGGTATCTCGATCATTTGAGCTGTTTTTTTCCAATGGGTTTATCTGGTTTCATCGGGTAGTCGTTCCACGTTCAGAGTAAACGCTCCCCGTTTCAGTTTCGCTTCTCGCTCGACGGCGATCTCATCCAAGATTGTACGCAGAGGGCAGCAGCCAAGGCTGCCCTGTCTACGCCATTGTTTTGTAAGTGTTTAATTGTGGATAAAGTTTTATTCAAATTCATGTATTTTGGATCTTCGATTCTTACGATGAACAATAAAATATCAATGGGATCAATTTACTGGAAGGGTGTAGGGGCAATTCAATTGTGTACGGGGCCTCCGTTAGCCTCTACTACTTTTGTGAGAGCCTTTGGAACTGAGCTAATCAGATTCTGGCACAATTGAATTGTACACTCGTGTTTCCACCAGTGAGCGACTCCCCCGATCAGTTCTTCTTTAGTCTGCGGCTTACACACATTGATGACAAATTTCTTGAGGATAGCCCATATTGTCTCAATGGGATTGCAATCCGGAGACTCCGGAGGCCACTCCTCAGTCTGAATTGATAGGTCTCGTCATTTTTTTTGCCCTCCGAAACACGACGAAACCTTTATTTTCTTGTTACGGAGGAATCTTTTTGTTGTCTTCGAGACGTGGGGAGGGGCGCTGTCGTGTACGAACACTCCGATATCCCCATAGACTTCTCTGTAAGTATTTTTAGTTCTAGGGATGTGATAAACTCAGATTCATTTCATCCATGGCACGAGACCTTCCTGCAAGATGTCTTGATATTTGACCGAGTCTATTGTGTCTCCAGCGATGATCACCAGTTTGGATGGCCCTCTCCACTAAATTGATCCCCAGATCATTATCTGTCATGTTTTGCTATTACCGTGGGAAAGGAAGTGTATTCAGTGTATTATTTAATTAGTTGAACTGACTTTCGTTGTGTACTTGGGAGCAGCCAGTACTGATGCAGCACGACTCTGAACCCAAAGGGTCTTCGAATTTTTATCCAACTGAATGGATGCTTCATCGGAGAAGATGTTCAGATAGAACTGCTCTCGCTTCTTCAACTGAAAACAATCCATGTGAGTCTCATTTTCAGAATTTCATCAAATTTTCGAAAATGATCAATGTTTACCATTTTGACTGCATAAGCGAGTCGGATTGCTCGATTGAGCATTCGGACGGCGAAACCGTATCTCGCCCTTAGAACTCGGTAGCCTAGCTTGGCCCTCCATATCGCAACGATATGAGGGGCAACCTAAGAGTCGAAGTAGCAGTTTACTCTAATCTAATCGCACCTTTATCCCAGATTTCTCTTCTATCAACTGCATAACCTGAGCAGTTGTTCGCTGTGAATCGGTCTGGTAGAGTTCATGAATCAGTTCCTTGACCAGAGAATGAAGATGGGCGGGTACAGTAGTAGGAACGAATAATCTTTCTCTCACACTCTCCTTCTTCAAGTGCTGTCTTCTGACAGTACTTTCAGACACAGAATCTCCTCTACTGTTCAGATTATCAGCTATCTTCGCGTAGGACCAGCCCTTATCGCGGAGGGGATTCACTTCATCTCTCAACAGCTTCCTTCCAATGTGCTTGTCTAGCTTCTTTCTATCCAATCTCTGCTTGTAACTGTTTCCTTTCTGCAATTACGAAAGAAAGTAACGGACAGCCGATTACAGTAATCCTCAATTATCATTTTCTGTTTCCGGGATAAAATGGTGTAATTCACTCACTGTATTGATCCTTCCCATGATGAGAATGAGTCAAGAAGAGGTTCCTGAAAACCAAACTGTGATACTTGTGGACGATGATTGATTACACATTGTGCTTTATTTTTTTTCGCTTCCAAAATGCTGTGGTTAGTCAAGCGTAAGGACAATAGCAAATATGAGATTCACGACGAGGAGAAGATGGATGGAGTAGTGGATGTGGGAAGAGAAGTCGAAATCCAGGAGCACCCCACCTTCCAAGTTACGCTCATCAAGAAGGGAACTCGGAGGATGCTGGGCAGGGAGATGGATCGATTGGTCAATGGAGGCGCTCTACCTCCTGTTCCGATTACTCTAATCTAATCGCACCTTTATCCCAGATTTTTACTCTAATCTAATCGCACCTTTATCCCAGATTTCTCTTCTATCAACTGCATAACCTGAGCAGTTGTTCGCTGTGAATCGGTCTGGTAGAGTTCATGAATCAGTTCCTTGACCAGAGAATGAAGATGGGCGGGTACAGTAGTAGGAACGAATAATCTTTCTCTCACACTCTCCTTCTTCAAGTGCTGTCTTCTGACAGTACTTTCAGACACAGAATCTCCTCTACTGTTCAGATTATCAGCTATCTTCGCGTAGGACCAGCCCTTATCGCGGAGGGGATTCACTTCATCTCTCAACAGCTTCCTTCCAATGTGCTTGTCTAGCTTCTTTCTATCCAATCTCTGCTTGTAACTGTTTCCTTTCTGCAATTACGAAAGAAAGTAACGGACAGCCGATTACAGTAATCCTCAATTATCATTTTCTGTTTCCGGGATAAAATGGTGTAATTCACTCACTGTATTGATCCTTCCCATGATGAGAATGAGTCAAGAAGAGGTTCCTGAAAACCAAACTGTGATACTTGTGGACGATGATTGATTACACATTGTGCTTTATTTTTTTTCGCTTCCAAAATGCTGTGGTTAGTCAAGCGTAAGGACAATAGCAAATATGAGATTCACGACGAGGAGAAGATGGATGGAGTAGTGGATGTGGGAAGAGAAGTCGAAATCCAGGAGCACCCCACCTTCCAAGTTACGCTCATCAAGAAGGGAACTCGGAGGATGCTGGGCAGGGAGATGGATCGATTGGTCAATGGAGGCGCTCTACCTCCTGTTCCGAAGGTCAAGGGAGCCAAGAAGGTACGGTATTATCATTCTCTCCTCATGGTACCGAATGATTCTAGACGACATTCCTGGTCGTCTCTCCTGTCCGCACCCGCTCTGCTGCTGCAGCTGATGCATCCACTGTTCCTCCCATTCCATCTCCTACCGTGTTTTCATCTCTTCCGACTACAGTATCCCCAAATCCTACCGTATCGAATACAGTATCTCCTTCTTCCCCAACTGCCTCCTCTCCCATCACTGTGCCCCAATCCACTTCATGTATCTCCTTTTCCTCAGCAAGCATGTCCTCCCTCTCCGGTACTGTATCCCATTCCACTGTTGCTACCGTAACCCCTGCTCCGTCCACTGTCGGCTCTTCCTCTCTCTCTCATCTCCTTCCCACGGGCACTTCCTCCTCTTCTTCGTCTTCTCGCAGTGGTGGGTCACATGCATCCTGAACCCTATTTAACGCATTTTCAGCCCTCGATGCGATTACTGACTACCTCAAGGCAAATGATGAGAGGATGACTTCTCTCGTGAACACTGTAAACCCGATGAAGACAGAGTGGGGAAACATGGTTCAGGAGGGAACCAACAACTCTAAGGCGGCCGCGGACATGGTTGGTCATTATCGAATCCCGAAAGCATTCTTCTTCTCAATTACTCTCTCTATCTTTCACAGCTCGAGGGATTCGATGTGTGGAGGAGAGATTCGATTGAGCAACAGAAAATCTTCAAACAGTCGATCGATGAATTACACTGCAAGATCCCTGGAAAACCAGGTTCATTTTCACCTAAACTTTGGTCATTCTAAATGCGAATCCCTAGGTTTCTCGTACACGGTCCTCTCGGAAGACATCGTCGAGCGTTGTGATAGGGCTACCCCGAACAATGTTGCAAGATTCGCAGCAGCCCTGGAGCGAGCCATCTACACCGGGGACAAACAGGATGAACTGCTCAAGAATCCGTCTGAGCGTATCGACCAGGGAATTGTCTCGTTCATCGAAAAGGTTCGTGCAATACAGGAAACATAGATATTCGTAACCTATTTACTTTCCAGTGCGTCTTGTACAGGAGAGACTGCAGCAGTGCGGATCAAGCATACAGTGCGAAGCTCTCTATGACAACTCGACTGAACCAGTATGCGGCCAATCGAAGAGCGAAGGTCGCAGCTGGAGGGGATCCATTCGCGGTCGTTCGCCGCAAAGCCCGCCAACCCGTCACCAAGCGAGTCCCCCCTACGAGAGCCCCGAAGAGACCCCTCCCCTCCTCTTCTACTGCCCCTGTCACTCCCAAGAGGAGCGTAGGCGAGACAGAGTCGGAGGAAGAAGATGATTCTTCCATTTTCACCACCCCAACCTTATCAAAGTGAAGAAAGAGCCTAGCTCTAAATAGTAATCCCAATAGCAGATCCTATTTTAGCAGAGCAAGATCAAACATTTCACCTCATATTTCAAAGTTAATGTGCCTAGTTCTTTGACCCGTTGTTGATAAAGATCAGAAAAAATAAGCAGTCGGGAAAAAGAATTTATGATTGAACCAAGGAACGAGAAATTAGAAACAATTTAATCATTTATCGCAATAAACACTTACAAAACAATGGCGTAGACAGGGCAGCCTTGGCTGCTGCCCTCTGCGTACAATCTTGGATGAGATCGCCGTCGAGCGAGAAGCGAAACTGAAACGGGGAGCGTTTACTCTGAACGTGGAACGACTACCCGATGAAACCAGATAAACCCATTTGAAAAAAACAGCTCAAATGATCGAGATACCTTTACGGGAGCCTCGGAGACGTCCTTAGGAGCCTCGAGCAGCTGAAAAGGATGATTAGTACACGGAAGTAAAAAACATGCAACACTTGTCAAGGCCTGGAAATATTGAAAAAGAGGAGTATTTTGGCATGGGAAGCTCACAAACGTTTGGCGGGTGGACGGGTAACAACTTGCGAAGCGAAAATAGAAGATACAACACGAGAAATCGATAAATTCGAAGGAAAGACCAGCCGAGTTTAGTAGCTGCGAAAATTGAAAATTACGGTAGCCGCGTTTCCGCGACTATTTTTTCAGTGTAAACACGAAATGACTTTTTGCTATTTGATGGCTTCATTCTATCCCGGACATTTGCACTTATGCAGCTCTAACTTTTGTTTAAGGAAATATTTTTGAAAACAATTGGTCAGAATATGATGAATTGAGCCGAAGTACACGTACAACAATTTTCAGGTCGTGAGGTTCAGTCTTGACCTCACACTGTAAAAGTTATAAGGAATTATAATAACTTATAATAACTTATAAGAAACGGTTCACAATATGTTGAATTGACTGTAGTTTCCACACTCCCTCACATCTCCCTTTCCCTTGTAGATCAGCACAATCTCACTCTTTCTCCATGCATGCGGCATTTTTCCATCTCTGAGAATTCGGTTTAATAACCGTGTGATCCACCTCACTCCAAAGTCTCCGATACTTTTCCAGCAAAAAAGTATCGGAGACTTTGGAGTGAGGTGGATCACACGGTTATTAAACCGAATTCTCAGAGATGGAAAAATGCCGCATGCATGGAGAAAGAGTGAGATTGTGCTGATCTACAAGGGAAAGGGAGATGTGAGGGAGTGTGGAAACTACAGTCAATTCAACATATTGTGAACCGTTTCTTATAAGTTATTATAAGTTATTATAATTCCTTATAACTTTTACAGTGTGAGGTCAAGACTGAACCTCACGACCTGAAAATTGTTGTACGTGTACTTCGGCTCAATTCATCATATTCTGACCAATTGTTTTCAAAAATATTTCCTTAAACAAAAGTTAGAGCTGCATAAGTGCAAATGTCCGGGATAGAATGAAGCCATCAAGGATTCCATCCGGTCCCATTGCTTTTCCCCATTTACACTTGTCCAGTGCCAATTTAACTTCCAACTCACTCCACTCCGGAATTTCTCCTTGCACTTTATATCCCTCTTCCAATCGGGTCTGATCTTTCTCAACATTCAACAAGTCACGGAAGTATTCCTCCCATCGACTTTTCACATCATTCTCATTTCTCAATATGACGCCGTGCTCATTCTTCACTGCATTTATTTCTATCACATCCTTACTCTCTCTGTCTCGAGTAACAAATAAGCAAACCACTTTGTTAAATATGAATGAATCACGAAAAAAAGTTGATCATTTTGTTTGTTTGTCTGTCGGTACTGTAGTTTTGAGCCTTTTGAGCGTTTCGATTTTTTAGCGTTCTGAATTTCCTTGCTAATCAATGTTGCTGTCCTGTGGTCGGTTAATTTTAACCTAGGAACAGGGAAGAAAGCACAAACATCTGTCTGAATCTCCTAATGTTTGTTCGCATGCCTGCGGCTCCTAGTGATCAAGCAGCAGAATCAGATCGAAGCTCAACCACTCAATCTCCATACTATTTCCATCTTATTCTGATCGTTAAACATTTATTGCAGATGTATTTCCTACTCAAGTTGCATGAAAACACAAGTTGCTACTCACATGTTTCATTCCCAACCGTAATCAGAGCTCGATTAAATGTATAATATCTTCCCACGTAAGCATTCTCACATTTTTTCACAATTTTCATTGGCTGGCGTGAGCATTTGTATTGAAGACGGGCACAGATAATTACGCTTTCTATGCTCTAGAAGATGCGAAGCACGTGGATCTCCGTTGCAGTAGTACTTATACCATTTGAAGGTATCACAATGTACATTTTGTATTATATCAATATATTTCATTTATAAATCAGGAGCTGCGGGCATGATTACAAATGCTGTGCTGCTGTACTATCTCGCTCACGCCAAAATCGGCTTGGCTGCGCGCTTGTACTACATTTCCTGCATTGTCTCGGCGATAAACGCCTTCTCCCTCGCCTTTTTGGTACTCATCACAATTGATGTGAGCGAATTGTTGTATTTCCTGTAAAAAGACGAGGTGATCAGAACAACGTATCTAACCGATTCATTTAGTTTGTATTGCTAAACATATATCTGATAATATGCAATCATTCCTGTGGGGCCATAATAAAAAAAATCGAAAACAATTCGCGCAGTGGTAAAGAGCGCGGTCTCTATAGGTGGTCGCTTATTACGATGGGCTATGCATGGAAGCATTCTACGGGCCCGTCTTGCTCTATCTGCCAGATCGGTTCGTAGATGCAATTGTTCTTACATTCGTCACGCAGTTGCTGAACATGTGGCAGGTATGTTTTCTTATTTTTCAAATTGTAAGTGTATATTCAGATGCTTCCCGCGCCTTCCATCCTGCAATATCTTTCCACGTCGAAGTGAGTGTTTCCATTTCAAAACCAAATATAATACGTTTGAAGGCACCTCACCAACACTCCATTAAAACTCACTCTTGCATACGCTTCTCCACTGGCCTTCAGCATACTTGGATGGGTAAATCGCGCAAATCTAACTTTACTAATATTAGATCCTCAGCTAACATTCATCCCCCATTTGGTGCCCACCGATGAATTACGTGAGAGGATGGTGACGAGTATCCATCAATTGCACGGTACCAATATCAGCGACTTCAGAATCTATGGATTTCCGATACTGCATAATGTAAGAGAATATAATATTTAAGTCTTGGTCATCCCATGGGTGTTCCTTTCATTTCAATATCACCGTACACGACTCCATGCAAAAATATAACCACATCATTTGAACTTGTATTCACAATTTTCAGACGGCGCACAGTGTCTTCGACGCAACAATTTTCCAACTCTTGCCGTCGTACGTCACCAGCTACGGTCTCCTCTTCTTCTGCGCGTACAAAGTATTGCAATTAATATGTTTAAAGATTTTTAAAGACTTTACAAATTTAAAAATAACATGCAAGTGTTTGTTTTCAGATCCGCAGTCGTCTTTTGTCTATTGGAGCTACGATTAGCTCGAAGACTGCTCTAATGCAACGCCATTTCTGGCGAACGCAAATCGCCCAAGTAAGACACACTAGGACTTTTAGGACTTTCTAAATTTTAGTCATTTATGAAGAAGCGACTTTCGGAATTCTGTTTCTGAGAAAATTCTGAGAAGCGACAAATGTGCTTCGCGCAGTTGGTCGCTAAGGAATGCTCATGTCGCTACGCTAATGCTAAGTGTGTTTTTTTTTCTGTTGCGCCATCTTCACTAAACATTTTCACTAAACATTATTTTCTGAGAAAGATACACAATTATTACAATCTTATGATAAACTACAAAATTTAATTGAAATTATTAGTTATTGTTCACCTGTAATCCCTGATGAGGAAGGTGATCACTACAGCGTCCCAAGCAGGGAAAAATAACACAAGCATGGGAAAGGCGCGGGACACGCCAAAGTCGGGAATGCCGAAGAGTGGGAAGTATTAGGTTGTAACATAAGTTTTGTCGCATTTCGGAGGTTCACAATATTTCCATGAAGGATACTTCTCAAACATTATCAATGCCTGAACTCCTAGTATATGTTTGGGGTGTTCATGCACATTCAAACCATAGGGTAGAGCTGAACTGCGCACGCTGGCTATGCGAAAAATATTAATATGAACTGATTTAAATTTGGTGCAGATTTTTTTTAATTCGTTTGATCAGGTGCTAGTTCGCAGAGATGAATAATGAACCAAACTTCTACAGCATGGTGATATACCCCGTCAATGCTCTTTCAAAATATACGCCAGACATGGTGCTATGTTGAGCGGAATCAAAGATATACTTCACTGAGTGTAAGGTTAGCCGCTGATTCGTAGCCAACTTGACCAACTCTTCTAAATCCAGAATTGCAACAACAGTGACTAACATAAGTGCGTTCCAATTACCACTCATGGAGGTATAATTTATCATTAAACAAGTGAGAGAAAGAACACTCCACTTGTGGGAAATTTGAATTTTTATTAATTCAATTCGCGCACAATTTTACCAAAATATGCAAGTTTAGGTGTTTCGAATTAAAGATTGTCATTCAAAAGCTATTTATTTCCAAACTTATCCCAAGTAGATACTAGTAAGGGAAGGGTTTATGGTTAGGATGGACACAACAATCAGATATTGAACATGTGTGCGAGGTAGGAATATGAACAAAGTGCCGATTTCATTAGTTTAATTTACATACCATCGTTCTGAATGGAGCCACTTATCTCAACAGAACCCAATCTACCCCAAACTTTGTCTGCATACTGACCACTTTGGGTGAACGATATTCCACCAATATTTGGATCTGGATATCTATTGAGAAGGAAATTCGGCTTGCGAAAGTTTTCGCGATCTTCACCAACCATCCACATTATACAAACTCGTCTACATTTCTAGAACGATTTTCGTTTGTCATTATCCGTGAGTGGTTCAAAATTATGCACATATGTAGTACTTTACGCAAATCACACAAAATCGGCATAATTTATCCTTTTCAAGAAGAGCTGATGCGTGAAAATGATTTGTAATCCTTATCTCAGTACAACTTTGTCTGACTAATGTGCCTCCTCAACTGCCTTGACAGGACTGAAGTAAAACGCGTAAGAAAGAGTACGAAGGCCCTTACTGATGATAAATAACGAAATTGAGATTAAATTAATTCGAAGAATTTCTGAGGTTAAAATGCATAAGAGATTGGACGCGACAAAACTTATGTTACAACCTGATAAATGACGCAGAAGTAGGGGAAGTAGACGAAGGCCAACGGCACTGCAGTCTGCAATGCAGAGATAATACTATTACACTTTACGATTTATAAATGTTCGTGGGGTACTAATGAGTTTTTTCGCTGCCAATCCTTTTTACTCTTCATCCAATTGTTTCCCTTACACCGTATTTTATCGTGAATCTCCTACACATATCTCACAATGGTCAAGATGTCTTAAGTCTGCTCGGAATTGTGCTCACATATTGTATATTGTATGTTAATTAAGAAAAAAGCCAATGGGGTATGCTGCTTTGAAAATCCGAAATTTAAATGGAGCAATCAATGCGTTAAATGGGGCCATGAAATGAAAACACCAAAATCTCGCCTGGGCACAAACTGCAATTAAGATCTTCAGTTGGAAGTCTCGAGCAGTAGCAGATAAAGCATTCGGGCGAGCGATGCCCTAAAATTTGCGCTTTTAAAAACAAGTTTTCGCCTTTGGTTCCGTGATTACTCATCCAATTTACAGCGCGTATTCGATACAACGCGATGAGCGCATGTTGCCAAGGAGCTGGTAATGAATTTCTCTCTCATTCGCTCATTTATAAGCTGTCTACTCGATCGACTGTGCGAATTTTAGTTCAATTCCTTGAGTTTAACAACACTACCGCTTTTGTATAGCTTGAAGCCGGTTTTAACACGGTATGTTGAAGGGATCAGCTCGGTCTCTTTCTCTACCTTGAAGGCTCCCCAGGCGAGAAATAATGCGGCGGCGGAGCTTGCAATCATCACGAGCAGGACACAGACGGCGATGTGGAGAGTGGAGAGATTGAGATGACCATCGTCTTGCTGAATTTTGAAATGTCATGACAAACTAAGGAGAAAATGACGCAATCGAGCACCAAGCCTTTTTTAAAATTACATTTATAAAAAAATAATTTAGAGTATCCATCATTATATGTGTTATTCAATGGAAATTATGATTGGCGTACTTAGCCGAGTTGGCTATTTGAGGAAACATAGTGCTTCAAAATGTCCTTCTGGAGATCTGTTTTTGCCAAATTAACGAATTGCCCTCTCCTTATATCAGAACTATCATGCATGAGGTGCGTTATGGAGAGCACACATATACTAGTATTGTACAAAAATCATGAGTTGATTAATCATGCCTGAAAGAACCCGAAAACATGAGTGCAAATCGCAACGAAACGAATGATTCAATGGCACAGGTTTCGTAACGCACTCGCGACATTGCGTCATAATGGGAAGTGTGCTGCCCCGAAAAAAGTGTGTTGTGCCATGTTAGATCGTCATACGATCTCGAGGGAGTTGGGCAAACGCAAGTGCTGATCGCACCCAGAAATTGATGACGAGCCATCCATTCGGTGCCGTGCTGTCGTACACTTCACGGTATGCCTCCCGGATGATGGGTAGGTACGGATCGCCTTGAGGGGCAATCACAGTATAGCAAAGGTACGCCCTGCAAATCGTCGTTATCGTATGCATACCGTCCTCAGAATGTGAACATGCAAGCGCCGTCTATTGAGCCATGTTTGGTTCGAGTAAACATCACTAAACATATTTCACACATATATAAATCTCGTGTTTAGGCATCCGGTGATTATTACACAATACTAATTACCATTTCATTGAATAATTATATTATGGCATTAAGTATTAGGTTGATTCATAATTTTCGATACGTTTTTAAGTTTTCGAACCATAACTTGCTTCAGCTTTTAGAAATTCTCTCTTGCATTTTTGTATGATGCGTGATCTTCATAGCGCACTTATAGGCATGCATGAACAGTCAAACACAAACAGTAATCTGATTGTCGAAATTTAGAGGGCGAAATCGGTAGTGTTCCCCAATAGCTTTTCTGAGAGAGACTAACGATCTCTTTTAAAGTGTTACGTGGAAGCGTGCACCCGCACTCACTATCGGTACGAAAGGGTGGACCTTGCAACCCATCTTTTTTGTTTATATGGACGGTTGAATAATGCATCAAAAATACCGGAAAAATATCACTGTTTATTAAATGCTTTTTTCTATTGAACCAATTGAGATCGATTCAATATAAAACTAAGATTATAGTGTATCAATGGTGCCTCAAATAATGCCAAAGTAGTATCGAAAACAGGTCAACAATTTTCGAGAAATATGCAAAAATAACTTGTATCGAAAATTATGAATCAACCTAATATGTAAGTGTAAGTATGCAATAGCTTATCTAACCAAAGTGTGAGTTGCGACACGGGGTACGAGGCCAATGCAGAAATGAAGGAAGGTTTTGTGAATAGCCGTACGAGGTGAGGGCTGAAACAATGGTTTTATTTGAAAAATACGAAAAGAAATCTACCGATTGATGACCCAATATCGATAGAGAAAGTGGATGTTGAGAAGTGCAAAAGGAGCGGAGAAGCAAGAGTTGTACAAGATCGTGATTTCCTGATGAGAACGGGTTTAGCCGTTCTAGAGACTTAACACGTGTATCACGAGCCAGTGGAGGTGTGCGGGAACATTTTCAAAAAAAGTTGTGCCAGACTCTAATTGAAGTGGTAGAATACCCTAAACATATGATTTCGAAAAATATGGGTCATTGGTCCCAGAGCCGGCTTTTAGGAATTTTCCGGTTTTGCACGCGGCTATGCTGTATCTCAGCTTCTAGATGTGCTAGAGAGGTGGCATTGGGCTCAAAATGTTCGGAAAATTATTTCCAATAACTTTTCTATTTAGAGCAAGACGAATGGACAACTTTGAAAAACTTTGTGATTGAAAAACTACTTTTAGCCAAGAAATAAAAATAGTTTATCTATCAACCGGTAGAGCGATACAGATTTTTAATCCAGAATATGAAAGAATAAGTGGGTATACATGATATAAAAATATGAGAAGCAAAATTGAAGGTAGACCTTTTTGGCAATTTTCACTCAAACATGCCACACTGAAGAAAATGTGAAAAAATATGATTTTTACATTTTTGGTGTTTCTTCTTCCAACTTTTCCAAAGTGTTAATGGAGTGATGTACATGTGAAAAAATCTTATTGGGATGATGAATTTGCGGGTATGTGTTTGACATGACAAAATTCATCGCGCTTTTGTATAATTGATAGTTAAATTTGTTTATCGACACATACCCGCAAACTCATCATCTAACTTAGATTTTTTTACTTGTACTTCACTCCAATAACACTTTGGAAAAGTTGGAAGAAGAAATACCAAAAATGTAAAAATCACATTTTTTCACTTTTTCTTCAGTGTCTCATGTTTGAGTGAAAATTGCCAAAAAGTTATCATAAATAATTTTCCGCACATTTTGAGCCCAATTCCACCTCTCTAGCTCATCTGGAAGCCGAGATACAGCACAGCCGGGTGCAAAACCGGAAAATTCCTAAAAGCCGGCTCTGAGACCAATGACCATATTTTTCGAAATCATATGTTTAGGGTATTCCACCACTTTAATTAGAGTCAAATCTGGCACAACTTTTTTTGAAAATGTTCCCGATGGGGTTATTTTTCATCCACTGACTCGTGATACACGTGTTAATCATACCGCGTGATCATTGAAATTCCACGAGTCTGCCCCAGATGCGTACATGAGCTCTACTCGGATTATCTTCTGAAGTTTGAATATTTTAAATTTTGTTGAATGGTATTATTCGCTTAACATGAGCGTTCTCGTTATTCTGGTTAATTTTAATTGGCAAAAAAGACTGATGGGATGTAATATCAAGAGTAATATGACGTTAAGTTATTATTGTCAAGGCTGCACGAGTCGATCGCCCTCACCGGGTTCGCAAACGCATGTAGCGTGCTGAGGAAGATGTCGAACACGGCGAAAGTCGCAAGCAGAAATTTGTATGTGCCCAACTCAGCTCGAGAGAAACGACGAATCAAGCAGAGCAGAAGAGAGTTGAGCACGATTCCAGCACCTAAATTATTGATTTAAAAGGAATTAGGAGAAAAAATGGAAAAATTAAAGATGAACCTTTTTTTTACCTTTTTTTTTTTACCAACGTTCACATAATCTGCCATTTAGTGCCTCTATCGAGCCTCTATTTAATTGATATATTGTCTTATGTTCGACTTGAAAAATAATAATCACTCATTTTTACATGCACTAATTTATGTTGTGCACTTTTAAACTTTATATTTTAATACTTAAAAGTTATGCAATCAAATTAACGCAAAAAATAAACATTGGATTGAACACATCGAAATGGGGCTAGTACGAAATTTTCATATCGTTTGGACTCTCTAATGCGGAGCTACGAAATATTACGTAAAGTTTAAAAGTTGAACTATTTTAATGACGTTTAAATAAGCTAATTACAGTCGCGCCGGAAAGTCACCGTACACTTTTTGAATTTGTTGTATCTTTTTACCCAGGGAATGCATCGTTCTGGCACTCAGGTATGATGTACCAAATCCATCGTAGATTATGATTATGGTATTATGGTATGACGTCATCGCATAGTTATTGCGTAGTGATGACGCAATCAATTTTCAAAACAGCATTATTCTTACATATATTTTTTCCTGTTCGCCATACTTTCTATAATTGGAGATATGGCCGAGGCCTACCCAGAATAAATTTTTGAAGGTGCTGCTCGGTCGCACATTTGCTGCAGCGAAGCTGCAAAAACAGGATCTGAAATTCGGAACTCGGCTTCTAGAGTAGCTAGAGACCCTTTCAAAGCATCAAAATGATCGCCATCATGAGTACACATGATCCCGATAATATAAATACGATATCTCAAAATTTGCCCTCAGGGCATGAACAAATCACTTTTTTGCATGATCATTTTTTGGACACCCATAACTTTACGGAAAAGTTTAGTAAAAATCTGATTTTTATCTGGTAATGTTCAAAATGTATTGTAGAACTGATTTCCAACTTTTTAGAGCGATTGGATATCATTCCTGCCTGCAGCGAACGTTTTTCGGAGAGACAGTAGGGTCGAGAAACACCCTGTTTACGCACTCTCGTCGTCTGCACTATCTCGCCCATAGGGGTAAACAAGGTGTTTCTCGACCCGAGTATACCTCAGAAAACCGGCCGCCGTGGGCAGGAAAGATTATGATGAGCGTCAGACGACGCGGTAGGCGTAGAAGGCGGGCACCGTGATGCTCAGCCAGCGCGAAAGAAGTGCAAATGACTTCAATCACCATGCTACTCCACGACCGATAAGGTTCGAAATGTACGAAAAAATAGGAATAAAAAGTATATTTCCTGCCTTTTCGAAGCGATTCCATTATAGGTTAACTTCGGCCAGTGACGATTTTTGCCATTATCACGAATCTGCTGAACTGAAAAGAAGTGCACATTCACCCCAGAGAATTGACGACGTATCCATTTAGTATCGGAATTCCAAGTAAGCAAGCGTTGCACGGCGCTGAGCAAGCACGATCGTGAACAAGATTTCGCACGGAAAACACTTCATACTTCACTTTTATTAAAATACTTGAATGTTCATGTTCAAACAATGTGAGCACAATAGTATGGGCGCATTGCTTAATGATGAGACGGAGAGCAAAATTAGAATAAAGACAAAGTTTATGCACGTATTTTTCTCTCCGAGGAAATTGAAAGAAATTCACTCAAAGGATAAACCGATTGGGCTTCATAACAAAAGTAAAGGTCCGAATGCGATTCGCCAGTTTTCTTTTTATTTTTAAATTGAAATATAACTTCCTAGTTTGTTGGTGAGCATTTCAGTCGTTGGGTCACATCCGGTACCAGGTTGGGTGCTTGTGGACAGTTGTAACGTTCGACCATGTATTCAACGAGTGAACAAAAAACACTGCTATAATCATTAGAAAGAGTGTAATTGCGTTGTCGCTCTGATGTTGAGACTCTATCTCGCACCGACTGCTGTGGAAGTGAGAGGAAGAGAGAGAGATGCAATTGGACTGCGAATAAACAAGGTAATCCCCATCACGAAATTGGTGAATCGACTTTTTTGATATACCAAAATATTTCAGATCTGTTTTTTAGCAAACGCTTTAATTTTTACTTTTTCTGACTTCCGTATTTTTTTTTGTATTTATTTCAGCACATATCTCATATCTCCCTTTTTATAAAATAATAAAAGAACGAGCATGCTCATTTTAGAAAGTGAGGATTGAATATTTCTGTAATAATGCATCTAATTTGTTTAGGAAATTTTACTAAATTTACTCAAGCGGAGTACCAAAATACTTTATTCAGTAATTTCGCAGAATCTGTTTTTTTAAATTTATTTCTAAATGACAAAAATATCAACTGTAACGTTTGACAACATGTGTCGGCTTTACAGTAGCTGATATTGAGGATTTCGAAGACTGTAAATATGATTATATGGCATCGAATGATAAGGAAACGGTACCCGGCATGTAAACAACTTGTTCATCGATTTCCGTAAGCTAGGTGTACTCGAAAGCAGCATAAAGTTATGCAGCACTGAGTGTAACGGGAGTAGCAGAAAAAATACTATCATTAGACATGTCTATTAAAGAGAATACTATCCAATTATGCATAAAAAGTTGAAGTACAGTACTGGCAACGTTTCCAAATTGGTAAAATGTTGAAATCGCAATGGTGCGAAATTTTCGAAATTCAGTGATTCATCATGCTTCCTTATTCCGCATTTCGGGAAACATCATTGTCCCGCGAACATTTGTTCCTAGGGGTAACTTTTCACGAGGAATCCAATGAACATATTTAAAATTACACCCCGGGAAAAGTGTTTTCACAATAACTATTTAAATATTTAAAACTGCCTCAACTTTTTTCATAGATGAGCTAGCCTTTCACTTCCAACAGTAAAAATGCTTATCTCGTCGAGTTCTGTCAGAATTACTATCTATGTATGGGGCTTGGATCAACCGTTCACGATTTACAAAAACTGACCTCATCGTTGAGGCCCGCCACAGAAAATCAGGGGTCAGAGATACGGCTTCCTAAGGTCGATTTTCGAACTCTACGTGAAAAGTTACGCCGAGGGGTATCTTAAAATCAACACTTTATTTTTTGCTGTACGGCACATAGGTGAAATTGCTCAGTTCTCTCAGATAGTCACTCATATTCTCAGCTGCCGGGCAAGCCATTAACAACAGTTGGACGATTCCAATTGTTCTCTGATCATTTCGAAAATATCAATAACCATAAAAATAAATAAATAATGAAGAAATATTAAATCATACCTGGCTGAATTTGAACCGACTTCCGTCCGGAATTATGCTTTGATGCCGATGCAAAATGCACAATAATATAGCTATTCCTATTCCCCCATATAGAGTATTTGATATTGCCTGATGCAACACCTTGACGTTTTGGTATGCTATTTTTAAACTAAACACATACAATTCCTAGATATATTGATACTCCCATATTGACTAAGTATCCATCTGCGTATACGGCTAAAGCGGGAAAGAGTGGGATCGGATGAAAACCAATCTCGAGATGAACATCGTTGACAAATAATATAACCTGTTATAAATGCCTATTGATGTTTAATACTTAAAAGTCGAAATTACGTTTTTCGAAAATGGAGAATATCATTACTTATAAAATGTCGAAAGTGACACCTCTATTAGTATGAGATAATTACGAGTTGAAGCCTGAATAGATGACCGCATCAGCAGGAAAAACAATCCGATGACGTTAAGTATTGTTGAGAAGATAAACATAATGTCATAGAATATAAATATTTGCGCCTGTGTTGAAAGGGGAAGAAATATCGGCATCGTCAGATCTGTAGGCGGTGTAGGTATGTTGAGTTTAGGAATGCATTGTTTTTCAAATTCCCAATTCTCTGAAAATCAACATATTCCACGAACTAACTGAACAATACAGACAAAATTTATTACAAAGGTTTGCCGCAATTGTTCAAATCGGACTACATGTATCACGTGTATCATGATTCAGTGGAGGAAAAAACGACCCCTCGGGAACAATTTCCAACTTTTATTTTTTGTTTGCCTTCATATTATAGTGGTAACATACACTAGAGCCAACTTCTCGAAAAATCTAGGCCACAGGTCCCAGAGCCGGCTTTTAGGAATTTTCCGGTTTTGCTCCCGGCTATACTGTATCTCAGCTTCCAAACGAGCTAGAGACATGGCAAGGAGCTCAAAATGATCGGAAAAATATAATAAGAAACTTTCATGTTTTGAACTAAGCGGTATATCTAACGCTCGCCAAGTTATGCTCGATAAAGCAGATTGTGATCGAGATAAAAAATCGTAGTTTTTTCGAGAGTATGCGTTTCAAGCAATTTTATTGCAAAATATAGTAAGTCCAGTTGATACACGAATATAAAAAATGCAAAAATCGATGTCTGTGATAGGCCTTTTTCTCAATAAGCATTTGAATGCGCCAATGTGACGTTGGCCATAAAAATATATGCGTTACCCTGCTTTGTTTTGCCCATTACTTAATGCCTATTACTATATTTTAACATTTCTGTAATACGAGACTTCGATAACGTCGAAAAAATAATAGATTTCACAACTTCTGAAAATTCGATTTTGTGACCCCATTTTTTACCAAATTTTTTCGTATCTCAAAGCTAGTAAGTTCTAATGTTGATTTAACCATACAATGTTACCAACAATTGAGAAATATACTTGAACCGTACTATATATCATATTCTGAACATCAAAAAAATTAATTGTTCTGAAAATTCCCTTTCGAACGAGCATCTTCGAAGCAAAATATAATAACTTTTAGAGCGTATATAGAAGTTCTTTGCATTGAAATCAATTTAAGTCGAAGCCTGCTGTAGGTTTCACCCAGCGTTGATGGTAGCTGTTGTTAAATTTCTGACTTGGATGGCCGTAAATTTGGTGAAAACTGAGGTCTCAAAATCGAATTTTCAGAAGTTGTGAAATCTCTTATTTTTTCGTCGTTATCGAAGTCTCCTATTACAGAAATGTTGAAATATAGTAATATGTATTAAATAATGGGCAAAACAAAGCAGGGTAACGAACATCTTTTTATGGCCAACGTCACTTTGGAGCATTCAAATGCATATTGCCAAAAAGGCCTATCACAGAAATCGATTTGTGTATTTTTTATATTCGTGTATGAACTCGACCTACTATATTTGGCAATAAAATTGCTTGAAATGCATACTCTCGAAAAAGCTACGATTTTTTATCTCGATCATAATCTGCTTTATCGAGCATAACTTGGCGAGCGTTAGATATACCGCTTAGTTCAAAACATGAAAGTTTCTTATTATATTTTTCCGATCATTTTGAGCTCCTTGCCATGTCTCTAGCTCGTTTGGAAGCTGAGATACAGTATAGCCGGGAGCAAAACCGGAAAATTCCTAAAAGCCGGCTCTGGGACCTGTGGCCTAGATTTTTCGAGAAGTTGGCTCTAGTGTATGTTACCACTATAATATGAAGGCAAACAAAAAATAAAAGTTGGAAATTGTTCCCACACACCTCCACTGACTGGTGATACCCGTGGTATACAGTATTCTGAATACGTTATACTACATAATATATTTATATCTAGCATTATCGAACTAATTCAAAATTGAGTTTTTTTGGCCGGTGCCGAAATCTGGGTTGCTGGAAAGTAGATTGCAGAATTGTAAAAAAACCCCTTTCTATGTTATTCAAGGTGATAGTATATTTGTATGTTCAAACAAACACCTCACGGCTCGTTAAGATTATCCAAAAAAGTGTACAACGCAAATATGCATCGACGGTGTGTACATGGATGTTATCCACTAAGCGAACTATGATTATCTGAGATCGAACTTTGAGCATTTCTGGTATCTATAATTCTTCGGATTCTAGGCTCGGACGAGCGAGATGTATTATCCGTATGAATGGCTTACTCAAAACATTTATAAACCTGTGGTCTAGATTTTTCGAGAAGTTGGCTCTAGTGTATGCTACCACTATAATATGAACGCAAACAAAAAATAAAAGTTGGAAATTATTCCCGAGGGGTCGTTTTTTCCTCCACTGACTCATGATACACGTGTTATGTTGATCATCAACAAAAGTCGAAACTGTGTACAATATATTTGCTTGAATATTATTGGCTAGAAAATGTCAGAGAAATGGATAAATAAAACATCTAAATGAAGCAATCAATCAGAATTCACGGGCTGCGGGGTAGCGACTGTTGATGCTGGAGTTGTGGCATCGATCGTGCTGATAACGACGTTACAGCAATCGAGCATTTTCGCAGCATTTTCATCAGTCGGGGGCCAAGGACGAATGCTTGAACATCGGCTGAAATAAATAAATATAGTAATTTAAAAAAAAAAAAAAGTAACATGGTAGGGTGTAGAGTTCGAGAAACGATACCATGCTCTCTTCATTCTATACACTCTCTTACCGATCGACCGCTCTAGAGAGTGTACACAATGAAGAGAGCGTGGTGTCGTTTCTCGGACTCTAGTAGGGTGCCACTTCACTCACAGCTCGAAATGAACAGACACCACGGATTAATCAACGCAATGGGAAATGACACAATGAAGGTGATTCGGCGGAGCGTGAAAAATAGATGTCTCTGGAATCCGCACAATCTTAGAGCTCAAATATTAAATAACGAACGTCGTCGACGATAAGGGAGTACTTGTAGAAGAAGTAGTAGAGGCAGAAGGCGCAAAGCGTAAGAAACAGAATGAACGAGGTGAAAATCACTGCGATCTCCCTGCTCCAGCTTCGGTAGGGTCTTAAATGAGCTATATTATTCTTTAGTCAACACTACTTTTATGATACGGGTATAATGCGTTCATGTGTTCATCACTCATCGTCTACGCTTCAATAAAACGGTAGTGACCGTTAGGTGGGTTTTTAACGATGTATGGCGTGTGCACAAACCGTTTTTTCAGTGAATCGAAGATGCGCACGTATCACATTGCAGAGGCGACTGCGCCCAGTGTCGAGGTGACGATTGTCACCGTTGAGTTGAACTGAACCGGGATGAATAATTTCAGACCTGGCCATTGCACAAACAATTTTTTTGAAGTCAGTAGTATAAAGTATGGTCTACACTCAGTAGAGAACTACTTTAACTTGTTCTAAAATGATCAAAGTTATGCACTCCCACTGAACTAACAAGCGCATAAGCGCGTGGACGACATATATTTGATCAAGATTAGCCCGAATTGTGTTTTTGATCTTCGTTTTTTTTAAATCATGACTGTGTAAGATGATTCAGCGAGAATTTGCACAGGACACTAGAGTATACGTGCATTATCGAAAGAGTTTGAGCATTTCTGCAGAACACATCAAAAGTAGAGAACTAAGACCGAAATTGCAAAATTTATGTTCACCTCGATGCTCCATTCATCGCCGAGCCTCGCAATGCCTCCGGCATCTGGATCGTATGCATAGTATCGAGAGGGTTGGAAGACCAGAACGTAACTAAAATGAATAATACCTTGAATAAGCATTGGATGAAAACAATTTTTCAGCGATCGTAGTTAACAGACCGTCCACGAGAAAACGTAACAAATAGGAGGGATCCATGGATGGTAAGAAATAGATTCTCCCGGTAATTTTTTTCTGAAGTGTGTCCAAAGTTAGGAACACAGGCATCAATAGCTAAGGTTCTAGGTCGGTTTTGAAAAAAGATACAGTAACCCACCTTTTTTGGGGTCGAAAATTTCGATATCTCAGAATTTCATGAGATATAGATTTTCTGGTGTATTTTCACTCGTAGAAAACGAATTTCAACATTAGAGCTCACGAGATATCGATCTAAAGAAGTTAGGCCCAATAAACCGATTTTCTCGGTCAAAATCGGCCAAAAACTTCTCATAACAAATTTGGATGCCCCGGTGGGGCGTGTTTGCATTACATTTTCGGAATCTACGTGTTCAAATGGATATTCCATGTTTTTTTCAGATTTTAAAAAAATGGTATTTTTCAGAATTCACATCCAAAGATAGGACTCGCTGTTGGGACAAAATCTGTAGATCAGGACACAGTAGGTATTGAGACCTGAGTAGTAGTATAGAAATGGTCGGCGCTGGCGCAGGGTTTTGCCCACTTTAGATTCAGATGTTTTTGTTTGGTTTGAGCATTGATCTAGTATTGAAAAGGTTATATTTATCTCTCTTAGCATGTGAAAGCATATATTTTGAGATTATGGATTTTCCTACATTTGGGGCAGTGCCCCCGTCCTGTCCACCCCTGCCCTACTTTCAACTCTGGCGCAGGGTTTATGCCCTCCTAGCAGGTTCCTAGGATTTTCCCGATTGCAGCCACATTCCTAACTTTGCAAAATCATTTCATTGAAATGAATGAGGAAACGTCATTTTTACCAATGTTCCCATTTCCCCAACCCTGGGTACAGTAAGGGTTGCCCCTCCTTGCCCTCCAACCCTAGCGCAGGGGGTTTTTGCCCCACTTTATATTCAGATGTTTTTGTTTGGTTTGAGCATTGATCTAGCATGTGAAAGCATAGATTATGGATTTTCCGACATTTGGGGCAGTTCCCCGTCCTGCCCTACTTTCCCTGGCGCATGTTTTTGTCCACATTGGAAAAAAGAGCAAAACCTCTTCTGGAGTCGCAGGGATTCGAACCCCGATCTTCCACTTACTTAGCTAAGACATGGGGGACGTTGTGAAAACGATATCTTCACATGAATGTGAATACACGTTTACACCTGGCCATGAACCCCAAACATGGCTGCCCTGAATTGACATTGAACTTTATGTTTTTAGCTTCGTAGGTGGACGCTCTACCATTGAGCTGCGACCCCTTGGAGCGTGTCATGCTTTCACTATCACCCATCAGAGTCTCTTATCAGAGTGGAGTAGTTTGTGCTACTTTTGTGCTCTCTTATGAATCCTTAGTTTTCTATCTTGTAAATGTACTGCTTGAAGTGTAAGGAAAAAACAACGACCATAGATATATCAACATTTGTCGCTAAAAATGGTAAAAATATGCTCAAAGGGAAATGTATAATTTGTAACAATATAAAGTGTACTATGAATTCGTCCACAAAATTTGGTGGTGGCGTTGAGGAAAAACGAGCCATAAATGAAAGAACCGTGAAAGATAATATTCCAAAAAAAGAAGATACTAAAACTCAACAATTGAAGAAAATGTATTACGATCCGAAAACAGGGTTTTGTGGTGTTAATGAATTGCAACGTATGACCAAAAAACCTCTAAAAGAAGTTAAAAAATTCTTGAATGAACAAGATGTTTATACTCTACATAAACCAGCACGTAAAAATTTCAGAACAGAAAGAGTTTACATTCACGAAATAGATGAGCAATGGCAATCGGATCTTGTAGAAATGATTCCTTATGCCGCTGAAAATGATGGATACAAGTATCTACTAACAATAATCGATTGTTTTAGTAAGTATGCATGGGTTGTTCCTTTGAAAAATAAAACGGGAAAAGAAACTAGTGATGCTTTACAATCAATTTTCACTTCCAGGAAACCGAAGAAAATTCAAACAGATAATGGCAAAGAGTATTACAATAAAGAAATGAACAATCTTTTCACAAAATTTGAAATCAATCATTTTTCAACTTATTCAGATAAAAAAGCGTCAATTATTGAAAGATTCAATAGAACTCTCAAAGAAAAAATGTGGAAAATCTTCACTTACAATGGAAATCACAGATGGATAGGAATTCTTCAAGATCTTGTCAAGGGTTATAATAACCATTATCATCGCTCTATTAAAACCACTCCAACAGAAGCTTCAAAAATCGCGAATGCACATGTTGTTCATGACAATTTATTCCCTTTAGATCAAAGCCAAAATGCAAATGACATTGAAAAATTTAGTTCAAAGTTAAAAATTGGTGATACTGTCAGAATAACAAAGTATAAAGCAATTTTCGATAAAGGTTATCTACCTAATTGGAGTACCGAAATGTTTAAAATTGCTAAAGTGTTTGAAACATCTCCAGTTACATACGAACTTGTAGATCTTGCCGAAGAAGAAATTAAAGGTAAATTTTATGGAGAAGAACTAACACTATTCAACAACACTGAAGAACAGTATAAAGTAGAAAAGATTGTAAAACGTAGAACGAAAAATGGAATAAGAGAAGTTTTCGTAAAGTGGTATGGATACCCAGAAAAGTTTAATTCTTGGATTCCTGAGAGTGACATGAGATTTCGAAAAGATAATTTTAAATGACCCTTAAAATTCCTAAATGCTTACCACTTTAACCCTATTGTCTTTGACTTCCACAATATTCTCACTCATTATCAGACAGTAACACTTTGTGCTTTGAGCAATATTTTTGCTAAAACTTGCTTTTATTGTCACATCTGGTCTGGATTGAATGATTCTATCATTCTGTTTCGAGACATCAAAAACTAGTAGTGGATAATAGAATAATAAACATCTTCTTCCATGAAAATATAATCTTTCACCGATTCATAGTAACTATTTCGGAATTCTTTAGCAAAGTTGTATTGTTGAACGGCATTAAACTTATCAAAATCAAACTTTAGGCACTCGTAAGGATATCTCTCAGAGTTTAGTTCTACATAAATCTCTTCAAGTCCACAGTTGTCAAATTTGCCAGCATTCAAGTAATTGTTGTCTCTTCCACATTGAAATGCTATGACAATATACTTGATTTTATCGTATTTAGTTCCAAGTTTCCAAGTGAACTCTCTGTTTCCATTAGGAATGTTGTAGCTTTCAAACTGTCTAGAAATGAAGGGCATCTGAACGAGTTTGCTACTTTCAAAAATGTTTAGCAGCTTGTTTTGCATTTCAAGACTTGGTACAATCTTTGGAATAATCCATTGTAGTTTATTTATGTCCATTTTTGCCGTGAAATTTGTTGGATTTGAAGAAACTATAGAATTTTTATTTTCTGGCGATCTATAAAGAGATAACTGATGTTTTCTTCCGTATATTATTCTGTTATAACATTCTGCAAATCCAAGGACGTGTGTTAGTGGAATACAAAATGTGATGCTACCTTTTCTATTTTTTGTGTATTTATTAATTTTGTAAGTAAGAATATCTTTAGTTTCGAGAATCCAGCCAAATGTGTTCTGCTTATTCATAGTGGATGAATAAGTCAGAAGACCTTTCATCAAACTTGCTCTTCCAGGATCCATAATATTCTCCACTTGCATTCCATCCATACTGTAGGTTGCTCGATCAAATAAATACATAGCAGAGTTGTTAGTCAAAGATACTTCATCAGTATCTGCTAAAGGAGATCCATCTATCTTGGTCAGTTTTGCTTCCATGTAAACGTAAGATTTATGTAAATGTAGATACTGATCGCATGTTTCAATTATGAAATTGATTTCCCCATGTTGATTTAAACTTGATCCAGATGATGGAAATATGCTTATTAGATTTTCTTTTTGAATTGATGTATCAGTTATAACAGGGTTGTCAACGAGAAGAATTCTATCAACAGCCTCCATTCAAACTCTGAATTTACAGGGTGTCCAAAAAGTATTGTTACACTTTTGAAACGCGAATTTTTTTAACATGTAGGTCGAGTTGTCAAAACCTGTAATAACACGTTTGAGCCCACCCTTCGGTGCGTTGAGGGAACCTACTAATTAGTTTCCCATAGTCATGGTTCGTCCAAATCGCTATCGTCAAACTATTATCAACCTTTGGACCCTCGGCGACCCCCCAGATTCCATCAGGAGGAAGCTTCGTATTTCCCGAATGACAGTCTATCGCACCATCTCCCGTTTCAAGCAGTTGGGCACTGCGAAGGACCGTCCAAGATCAGGAAGACCCAAGACCGCTCTCACTCAGAAGAACAGGAGAATCGTGGAGAAGAGAGTGAATCGCAATGCCAAACGATCCATCAGGAAGATGGCTAAGGATCTCAAGATCTCCAAAGGATCCGTGTGTGCCATCGTTCATTCTCTTCTCAAGTCCTACCCCTACAAGATGAGAAAGGGCCATGGCCTCACTGATGTCCACAAGCAGAAGCGCCTGGAGAGATGCAAGCTGCTCCTTCAGCGGGCCGAACGTGGGGAGCACTTGACTACCGTTTACTCTGACGAGAAGCTGTTCTCAGTCGAGGAGGTCTACAACAGTCAGAACACCAGGATCATCGCCAAGTCTCCTCAGCAAGCTGACGCCAGAGGTAGAACCATCTCTCGCATTGCCCACCCCCAGGCACTGATGGTTTGGGCTGGTGTGTGCTCGACGGGCAAGACTCCTCTCGTGTTCGTGGATCCCGGGGTCAAGATCAACAAGGAGTACTACACCAGGGCAATTCTCCAGAAGGCCCTTCTCCCCTGGTCCCGCTCCCAATTCAAAGGGGCTCGCTGGACCTTCCAACAGGATTCAGCGCCTGCTCACTCGGCAAAAGTGACGCAGGCATGGTGTCGCGCCCATCTGCCCGACTTCATCTCGAGTGAGGAATGGCCCTCGAACTCCCCCGATCTCAACCCTCTGGACTTCAGCATTTGGTCAGTGTTGGAGAAGGAGGCCTGCTCTACTCGCCACAAGAACCGCGATTCCCTCAAGGCAGCCCTTCTCAAGGCATGGGAGAAGATCGACGTCCCTTACCTGCGGGCCGTCATCGACTCGGTCCCTCGTCGTCTCAGAGAGGTCATCGCGGCCAATGGAGGCCAGATCGAGTGATCGTGCATTGTTATGTTCATATGGTCACTGATAAATACTGTGCCCCGTTTGAGTTCTCTATGTTGCTTTTAAAGAAAGATACATGGTTTTATCCGTGTAACAATACTTTTTGGACACCCTGTAAATAGTAATTTTTTATGCTATTAAATGAGTAACGTATATTTCTTCTTCCTCACATATGCGACCTCCATAAGCTTTCATGTAGCTACTAGTAAACCTATAATTTGTACTGAAAATTCCCCTGTTCAATATTTTAGACTTCCAAAATTACACAAATGCAATTATCACAGAGTATTGAAAAACCAGTCACGAGTAGTCAGATATGAAGTTTTTAAACCTAATATTATAGAATATATTTCTAATGCAAATCTGTGTAAAAAGCTAGTAAGTGAGGTATCTATGTACACAGACTTTTCAGGATATGAACATTTAGTGGAAAAGGAATTGAACTTTAATCCGATTACACTAGCAGAATGTAGAGAAATGATTGCAACTAAAAAGTGCGGCTATGGAACACTGACAAAATCTCATTCTGGATTTTGGACTACTAATAATAAAGTTGAAGCAGATTATCCTAATCGTTTTACTAGTCTATTTTCTCCGAAAAGGTATTACAAAGAGAATTGTGTGGTAATTGAAACAAAGGTATATTCTCATTTTAATGAGAGTACTCCAACAAATGTTCTAGGAGACATGAATAATTGCAGATATCTCGATGGACATTGCCAACTTAAGAAGAATGAACTTATTGTGTGGGATATTAATAAAGACCAAAAATGTCAATTCATTTCAATTGGAAAGTTGGATGGGGTTTATAACAATGGTCTTTGGATTAATAGTGAGAATCAGATTGCTCTGAGTTTGTTAGAGAACGAAACTATATCAGATTGTGGAATCAATTTAACTCTAAGTGGAGAAGGTTTTGCTGTCAGAAAAATTGAACAAAAAATTAAATCAATGGTTCCACCTATTTCAGTTCCACTCGCTCTTACACAAAACATACCTGAAAAGCTTCCACCTTCACAGATAATTACTAAGAAAATTCCACTCGCTTTCACACAAAACCAACTGGAAAAGCCTCCACCTTCTCAGAGAATTACTAAGAATATTCCACTCGTTCTCACACAAAACCTACCGGAAAAGCTTCCACCGTCAGAGGTCATTACAAAGAATCTTCCACTCGCTCCTACACAAAACGTACCGGAAAAGCTTCCACCTTTAGTAAAGCTCAGTATGGATCCAGAGAAATATGAAAAAGAAAAACAAGAATATTATGAAAGACAGCAAACGGAGTTGGAAAATTTCAAAAGACAACAAGAAGAGTTAATAAAGAGACAGAGAGAAACTGATAAAAAAATTCGCGAAGAAGAATTAAGAGACTGGAAAGAAAAAACAGAAAGACAAATTCGAGAAGAAGAGATAAAAAAGAGGGAAGAAGAAGAAAAGAAACAGAAGCGAGAAGAGGAAAAAAGAAAACAACGAGAACAAAATTATAAACAGCAAATGGAACAACGTGAAAAAGAAAAACAGGAAATTTTACGGGTACAAGAAGAAGAACGTCAAAAATTTCTGAAAAAAAGACAAGAAGAAAAGGATGAACGGCGAAAAGCTAATGAAGAACAAAGAAGACACATTGAAGAAAAAATGAAAAGACAACAGGAAGAAAAGAATAAGCGACAAAAAAGGGGTGTGCAGATGCACTCAGATTTTCAAATGGCAGGAGAATTTCAATACTTGGAAAACATGTCTAATAATTTACTACGTCATACAACTGAAGTAATGTGCGATATTTTCAATGAACAAAATGAAGTTCTTGAAAGTCTTATTAGAGAAAACCCTAGAAGGTACATACAGAAACAATTAAATTATCCAGCGATAAAAGTGAAGGTAATTGATCTTGAAGAATCTAGCTCCGCAATCGTACAGGTAACTTTTTGTAAAGCAATTGATACTGAAGAATTAGAGTTTGTAGATCTTAATCATTTTGATGGTTACAAATTTAGCTTGGCTTTCACTCAAGGACAAATTCCTATCAAGATTAAAAACTTTGGAGACAAAATTTGGTACTATAAAAATGACAACTTTGGAGGAATAATTTCAAGCAAATTACAATTACACCCCATGATGGATTCTATGAGTAATGTGACAGACTTTAAAAGTTTTGAAGAATTTAATCTAAGTTTTCTTAATGATAAAATAGTCTTCCATGAACACATTCTCTTTGACACAAAAACTAATATTGAAGAAGAACTAATCAACGAAATGCGTGAGAAATCCAATGTATCTATTGAATTACATTCCAATACTCAAGATTCTGCTATTCCTCATGAAATATTAGATGAAGTTGACAGCTTTTTCTCAAAGTATTATATCAGAATTTGGAGAGTCTATGTGTCTTTAGGTGTTACTCTCGTTTATGTTTTTGTCGTCAGATCTTTTTGGCTGATTCTTTCACCGAAAGCATTTATGGATAAAAAGTTTAAAAGAACAAGTGGTGTGAATAAGGAAGGTAGAGTTACATACAAAAGAAAAGGAGAATATGTGGGGGTAGAACTTCAAGAGATGGTTCGTCGACCATCAAATAGATCTCTTATTGTGGATTAATAATCAGAAAATATTTCTTTAATAAATGAGATTTTTTGATTCTGGTGTCACTTCGAGTTATATCATTACAAGTCCAAAAGAAAAAAATAAAGTAGAACTGGTCGAAGTTCCAAATGAACCAGTACACGATCAAGAAAATAAAATATATATAAAAACTGGAGGTTCTCAGAAGAAGACGATATCAAAAGAGAATAATAAATTTCTAAAAGTTCTGAAAAGTGGGTCAGGTTTCAAAAGAATCTAAGATTTGATATGTAACTCTAGATAAAGATCACATTTATTAAAAGGAATAAGGTTATTCTTCTCATCCACCAATTTTAAGGTTATAATGTTGAAACTATTCACTGCTTTATGATAAATCAAATTGATTGGCTCATACTTTACTCTCTTACCTCTTTGAAAAGGAATAAACTTGCAAATGATATTACTCTGTCTTTCATCAATGAATGTGTCGCAAATAAGATTGCATGATAGATACACAAAAGATATGTAGTCAGATGATTGGCTTATATCGAGAAATCCATCAATTTTCACTACAGCTATCGAATGATTACTATTAGCAAAACTTTGTGGAAGATCGAACTGAAAAGTTTTTTCATTAGTATTGCATAGATTAAGGAAAAGAGTCGTCATTTAAATACATACTAATTTTTCATATTAAATGACTGAAAGAAATGCTAAGTCTGATTTTGCTGATTATTCTGTGAAAAATTTTTATTCCAAAAGGAACAATAGCCCACTACTTCCCAACACTATAAGAGCTTGTATCATCGGAAAATCTGGTTGTGGTAAGACTAATTTACTTATGAATTTGCTTCTTGATGGATCTCCTGAATATCTAGATTATAATGATCTTTACATATTTTCTACATCATTACATCAACCTTCTTATCAAGTACTCGTAAATGGGTTCAAGTCTGGGCTAAATAAGAAAGAGATTAGAGAATGCTTCACAAAACAAAACTTTCTCATTGAAGAAAAAGAAGATGTTCAACCAATCATAAATGTTAAAACTTTTAATAGTTGTGAAGATGTACCAGATCCTACTTCGATCGATCCTAAGCGGAAGACTTTAATGATTTTTGATGATCTAATGCTTGAAAAGCAGAACAATATAGAACAATATTACACAAGAGGAAGACATAATAACATCGATTGCTTCTACATTTCTCAGAATTATATAAAACTTCCAAAGAATACTATTAGGGAAAACACCAATCTTTTCATAGTCTTTCCTAGGATAAGATGAACTTGGATTACATTTATCGTGATCATTGTGGGGTTGATAAGAAAGAATTTCTTGAAATGACTAGGCAAGTGTGGAGTGAAAAGTATTCTTTTCTAACAATTGATAAGTCCAGCGATCTTGATAATGGTATGTTTAGAAAAGAGTTGAAATGGTTTTACATGTTTTGATTATACTTTTATAGCAACATGAGATGTGAGAAAATATGTGCACAATCTCACATCTCACCATTTTTGGGTCTTCATTTTTGGGTCTTCATTTTTTTAATTTTTTTTTTAATGTGAGCCATGTGAGCTGATGCATATAAAAGCTCACAAGGCTCACAAGGCTCACACTTCTCACATGGCTCACACTTCTCACATGGCTCACACTTCTCACATGGCTCACACTTCTCACATGGCTCACACTTCTCACATGACTCACAAGAATTTCAAAGATTACATTTTGAAAAATATAATATCATATACTACTATATTTTTAATTTTTATAAATGAGGATTTATAAACTGGATAATGTTTATATTCTTAGTGATCGTGTTTTAAATTTACCAAGAGAAAATATTAAACGATTGTATCGTCATAAGATATATTTCGATGCCCCATGGTTTAATGTTGGCAGACGTGAGAAAAATAATGAATTGTCTAGATTACTTCGAGGATCGAAAATCAATTATAGTAGTATTATTAAACAAAATGAAGAGACTAAGATCAATCATCTGTATACATCTTATGGAACATCACTTAAAGTAGATTCCAAATGTGTTATAAACAATTATCAAAATATTCCGGAAGAATATAAAATAAATGTCGACGAATATTTATGGAAAAAAAGAAAACTTAATGAGCTGGAACCTATAAATATTACAAATGCTTTTGATATAATGGCATTGAATAATAACATCCATAGTGGAGTTAAATGTTTGACATGTCCAACATGTGGACAAGAGATGCCTACATCGTCCAACAGTCCCGGAGGGACGGCAATGCAGAGCATTGCAAGTGTAAGATATTCAAATAATGATAATATTAATAATGATAATATTAAAAATGAACAAAATGTACGTGAAAAGTTTCAAGATAGTAATCTTGAAAATACTACTATCGATGATATGCATACGAATAAAAACATGTCTGAAGAAGAAGATTATAGTGATATGGACAGAATTTTGAAGAAGATGAGAAAAGAAAATAAAAAATTATCTTCAAAAAGAAACCCTAAAATTATTTCCCTAATAAATGAATAGTGCTATAAATGCTGTTACACGAATTGATTCTGTTCTTCAAAGCAATGCGGGTTTACTTCAAGAACTGATGGATGAAATTATTGATTATTCTCCAGAATCAAAACAAGACTTGGACGCTCAAATAAGAGATATTACAGACATGAAACTTCCTTCTACCTTAGAAGCGTATAAACAACCGATAATAAAAACTCTTCAAGCTTTCGTGGTCATGCAAACTAATAATAAAGTAAATAAAAAAGTAAATAATATTCTTTTTGAAAAAGTTGAATCCAAGGACAGAATGATTGAATATTTAAAAAAATACATTCTAGAACAACAAGAACTTCTTGAAGCTAATAATATTACTCCTCCAGAATATAAAGGCATGGAATTGGTAACAAATGTCAGGACAGATAATGCACGTTTAAAAAGAAGCCAAATACTTAAGAATTGTGTTAAGGATGAAGAGTCTGAATTGCAAAAATGGATGAGTACAGTTGGTAAAAGTAAAACTATCCCCAAGGATCTAATGAAAAAAGAAGCTAACAGACAGGGTGTCAAACTTAATATCCGTGAAGGAGAGGTTAACAGAGTTCTGAAAAATGAGTAAATGATGTGTTTCGAAAACAAGTTAAAATATTTCACTAGAATTTATCGAATGATAAAAATTGATGAAAGACCAGAAATCAAAACCCAATATTCCAATAAATAACACCAAGATCTTTCTTCTTTATCTTTTTCTGGCGAACAAGTTCATCTAGAATAGCATGAATTTTGTTGCATTCATTCTTATTTCCTGCTTGATATGATCCAATTGAAAGTCTTAATGAATCAATCAAAGCATTTGTATCTGAAGGTATGAAAGAAATAGAAGAACCGATAGGTTGTTGTGTTGATCCATGAGATTGAGAAGAGTCATTAGTTGTTCTTGTACTAAAATAATTATTTTTGATATATTTCCATTTATCACTAGAATCAGAATTATATCTTTTACTACTATTGTCAAAACCTTGATAGACGGCATTAGAACAAACCAAAATTTCTTTATAGTTTTGAGAATCTACATTCTTAACTTTTTGGATGTTTGGTGATTTATTAATTAGTAATTCCATCAAACCTTCAGTTGCAGTAAAATCTACCCCATCAATTTGTAAAATATTGTTTTTAATTTCGATATCTTTGTTGCCAATCGTATACTTGTTAGCATTTTTGTCAAATCTAGTATACTTTTTTTTTCTTTTTTTTTTGAGTATCCAGCATTACTTTTATCATTTCCATCCTGAAGGTAAGTTGCTATCAAATTGCTAACTACAAGATCGTTATCAGTTTTCTTTAGGGTCTCATTGGGATGTTTCGCAAAAGCACAAAGGGTCTCTTGGTTTAGAGCTGTATCCAATTGTAGTGGTTTGTTAATCGATTGCTCTTTGAAACTGTTTAAAGTCTGCACAATTTTATTCTTCTCATCAATAATTTCTTCTTGCAGTTTCTTGTTAGATTCTAGGATTGGTTTGAAAATGTCAACTCTATGTTCTTCTAAACCTTCTAAATCATTTCTTTCTTGGAGGTTCAACTGTTTGTGATGTTTTCTGTTTTTTAAATAGCTCGTTACTATTTCATTTCTTTTCGTAGGATCATTAATTTCCACAAAAGTGGGGGAGCTTTTATTCATTATTTCCTAGTTTAATTAGCTGGATTTTGTATTATTCTTTCTTTTGATTAAATATAAAAGTTTCTCTTGATAAAATATGAATAGAACAAGCAAGTATGAAAGCACAGTTCCTGTACTAGAATTGTATTCCATATTGAAATACTCCAAAGATGAAAAAAACAAAAGCTTGGATGAATTGAAGAAAAGGAATCGTGATGATGTACGAAAAGAAATATATACAATGAACAATCAAATAAAAGAAATGCTTTTACATACGAGTACAATACAAAAGATGACAAAGAAAGAAATGATTCGTTTTATTACTCTAGTAAAAGAGACAAAAATTGAAAAATAATTTTAATCATTTTATCCAAAAATGATTATTTTTTGGATAAAATATTGATACTCCACATTAATTTGTGAAATATTATATCAATAAATCAACACAAACTAGTACTAAACGTTTTTCCCATTAAATAGGATAAAAATGGACCACTTCAGAACAATGTCAAGAGATGGTCTACGTATGGAAGTGGGCAAGCTTCTCGGTGAAAATGGACAGAGATTATTTAATTCACAACAAATCAGAAAAATGCTGAAAGGAGAGCTTTTGAATGCCCTTGAAAAATGCCTTATTGACAGAAGAATTGATATGAACCAAGTTTTTCCTTTTGATGATTTGGTTTTCAGTGATTATAAAGAAACTAGAAGGGGCGTGGTGAGAACAACAACCTACAAAAACAATGCTGAAGATAATAAATTCAATGTGGATAAGACTATTATTGATATAATTACTGATAAACTTAATGTATTTTTTGAAAAGTATAAAACATCTGTAATTAATGATATTCGAAGTGATGAGAATGTCAAGATATTTTTTACTTTAGATTTCAAACAGAAAAAAGATGAAAAGATTCAAAGTTTCGCCGTGATAAGCAAAACTAAAGAGCTGTGCACAGGAGAAGATAGACAAGAGTTTTATGATAGAATTCGCGAAGAATTATTAACTAAAATGGAAAATATGACAACACAGGGATCAGGATGGAGTATTACACGGATCAATTCATTAAAAATGAATCAGACTGTAGTTAAATCTCCTAGAGGTGCATCATATATTCCACTTCCTGATTGGATTAAAAATAAAAAAAGCTGTTATAAATATTCAGAATAAAGATGACAAGTGTTTCATGTGGTGCATTCTAGCTCATCTTCACCCCGCTGATAGAGATGCAGAAAGAGTTTCAAAGTATTCACAGTATGAAAATGAATTGAAATTTGATGGGATTGAATTTCCAGTTAAAATTAAAGACATTGATAAATTTGAAAAGCTAAATGACTTTACAGTAAACGTTTTTGAATGTCCTAAATTATATAAAGAAAAATCTAAGAATATTAATAGACTTCGCCCTTCGAAGAGATATGAAAAAAATGAAAGTAAAATCATAAATCTTTTTTATCATGAAAATGATCAAGGTAATTCACATTATTCCCTTATTAAAAATTTGAACAAGCTGCTAAATACCGATAAGGAGCATCAAAAATTTTTTTGTGGTAGATGTCACTGCTTTTACTACAACAAAGATAAGTATGAAAGACATATTGATGATTGTGGCAAAAATAAACCTGTAGAACACAAGTTATCTTATAAGGAAAATATCTGTTTTGAAAATTTGAAGGCAACTCAAAAACATAGATATGTTATTTATGCAGATTTTGAAAGCATCATTGAAAAATATCATTCTGTTCATTACAAACCAGATGAATCTTGGACTGTTGATACTGGAAAACATGTACCATCAGGATTTTGTGTTATAGTGGTCGATTCACATACAAAAAAGTTATATGACATAAAATCATATATAGGCTATGATACAGTTTTAAAATTCAACAAGTACCTGATTCAGATAAGTGAGAAAATAATGAGCATCCCAGAAGTGGAAATGAAAAAGTTGACTGAAAAAGAATGGAGTGATTTTGATAAGAATGATAAATGCCCCGAGTGTAATGAAAATTATGATAACATGATTATAAAGTGTAGAGATCATGATCATTGGACTGGAGAATATAGAGGTCCATTATGTATTTTGTGTAATTTATTAAAAAGAAAAAACACTTTTATACCTGTATTCTTTCACAATCTCAAAGGTTACGATTCTCATCACATAATTGCTTCCATTGAAAGTACAAAATTTTTGAAATCTAAAGAAATTGAAATTACAAATATTTCTAGCAATACTGAAAAGTTTATTAGCTTCAGTTATAATATATATAAAGAATTAGGAAATGGAAAAAAGGAAAAAATAGAAATAATCAGATTCATAGATTCCTTTTCATTTCTGTCGTCATCATTAGATGAGCTTGCTAAAAACTTGCATGATGATGATTTTTTCATTAGTAAAAAATATTATGGTTCGAATGATAAATTTAATTTAATGAGGCAGAAGGGAATATACCCATATGAATATATGGATTCATTTGAAAAATTCAAAGAACTCACACTTCCTAGTATAGACATGTTTAGCGACACTTTTAATAATAAAGAATGTTCAGTCGATAACTATGAATATGCTACCAAAGTTTGGAATGAAATGAAATGTGAAAACATGGAAGATTATACAAGAATCTATATGATTAATGATGTGTTACTACTAGCTGATGTCTTTGAGAATTTTAGAAAATTAAGCATTCAAATTTATGATCTTGATCCCTGTTGGTATTACACTAGTCCAGGTTTAGCTTGGGATGCCATGTTAAAGAAAACTAGAGTATCATTAGAAATAATCAAGGATACTGAAAAATATCTCATGATTGAAAAAGGGATAAGAGGGGGGATGGTTAATGCCGTTCAAAGATATTCCAAAGCTAATAATAAATACTTAGCCGATTTTGATAAATCTGTAGAATCGAATTACTTGATGTATTATGATGCAAATAATCTTTATGGTTGGGCCATGTGCCAAAAGTTGCCTACTAGTGATTTTAGATTTGAAAAGTTTTATATTGTTGATAATTTTAATAGTAGAAATATTAGAAATATTAGAAATGTTAATATTAGAGAATATATTGATCAATTAACAAAGTCTGGTCGAGGATGTATATTTGAAGTTGACTTGGAATACCCTGAAGAGTTACATGATCAACATAATGATTTTCCACTTTGTCCAGAAAATGTTCAAATAGATAATCAGACTTGTAAGAAACTATGTAATACTCTTTTCAAAAAGGAAAAGTATGTTATCCATTATCGAAACTTGCTACAATGTTTAGATTTAGGACTTAAATTGAAAAATATCCATAGAGTTATTACTTTTGAAGAGAGTAACTGGTTAGCCCCATATATCGAACTAAATACCAATCTTAGAAAAAAAGCTGAAAATGATTTTGAAAAAGATTTCTTCAAGTTGATGAATAATTCAGTTTTTGGAAAAACGATGGAAAATGTTAGAGGGAGGGTGGATGTTAGACTTATTACCGATGAAGAAAAAATAGTAAAATTAGCTTCAGAACACAACTTTAAAAGAACAATCATGTACAACAAAGAATTGGTTGCAGTTGAAATGGAAAAAACGAACATCGTCCTAGATAAACCTATTTATGTGGGTTTTGCCATCTTGGATCTTAGCAAGTATCTCATGTATGACTTTCACTATAATGTTATGCAAAAGAAATATAGATATGAGAATATTAATCTTTGTTACCAGGATACCGACAGTCTTATATATGACATAAAAACTGAAGATGTTTTTAAAGATATGGAAGATGCCATTTTTGGAAAGCACTTTGATTTCAGTGACTATCCAAAAAATCATGTTTTATATTCAGAAGAAAATAAAAAAGTTGTTGGTAAATTTAAAGATGAACTTAATGGAAAGATTATAACGGAACTTGTTGCACTGAAGCCAAAACAATATGCTTATAAAAAGTTGGATGCTAAAAAACCTGAAGAGAAGAAATGTAAGGGCATCAAGAAGTGTGTTGTAAAGAATGATCTAAAGGTTGATGACTATAAAGATTGCTTGTTCAACAATACTGTTATTAGAAAGAAACAATATACTATTAGATCAGTAAAACATCAATTATACACCCAGTGCCAAAACAAAGTTGCTTTAAATAATGATAAGACTGTTGAACATAAACGTTATATTATTAAAGATGAGCATCATACTATGGCTTTTGGAAATTATAGAATTAAGAAGGAGATGCTCATGTGATTAATGATAGTACAGCTTGTTGAAAAGAATGTTTCTCTAATAACTTTAACAGTAACAAACAAAAGTAACCACAGTGATGCGTATTGAACTCTTGTATTTGAAATGTTGAACATTCAATTTTTCTAGTTCTTTCTTTTTTGATGTACTCTTGAAGTTCTATGGGTGGATCTAATCCGAAAGAATCGAAATAGGAAGATGATTCTAATCTATTTATTTTATAACAAACCCAATGAGTCCCATTACCATTACTCGAGTCAAGGTTAACAATACCTACTTCTACATCTTTTGATTCTTTGGGAAGTGTGTCACGCATAAAAACACCTCTGAAATGTTTTATTTGTAACAATTTTACCATGCACATGAGATCTACATCAGTTAAAGGTTTCAAGTCTTTACGGAATCCACCCATTTAATATTTTAAAAAATTAATTTTTTTTTGGGTCAAAAACATGCGCCAGAGTTTTTTTTTGAGTAAATGGGCAAAACCCTGAGGACAAAAAATCTGGACAAAAGTTGAAAAATGAAGGAGGGCGAAAATGGACAAAAACCTGCGCCAGGGAAAGTAGGGCAGGACGGGGAACTGCCCCAAATGTAGGAAAATCCATAATCTATGCCTTCACATGTTAATTTAGAAAATATACCCCTTTCAATACTAGATCAATGCTCAAACCAAACAAAAACATCTGAATATAAATGGGGCAAAAAACCCCTGCGCTAGGGCTGGAGGGCAAGGAGGGGCAACCCTCCTGGACCTAGGGTTGGGGGGAAATGGGAATATTGGTAAAATGACGTTTCCTCATTCATTTCAATGAAATGATTTTGCAAAAGTTAGGAATGTGGCTGCAATCGTGAAAATCCTAGCAACCTGCTAGGAGGGCAAAACCCTGGTCTAGCGCTAGGGTTGGAGGGCAAGGAGGGGCAACCCCCCTGGACCCAGGGTTGGGGGGAAATGGGAATATTGGTAAAATGACGTTTCCTCATTCATTTCAATGAAATGATTTTGCAAAAGTTAGGAATGTGGCTGCAATCGGGAAAATCCTAGCAACCTGCTAGGAGGGCAAAACCCTGCGCCAGCGCCGACCGATTCTATACTACTCTGAGTCATGCATTGAAATGTAGAGGAGATCAATCTGAACATTTCATCTGTTGAAAGTGAGTTTCTATCTTTTCGTTGAAGCGCACTACAGAGCCTGGAAGTTAACGCACTCAACGGTGGAGGCGCGCGAGAGAGCACTAAATAGAGGGGAGGGAGAGGGAGGTCAGGCGGCGAGAACGCCAGAAGGTTAGAACGCGCTCTCGGGGTATTCTAGCCCGATATTGCTAACTTCCAGGCTCTGTAGCGCGCTTCAACGAAAAGATAGAAACTCACTTTCAACAGATGAAATGTTCATATTGATCTCCTCTACATTTCAATGCATGACTCAGGTCTCAATACCTACTGTATCCTGATCTACAGGTTTTGTCAGCGAGTCCTATCTTTGGATGTGAATTCTGAAAAATACCCTTTTTTAAAATCTGAAAAAAACATGGAATATCCATTTGAACACGTAGATTCCGAAACTGTAATGCAATCACGCCCCACCGGGGCATCCAAATTTGTTATGAGAAGTTTTTGGCCGATTTTGACCGAGAAAATCGGTTTATTGGGCCTAACTTTTTTAGATCGACATCTCGTGAGCTCTAATGTTGAAATTCGTTTTCTACGAGTGAAAATACACCAGAAAATCTATATCTCATGAAATTCTGAGATATCGAAATTTTCGACCCCAAAAAAGGTGGGTTACTGTATCTTTTTTCAAAACCGACCTAGAACCTTAGCTATTGATGCATGTGTTCCTAACTTTGGACCCTCACTTCAGAAAAAATTACCGGGATAATCTATTTTTTACCATCCGAGACCACTTCCGTTATCTCGTGGGCGGTCTGTTAAAGCTGATCAAGAATCCATTAATTAAATTTCTCTATTTCAGCTGTACTAATGGCCTCATTTTGAGACCGCAGACATGTTTTCAGATTTATACAAATACTCAATGCCTCAGGCAACTCACATGGCGTAAAGGAGAGGTGGGATTCCGTGGAGCACGATTACCATGAGGGTGGGAATATTCCTCAGGATCCGAGTGGCGTTCGCTGTGGGATAGCAGAGGTGCAACATTCGCGACATCGAAATCGCAGTTACTCCAGAGAACTTCAACGTAATTTTACAGGAAAAAGTAGACTATTGAAAAGATCATGCAGGATCCACCTGGGCAAGGTAAGATTGCCATTGGTGCGCCCAGTGGAGCTGCGGGACGATCGTACCATTGATAGCATCGTAGAAACAGTGGAGACGAGGCCAGTCCTAGAAGGGATGAACCACTCATTTTTGAGATTCATTAAGACAAGCGAACTATTGTAAAACCTTTTTTATTCACACAATTTCCATGTTTTTTTTAAAAAAATATAAACGATGATGATTCAAATAGTCAAATACCTGTGGTATCTCTACGATAAAGTACATGATGACATATGAAATGTCGTAGATAGCCTGGAATAAAATTGTGTTAACTTGGAAATAACAAGCTGATACCAAGCTCCATGTCATTTTGAAGAAAAACGTCGAGTATATTGAGCTTTTTCGGGATTGATAAATCTAAACGTATAATTGAATTCAACATTGGAACTGGGACTGGACCTTGCGAAGTACTCGGTAGTACAACAGAAGGCTTAGTATGGAGACAGGAAGGAGGAAGAAGTAGAGCTCAGGGCGACGCATGACTTCCCTGTGATATGCGAATGAGACTCACCACGGGACTCCTATGAATTGTGAGTCATCTTAATTCATGATTGAACTGGTGATTGAACTAGGAATTCGTTTCTTTGTATGCTGAACAAGTTCGTGAACAAATTTTGTGGACAAAACTGGTGCACTAGCAGTGCGGCTCCTGCTTTACCGACTATTATCATTCTAGAGGAACTTAAGGTGCAGCCACGTCAAGCAAGTTTATAGTAGGAGATGTAGTCAGGTGGGGCCGACTGCTGCTAGGACTACGTATCCCTTCTGTCCAAACTGTGTCTAGCGAAAGTAACACTTTGTGACCAAGGTTACTTCCAATTTACATACCCGGAAGAAAGAAGGACTGGTGCGTGTTGGTGGGGGGGGGATCTATATCTCGGAACCCTTGTAAGGCGACCGATGGCTCATATCACTACGCCACCCGTACCGTGAATTGATCTTGTGTAGCTCCAAATTATGAAAATCACGCCTTCACGAAGTCATTATTTGCCACTCATTGTCAGGTATAAATTACATGAAATCTTGAATCTGGGCACATTGAACATACATTGGATATCATGATTCATCATATTCGCTCTCAAGTTCCATAATGCACTAAACTTCTGACTTATTCTACACAAGAATTTTCCTTCTAAAATGAAATTCGCATTCATGCGAAAACTTAATAACGATCCCATTGAATCTTCGCTATTCATTGCTTTTGGTTCTTCGATCTCTATTCACGAGTGTTGTCTCCGAAACTTCTGATTCACCTTATTCGAGTATAACACATTAATGACCAATATTTATAATTGAAAGTTTAGTCAAGATTTGAATAACAAATTTTCGTGCTTTTCCTCGTGACATCCCGGGTATATTGTTATTTAAAACACGGCGAAAATGCATTGTGGATTTCTTGTAAACACGACAGAGGTCTTCAATCACGACGTCTGGGGCTGCGACTGCGTTTTCGTCCGGGCTATTAATGCTGCCCAGGAGAGTGCATTCACCAGACGAGTTCCGAGCACTGACGCCCGAATATCCTCTGAATTTGAGCTTTAATCTTTGATATTGTAATTGCTTTCTTTAAGAAACTGAAATAGAAAGTAGTGCATATGAAAGAACAAAACTCGCGTTCAAATGTAAGTATAATACAAATAATGCAACACTCACTGCTTGAAATCAGCAGGCACCATGGGTTGATTAGAGAAATCGGAAAAGTGACGATGAATGTGAGCCGGCAGAAGGCGCACAGCGATAGGAACAGACAGAATGAGGTGAAGAGGACCGATATTTCTTTCCGCCAAGAACGGAGCGGGCTGGATGCGTTGAAATTAGTGTTCGTTAAACGAATGAACATTTTGTTTACTCTTTCACATGATAACTTAGAGAGCGCGGCATGAACATATGCTATTCATGTCAGGAAAAGGGAATGTCATAAGGACATAAAATACCGTTTCCGAAGCCCATTAAAGACCCGTGCGTAGCAGACAGCAGATATGACTGCGCATAATGTAGAAGTCACTATTGTAACGTTCGAGTTTATCTGGATTTTTTGAATCAACGAGAATGAAAACAGCCCGCCTCAATGCTGAATTAGTCGCCAAGTCGCGCAATCGACCCTGCATCAGGGTCGAACTCGTAGCACCGCGGCGATTGGAAGTGCATCACATATCTATAACGAGGATCACGATGTAAAAGGAATACAGCTCGAAACTCAGTCGGAAACAAGGCAATCAACAGGTGGAAAACTGACAAGGCGTAGAGAAACGGCGGAACTCCATGAAACACGATTATCTTCCAGTAATTAAGTTTCCTGATCATTCTAGTGATGTTCTTGGTGGGATGGCAGAGTTGGAGCATCCAAGTGAAGACGATGAGCGTCACTCCGTAGAACTGCACGGAATTCGCTCTATCATGATAAATTTGCTCAAATCGCGCACTCTTAATTCCAAATTAGTGCATTGCATGTGCAGGTAATAACTATGCATTGGCACTCTCCGACTTATCTCGATTGCTCATCTCACCTGGGCGAGGTAGCACTGCCATTGATGAGCCCAGTGTAGCTGCGGAATGATTGTGCCGTTGATGCCATCAAAGAAGCCGTTGAGCTGAGACCAGTCCTGAACTCTCACTTTCTTACTTTCGCTCGCTTTATCTCGTTTTGGGGCACATTACATTAATATGAATATAACGTGAAATATACCTGAGGGATCTCAACGATGAAGTACACTACCACAAATGATATGTCATATGCGGCCTGAATAAAAAATCGATAAAATATCGATAAAAAATAATGCACCAAAATCCATGTCATTTTGAAGAAGAACGTCGAGTAGATTGCACTCTTTCTGCTTATAAATAACTGAAATTGTAATACTGTCATGGTCGTTATGGAAAGGAAGAGCTACTCTTGGCATATTGGCCACCCCGTCCTCCCCCATATGATTTCCCATCCATCCCCTCCACTGAGGTGTTGTGAAAACAACAAATAGGGAGAGATTCCTAGTATGAGGTAGAAGAAGAATGGGAGGACAATAATCCAAGACTTGTCAATACAGCACCTTGCGCAGCACTCTGTAGTACAGCAGCAGACTTAGAAGTGAGAAGGGAAGCAGGAAACAATACAGCTCGGGACGAAGCATGACTTGGTTGTGTGAGTGGTGCGGCAAATTATCACGAGGACTGCATTGAATGATAACTCAGACTCTCAGTCTTCCTATCTTATGATCTTTAGCTCCATATCCGATATTGAGTATGAGTTATGCACACTTCAATAGGCAGTCTTCTTTTGATCGTACGGAAATCCGAAAGGGAGTAGAGGTAGGTGAATAAGAACGATGCGTCATGCACTGGCCTTTTGTGCTCATTTTAATGGCTCAGAGTCGATTAAGGCACGCATTTATTGTACTTTACCTTTCATAATCGGCGATATTGTGAAGCATACAATTTAAATCATAATCGACACTGTACGATTCGTTCAGTTGAACATGAACGAATCGTACAAAAAACATTATACTCGTAAACTGAACATGCTGCACATTGAAGTTCTTATTTCACTATTTACCGCCTAATTTAAGAGGATTTGCACATATCTTAGACAATATATCACGTGTATCACGAGTCAGTGGATGAAAAACAGACTCCCCGGGAACAATCTCAAAAAGTTTGTCCAGTCTACGCCATATAATTATGGGAGAACATCATAGGCACGATAAACTGAAATTTCATGGCCTTTGGTCTCAGAGCCGTCATTTAGGAAAATTCCGGTTTTGAGTCCGGCAATTAAGATGAGCTACAGAGATGGGATTGGTCTCATTTTGTGCGGAAAAATATTTCCAGAAACTTTTCTGTTTTACGCTAAGCGATTGGATAACTGTTTGAAAAGTTTTGTTTGAAAAACCAATTTTTGGACTATAATAAAATCTATAATTATTTTCGGAGATACCGTTTCAAGCAATTTTATTGCGGAATATGAAAGTTAGAGTACATATCTATAAAATAAAAATAAAAGTTGAGAAATTTAAGAATGTGTATTTTTGAAATTTTGTCCCGAATCTCGGAAGGTGTGATAACATCGAAATAAATTGGAAGAGTACTGAACAGCAAAATATGAAATCGGTATGTCTAATACATAATACATTGGATGTTATAAATTAAACACGTTTGAATCTAAGCCGGCTAACTCGAAGTAAAAGTTAAAATAGACACCCATATACATGAGAAAATTTATAAATATAGGTTCTCGGATTGCGAAAGCTCAAGTTGTATTCACTCGAAAACGCATGATCGATGGTGTCGAAATTGCTTTAAATTCGGTTTTGATGATATTATTGTAAATATTGCTTAGTATTGAGGTTCAAAAATCTTAATTTATATATTTCTGCCAAAATATGCCTAAATGTTTTTAATTTTAATGGTTACTGAAAATTTTGAAATTTTAAAATATCATTTTTTTTAGATTTTTAAAATAATGTGTTATATTTCGTTTTAACAATAGTTTCTGATTATTCTAAACGAGTAGCAATTTTCGAACCTCAGTACTAAGCAATATGCACAATAATATCATCAAAACCGAATTTAAAGCAATTTCGACACCATCGATCATGCGTTTTCGAGTGAATACAACTTGAGCTTTCGTAATCCGAGAACCTTTATTTATAAATTTTCTCATGTATATGGGTGTCTAGTTTAACTTTCACTTCGAGTTAGCCGGCTTAGATTCAAACGTGTTTAGTTTATATCATCCAAATTTGGCAAAAATCGAGTTGGAGAAAATTTTTTTTCAGAATCAATGAAACTTTCAGTTTCGCAGCTCCATATTGCGTATCTATCTTTCATACAATGTATTATGTATTAGATATACCGATTTCATATTTTGCTGTTCAGTACTCTTCCAATTTATATCGATACTATGACACTTTCCGACATTCGGGACAAAATATCAAAAATACACATTCTTAAATTTCTCAATTTTTATTTTTATTTTATAGATATGTACTCTAACTTTCATATTCTGCAATAAAATTGCTTGAAACGGTATCTCCGAAAATAATTATAGATTTTATTATATCCTAAACATTGGTTTTTCGAACACAACTTTTCAAACAGTTATCCAATCGCTTAGCGTAAAACAGAAAAATTTCTGGAAATATTTTTCCGCACAAAATGAGACCAATCCCACCTCTGTAGCTCATCTTAGAGCTGAACTACATAATTGCCGGACTCAAAACCGGAATTTTCCTAAATGACGGCTCTGAGACCAAATGCCATGAAATTTCAGTTTGTCGTGCCTATGAGAGACCGTCTGAGAAAATTTACCAGAGGCCGTACAGCAAAAAATGAAATTTCCAATAAAATTATCCCTAGGGGTAACTTTTCATGTAGAGTTCGAAAATCGATCTTAGAAAGCCGTATCTCCAACCCCTCATTTCCTGTGTTGCGCTGCATCTGAGCGGTCGGTTTTTGTAAATCGTGAACGGTCGCTCGAAACTCCATACATGTATAGTAATTCTTAAAGATCTCGACGAGATAAGCATTGTTCTTGTTGTAAGTGAAGGGCTAGCTCATCTGTGAAAAAAGATCTGACCGTTTGAATGATGAAAAAAATCATCATAAATTTGGATGCCATAATTATTCGCTTTTTTATTCTTTAATTCGATTCCTCGTTGAAAAGTACCAAGGTTTTATTTTCATGGAAAATTTCGTTCCTGTAAAGGGTCCGCCAAGATGCCGAAATAACACGCATTTCATGTTTTTGCCAATATCGTACGCGATGGAAATTTAGGAACGTATACCGTGCAATTTCCAAAAATATCATGTTTCGTGGATTCTGGCGAATTTTTATTTTTACGACTTTTGCTTTTTTTAATATGCGTTTTCATAAAACGGATGGGTTTTTACACGGAAATTTGGCTAGAAATGCTATAAATGCTCGTGAAAAAACCATGAAATATTGACGAAATAGTGCTAAAACCCGGTTATGGCTATTTCGTCAATATTGCATAATTTTCGCGAGCTTTTATTGCATTTCGAGCCATATTTCCGTGTAAAAACCCATCCGTTTTATGAAAACGCATATGAAAAAAAGAATTCAAAAAATCAAAACTCGTAAAAATAAAAATTCACCATAATCCACGAAACATGATATTTTTGGAAATTGCACGGTATACGTTCCTAAATTTCCACCACGTACGATATATGCAGTTCTAAGCCGCGCCGATGTGAACCACGATTAAATCTACCTGGTGTATGACTGTACTAAGGTAGGGTAATAATATCCCGAAGAGAAAAATACGTTATCTCAATTTTGAAAAAAATCGGTTTATTTCATGTCGATTTTGCCCATGTTTAGGCGCATTCAACTTTTCCTTTTCAATCCCAATACCCAATTTTCTTTGCAAAACTAGTAGTACTCATGGATGTAAGTCAGAAAATATTAAACATAGGGTCATCAGCAATAAGTAAGTTAGGCATAAATTTGCATGAAAATGCAATGTCGCGTGGTAAAATAAAATATTTTAAATTCTAATAAGATAATTTTAGAGGAATAGTGCTTAAATTGTTACACTATACAATGGTTACAACGTCGCACAACTAAAATATACATTGAAAATGACACATACTTTCATCTTTTAAAAAATTATTTTTTGGACACATGAAAATATATTTTTTTTCGAAAACGAGTGATATTTCACAATAATACATACAAGCCGATTAGTTTGGTTTTGCGAAGAATTATTATGCTAAAATCTGACAGATTCACGCGAAACAGCGCTCGAAATTTAATTGTGTTCTTTTCCGATGCTCTCAATATTGCGTACTACTAGATTTGCAAAGAAAATTGGGAATAGGGATTGAAAAGGAAAAGTTGAATGCGCCTAAACATGGGCAAAATCGACATGAAAAAAACCGATTTTTTTCAAAATTGAGATTTTTTATTACCCTACCTTAGTACAATCATAAACCAGGTAGATTTTATTCACATCGGCGCGGCTTAGAACTGCATATATTGGCAAAAACATGAAATGCGTGTTATTTCGGCATCTTGGCGGACCCTTTACAGGAACGAAATTTTCCATGAAAATAAAACCTTGGTACTTTTCAACGAGGAATCGAATTAAAGAATAAAAAAGCAAATAATTATGGCATCCAAATTTATGATGATTTTTTTCATCATTCAAACGGTCAGATCTTTTTTCACAGATGAGCTAGCCCTTCACTTACAACAAGAACAATGCTTATCTCGTCGAGATCTTTAAGAATTACTATACATGTATGGAGTTTCGAGCGACCGTTCACGATTTACAAAAACCGACCGCTCAGATGCAGCGCAACACAGGAAATGAGGGGTTGGAGATACGGCTTTCTAAGGTCGATTTTCGAACTCTACATGAAAAGTTACCCCTAGGGACAATTTTTGGGGAAATTTCATTTTTTGCTGTACGGCTTATAGGTAAAATTGCTCAGTTCTCTCAGAAAGTCTCTCCTATGATGTTCTCCCATAATTATATGGAGTAGACTGGACAAACTTTTGGAAATTGTTCCCGCACAGCTCCACTGACTCGTGATGCACGTGATATTTTGAGTCGAGAGGATACTTGGCGAAGTCAGGTCGACTGTGCATCTCATAGACTTTGTGGCAACTTCTCGGTTCCAGTGGAGCAAGTCTCCCGTAGGCAAGCATCCAAATGATAAGAACAAGGGCAAAGAGACAGATATTGATCGACCATGTCGCTTGAGGGCCAAAATTTGAGAAAGTCGATCTGAGAATTATTCGGCGTTTTCACGATTATCGATTGATTGCACTCACGCCATGACTAGCGGTCCTAGGATGCGACCCAGACTGCCTATCGCCTGATTGATTCCTTGCATTGTGCCCTGAAGTTACGGTATTAAGAGAGCCATATCGGAGACACGGAACATTGCACAGAGAAAGAACGACAGCCAAGGGAACATATCAGGTTGGTGCGAAAGTCTTGCGGTTTTTTGTGTCCGTACTTTGAACTATCATAATTCTCTCGTCCCAAATCACAATGACTAACAAACGTAGCAGTGTTTAGAGGTATGCTTGTACTTTACATACACATATTTCAATCAATCCGATATCGCAATCAACTCAATAAATTATGATAAACCCAATTGCAATTGATGCTCAAAATTTTGCATTAAATGTATTTTACTGGATATTTGTAGGCAAAATTCATGAAACCTGCCCATAGTGATGTCTGGGAAGTATCACGTATACCCTTTCAGAAAATATGTTTCAACTGTGTCTCGAATAAGTTTGGACCGAATTACATGCTATTGAAAATATGCCGTCGATGCTGGCTACCTGAGATTGTTTCGGATTTTTTGCATCGAGGCCAAGCATACAGGCTTCACTATGAGTGAGCTATATTCACCCACGAAGAGGCTTTATTCTCATAAAAAATATTGGTGCCTGCACCTTTCTCGTTTCAGAAAATTTGAATTTCTCATTTTGAAAAAAAATATACGAAATCAACATAAAAAATGCAATATGTAGTCATTTAGAGATCAATGCATTTCTCAAAAGGATGTAACTTCCATAATCCATGAGAAAAAGTATGTATAGGGTAAAGATGGGAGCTTCATATAACCACCAGGAATTGAGCTTTCATGCTTCAGAGGAAACAGAATATTGAGAAATGTGTCGTTTTCGACGGATAAATTTTCGCAATTTCAACTTTGTCCTGCTCTCGCCTCTCCGATTGGGCAATGCTGATAGGGTGCGCATATGAAAGAGTATTCAAGGCCTCATTAGTAATTAATATACGGAAGGTCATCGGTCAAACTGAAAGGAAGATGGAAGGCAAAATATCAAAAAATCGCAAGACATTTGCACCAACCTAATATTTAAAACATGCAAATGAGTATCACCTCACCTCCCCAACTTGTAGCTGCAGCTCCATGAGAGTATTAGTGAATAAAGAATAATGATACTCATAATTGAAAAGAATTTTTGCAGAAAAAAATCTTACACAACTTTAGCCGATATTCTTTCTCACCTGGGGACCGTCACCGAGCACTCTGCTGAAGAGAGATTGGAGCGAGTTGTTGAGCATCGGCAGACAGATGCCGTAGATGAGGGCGTAAGCAGGGAAATATAATCGTCGGTTGATTGGATGCAACGACGCACACCACGACCAATCATGCACATCTGTAAATGACATTGGTACGTTTAGAATAGAAGGCCTACCAAGCGATCTCGTGTCAAATCGCAGTTACACGTTGCAATTGCGGAAAAAATAGTGCGAAATGTTTTTTGTAGAACACCCTGACCAAGTAGACGAAGTGGTGTAGTGGTTTATGATGCGCCCTCCAATTCCATCCCACCAGGGTGCGATTCCCGGTCGTGACACCGTGTCCGCCTCACCAAAGCGCCTACCCATCGGGGACGGGGAATTGGCACTCGTGACTAGATCACGCAGTTAAATAGGTCTGGCGAAAGGTGGCACTCCAGACTGAATCTGCCCAAATTGACACTGGCCCAGCAGTGCTCTCCCGAGAGCCCACTCTCGAAGACGGGATGTATAATACTTTACCCTAATGTCGCATTGTATTATCACTGAGCACTTTCGCAACCTACGTGGAAGAAATAAGATGACATGTACGGTGGAACGTTTATGAGATGAAAACTTACCATCGCTGATAAACCTCGAGCAGTCCACAGTTCCGGGTAGGAACGCCCACGGCATCGTGATGAGATAGAACGAGAAGAGGCCAGCGATGGCGAAGAGGCAATTGCGTCGCTCACTCACCCTGCGTTGAAAGGGATGACCGTTGGCTCAACTATATCAGATTATGGTGCCTTAACGCGGTATAGCTCAGATAAGAGCCATGTTCCCACAGTTTACATTCGACTCGTCGGCCCAAGGTTTAATTACACTAGAAATCATGAGCCAATCAATACCAACCAAAACACGACACATGCGGCGTAGTCCGTACCATTTGGTGTAGTCGGTGAAGGCGTACAGTAGGAATAGTGAGAGCGCCGACGATTGCCTGGTCGGTCGAGTTCCACTCGAGTGCTTGCGAGTGCGTGAAGTTGAACTCGATCTCGGTGAAGGGCGCGCCGACACTGGAACGATATCTAGGACTCCTTATGGAAATGAGAAAGTAATGGTTCACGGCTATTTAGCGTAGTGTCTACAAAGACAAAAATACAGACGATAGAATTGACAGTGAGGCAAGGTTTTTGCTAAAAGTAATTTTTTTTTAAATTTCGTTTTCTTAGTATCAGGTTGTAACATAAGTTTTGTCGCGTCCAATCTCTTATGCATTTTAACCTCAGAAATTCTTCGAATTAATTTAATCTCAATTTCGTTATTCATCATCAGTGAGGGCCTTCGTACTCTTTCTTACGCGCTTTACTTCAGTCCTGTCAAGGCAGTTGAGGAGGCACATTAGTCAGACAAAGTTGTACTGAGATAAGGATTACAAATCATTTTCACGCATCAGCTCTTCTTGAAAAGGATAAATTATGCCGATTTTGTGTGATTTGCGTAAAGTACTACATATGTGCATAATTTTGAACCACTCACGGATAACGACAAACGAAAATCGTTCTAGAAATGTAGACGAGTTTGTATAATGTGGATGGTTGGTGACGGTCTCGAAAACTTTCGCAAGCCGAATTTTCTTCTCAATAGATATCCAGATCCAAATAGTGGTGAAATATAGTTCACCCAAAGTGGTCAGTATGCAGACAAAGTTTGGGGTAGACTGGGTTCTGTTGAGATAAGTGGCTCCATTCGGAACGATGGCATGTAAATGAAACTACTGAAATTGGCACTTTGTTCATATTCCTACCTCACACACACGTCCAATATCTGATTTATTGTGTCCATTCGAACCATCAACCCTACCCTTACCAATATCTACTTGGGATAATTTTGGAAATAAATAGCTTTTGAATGACAATCTTTAATTCGAAACACCTAAACTTGGATTTTTTGGTAAAATTGTGCGCGAATTGGATTAATGAAAATTCAAATTTCACACAATTAGAGTGTTCTTTCTCTCATGCGTTTAATGAAAAATTATACCTCCATGAGTGGTCATTGGAACGCACTTATGTTAGTCACTGTTGTTGCAATTCTGGATTCAGAAGAGTTGATCAAGTTGGCTACGAATCAGCGGCTAACCTTACATTCAGTGAAGTATATCTTTGGTTCCGCTCAACATAGCACCATATCTGGCGTATATTTTGAAAGGGCATTGACGGGGTATATCACCATGCTGTAGAAGTTTGGTTCATTATTCATCTCTGCGAACTAGCACCCGATCAAACGAATTATTAAAATCTGCACCAAATTTAAATCAGTTCATATTAATATTTTTCACATAACCAGCGTGGGCGGTTCAGCTCTACCATATGGTTTGAATGTGCATGTACACCCCAAACATATGCTAGGAGGTCAGGCATTGGGAATGTTTGAGAAGTATCCTTCATGGAAATATTGTGAACCTCCGAAATGCGACAAAACTTATGTTACAACCTAATACATCGCCCAGCCATAATCAGGAAGATGGAGGTATTCTTTACCTCTCGATATTGGCTGTGGCGAGGAAGCGAATGGCGCGCGTGGCCACACAGATGACGACAGCAACAACGTCCATCCGGGTTGGCAATGGCGGCAGGCTAGTGTACTGCAAGCGTACGGATAATTATGTGAAGATCACGTTCGTCATAAGCTAGGCCCCAATTGAAGGAAGAATTTTAACAAAAAAAGTACACTTGTTTTGTCCTCATGAAGAACGAGGGGCAGCGAGGCAGTGATCTCTTCATATTTGCCACTAACATGCAGCGAATCGTCCAGAAAATAGTGAATGTAGATCGCGCTGAACAATTATGTACGATGGAAACAAAATTATAAAATATATACATAAAGGGAGTATTCGAGGGATGTGTTTGTAGCTCACCTCGACAAATTGATGTAAATTGCCAGCAGTGCTGGAGCCGTGTACTGAGAGAGAATGGAAGCTCCATCGTCCCCCATGTAATTGAAGGCAAGCTGAACCGCCGGGCCGATCGTAAGCCCCACCATCGTGGCTCCGCCCGATACAGCCATTGCCCTCGATCGATCCGACCCTTGAGAATCGCGAGCTGGGAGAGCACGAAGACAAGCGCGATTGCCTGCGAATTGAATTATGGACATGATTTAATGTTATCTGACACGAGTCCTGAGGGAGCGCGCCGGGCTGTGGCTATGCAGGCAAGTTCAGTGATACCTGTACCTGCGCTTGCTCCAGTGAGAAATCGTGAGAGTACGATAACTAGCGGCAGGGAGGATCGATGGATGGAACCGATGAACAAATAGAGGCCATTGCCCGCAACGGACATTGTAAGAGAAGCGTAAACCGCGGGTAGAATCCGTCCGATTCTGATCGAAAATAGTGTAAACCCGACGAGAGAGCGTGATGCACCTATTAGACCAATAGCCGAAGATGGGCGCCGCGAGCGCCTCTCCTACACCGGAAATGGCCATGACGAAGCCGAGAAAGGTGGTGCTCAGTGAGGGATCGAGCTGGAAAGTACAGGGCCATAGGAGTATGGTAAAGGTAAAGGTAAAGATATTGACGTATCAGGCACACGAGTCCTGCTGGGAGTACACAGTTTGGGCAGTGTCTACGATAGGCTAGTTCACTCCGAAACTCGAATGATGTTTGAAAAGTGATGACTGAGTACTGCAGCAGGCGAACCTGCTGAATGGAGGGCCACAAGCTCCACATGTAGAAGGAGAACTGTAGTGAGTCAACGAAAGCGAAGATGGAGAGAACGCACACGTTTGACCATTTGGTAGCCTCTTCCATGACAGGGTTGGACTACGATAAAATAGCATGAAACGAGTTGGAGTCTACATAAAGTGAGCAAAAATAAATAAGAGAAAAGTTAAGGGAAAACGTGTTGAATGATGCTAGTTTTTATAGTGGAAACTAAAATAACATGGGAGGCGACTTTTCAAAAACAGCCTTACGCAAAAGGTCAAAAATCCACGAGAAGGAAATAAATAGAACATGGTATTAGTGGAGGTGAGTGGGAAGGGGATTAAAAGCTGTTCGCCTGAATGATAATTCAACTATCATTGAGTGACGTGATAGTACGGCATGCTAAAAACATGACTATTAGTATTGCATGTTCTGTGTTTCCAATTTTAGTTTATTCAGTGGTATAATCGAATGATGATGTGAATTATCTAATTTCCGGTTTTACAATGCTTTGGTAAACATTCTGACCGTGGTGATACCCTGTCACTGCTTCAGATATCAATAATGAAGCACGTCAAATTGTATTCTTATTGTCTAGTCAACGCTCGGCTTCATTCGACGCAGCAACGACTGTAAGCTCCTTATGTATAGTTTTCCCTAAATAATATGTCTCGCTTTTTTTATTCACAACAATTATGAAATAATGTTTAATGTATTTATGTGTAATAGGGATGTCTATACGGAATTGAAACCGGTTTGACGTTTTGATTTCCCTATCATTTCCCAAAAACGGAGTTGCCGTAATCGGCGTCATTTCTTGACGGCGCGCCGTGTCAAAACGGAGTTGCCGTAATCAATTTTGATTTTAAATTATGGAGAGAGCAATAGACCGCTCGCCGCGCGCGAAAACGGAGGAATGGCAAAACGGAGTCGCCGTTTTAACACCTCATTCCGCATACGAAATGAGGCAGATCGGCCGATAACGGAATGGAGTGAGAGGGAAATGAGGAAAACGGAGTCGCCGTATTCCGTTTAGACTTCCCTAATGTGTAAGTTGCGTAAATATATTACAATTCGTGAATAATTGCAAGACAACTACGAATCTCAGTGCATGCAGCGGTTTGCTCAGAACTTTCCGTACATCTCGTTCTCGATGTCTTCGATCAGAATGCGGCGTGCATGGATGAGAGTGCGAATGCAGTGGACGAAGAGGTAGATGAGGGCGGCCAGTGCCAGAAGAGTATCACAGAGATGCGACGCCTGAAAGTGCAAGGAAAAACTGCAAGAAACGATTTTGAAATTGCTTTGACAAATTATTCTTGGCTATTGAATGGCGAAACACTTGATAAATTCGAACTCAATGCATGGCCATCAAAATGATTTGCGGAATCGATTCGGCAGGGCTCAGTGGGGATAACTTACTTCATAGTAATAAAAACAAACCTCGGGAATGTGGTCGGTGGACCAGATGACGACGGTAATGAGGATGCCGATGATCTGGATAATGCCATGGATAATAACATCGCTAATTATTTTCCTCTTCCCGTGAAGATAAGACGTGTTTTTCTCCATCCGTATGCTTCTGTCCCAAGCATGTCTTGGCATACAATCAATACATTTAATCTCCCCACATAATTCCCAGTTTCGTCGGCCATTTCGGGGTGGGGATAGACAAACAAGCATGCCCAATTGTCTGACAGTCATCTCTGTGCTTTTCCTCAATCTGACAATCAGACATTTGCTCTTATTCGTACGCGAGATGCATAAGATGGCGTGCTCACCACCGTGACGATGAATGGCGTGAGGGCAGCGGGGCGACGCTTCGCCAGTGCCCATACTGCCCCGCAGGAAGAGGGCAGTACGGCAAGCCCGAGCAGCACGTAGAACATCACGTTCGCCGTGGGCGAGTACTGAAGAAGTTGCTTACTTATCCCCATTTAAAACACATTCCCAGCTCTTAGAATGTTAGGAAGGCAATCAATAACAAAGGAAAAGTAAATTATGTGCCTGGAAACGGAGGGAATGTAGAAAAAGTATTGGCTATTATCATTACTAGTCAATGAATTGCTATTAATTTTCTAAATCTGACAAATGTGATAACTTCAACTCACTAGATAAAAAGGCCTTCGTCTCTTAATTTCACACACTATCTAATCCGGTCGTTTCTCGAGATCTGCAACTCACCAGATGCTTCGCCAGCATCACTGTCGTCCCCGCGAAGGCGACGCCCGCATATGCCATCGATAGTGTCTGCAACTCGTCTATGTATTTGTCAGAACCGGGAAAATTCAGAGCCGTCAGGTAGCTTGCACACCTTGGGCGACAGTCCGAGAGTGCGCGGGCGCGCGAACCAGTCGGTGAGCGCGCGCGGCGCCTCGGATGCCCACGCGTACAGCGGAGAAGGCGTGGGAGGAGTGACGGGAGGGAACTTGGGAAGGGACATGGATGAGCAGCGAGCTGTAATTACTGAAACAATACACAAGTTGTTTAAAATCTAGGATAGGTGAGGACGGAATGCAGAAGCATATCGACTTCCCTCCAATTATCTCACACGTGAGAATAATAGGCGTGCGCATTAATCGATGGTCAACAGTGAGAGAAGGAGAATATCAAGGAAGCTGAGCTCGTTTCTCTACTCCCAGAGGAATACTAGAGAGGTAAATCTCGCCTGTACCCGACTGTCGCTACGGCAACGCAGAGTGAGAGCTTCAAGAGGAAAGGATGTCAGCGACATAACAAGGGATATCGAGGGATACACATCTAACAGAGAGACGTAAAACTTGTAGATGATGCCGACGAAGCAGAAGCGAATACGAAATTGATGGACATTGTCTGTTAGTTCTTCACAAATTCTACTTCAAAATTCACATTTTCTTGCTATTTTTAGTTCATCTTTGCAATATAACAATCGGCAAAGTTTATGCACTTGAGGTATGTTATATATAAATTGAAATGCGTGAGGAGTAGCAAGGCTTCATTCGCGGAAATTATTCACGGTCCGGTTTCACTCAGGCTCCAGACTTCTGATTTTTGATATTGTCCAAATCCTTCCAGACGGGGACGTCGAAAACAGCTGAAGTGAGGATCCGCCTAGCATATTTATTCGCCTAACTGCCTGGGAAATAAAGCACCACCGCCCACATCGCTGCCAATTCCAGATGCAACGATCCATCCTTGTGCTTCTTCCTCTACTTGCGCTTGCAACATCATCAATGTTGAGCGACCTCTCCAAGGAGCTTGTGTACGCATTTGTGACCGTTTATTATCAAGAGATAGAAGCTGAGCAAAACTGAGCATTCCGGGACGGCATTCGGTTGATTCGTGTGTGCAATTTGCAGTGATGAGGGATTGCTTACGCTGGATGAAGATGCGGTTCCGACTACAACTTGCATGATCACATTGAGGAACGGCAGTAGCATCAGCAAGACCTGCTACATGACAGAGGGGGTAATGTCTCCCCCTTATTGAATTGAGTTAGAAATTTGACTCAAGGTCTGTTCATTTTGGGCATGTTTTCGGTTGAATTGGCGCAAAGGATGAACAAAGCGAGGCAACTTTCTTGCTAAAACAGTTCTCCACAGTTCGGGCCTCGCTCGGCCGGGTGCTACGCCGTGTGGGCGGGGACGAGCCTCATTGCTCAGGGCTGCTACTCCAATCAGGAAGTGGGTTCAGACGTCTCGAATTAGATAGTACGCATGGATTTGTCTCCACTAGGTAGTACCTTATTCATGAGGTTATTCCGAATGAATGCGCGAAGCAGATGTCTCAACCAGCTCTTGCGAACGTGCTAGCCTACTTGGTCAACTTGAGTTGCAACACGTTCATATCACGCCTCTCACCAGAGAATCGAATTCAGAACGTCGATTCTTGGGAATGGAGCAAAAGGCGTCAAATGAGTTATAGCCGGTTTTGGCCATCCTGAGGCATGCCTAAGACTCCCCCAAAGTCTCTTTGTGAACACTTCATTTTGGAACTCACTACACCGGGTTGGATCTCGGCACCTCCTTCTTTGAGGGCATTTTTCGCATCTCTCGTGAAAGATAGACAAAAATTGTCCTCTGAGTGACCCCGACTAATTTTTTGAGCTCTATCGATCAGTATGTTTCATTTCATCTGGAGATTAATTTGAACTGTGTTACAGTTCAGTCCACTTTTCTCAAAATTGTAGACAATACCGCAGCTGAAACTTTCGCAGTTTGTGTAGTTTTTCATGGGCTATCGAAAGAGTGGCTGGCCATGAATATACCGGGGGGAGAACACGAGTTATGCGAATTTTACTGTTTCCGATCGTTTGAAATCTATTCATTTCACTCCGCGCCGCGAGCTTTCGAGCGATTGGAATAGAATGATCCATTGTTCCATTGTCTCTCCCTTGTAATTTTAGCTCGCTCGCTCGAAAATGCGCGGTGCGGAGTGGAATGAAAAGATTTCAAATTATCAGAAACTGTAAAATTTTCATAATTCGTGTTCTCCCCCAGGTATTTTCATGACCAGCCACTCTTTCGATAGCCCATGAAAAACTACACAAACTGCGAAAGTTTCAGCTGCGGTATTGTCTACAATTTTGAGAAAAGTGGACTGAACTGTAACACAGTTTAAATTAATCTTCAGATGAAATGAAACATACTGATCGATAAAGCTCAAAAAATTAGTCGGGGTCACTCAGAGGACAATTTTTGTCTATCTTTCACGAGAGGTGCGAAAAATGCCCTCAGAGAAGGAGGTGCCGAGATCCAACCCGGTGTAGTGAGCTCCAAAATGAAATGTTCACAAAGAGACATTGGGGGAGTCTTAGGCATGCCTCAGGATGTCCAAAACCGGTTATAACTCATTTGACGCTTTTTGCTCCATTCCCATAGTCAGCTCGATTCTCTGGTGAGAGGCGTGATATATCTTCATTTCCACCGATACCTGTTCACTCGAATTTAAATTTTTCTCGAACAAAAACATTGCAGATATCGTTGCGTGACCAGTGTCGGAAGGACGAATGCAAATCAGATGGAAAGTCTCCGGTCGTCTCGTTCTGCTGCTGTTTTGGTCACCTCTGCAACGCACACTATGTCTGAAACCCATTTTCTTGCAGTTTATTTGATTTCGCAATTTATTTGATTTCTCCGTTGAAAATGAAAATTATTCGATATCTAGGGTTAGATATAAAGCAAAGCAGTCAGAGATTATATGCCGAGCGAACGGCTAATTCTGTGCGAGTAGATACTAATTCACCTAAATATGTGGCTGCAAGGGTTATTAAAGCGAGACTGTCTGTCTAATCCGTGAAAAAAATGCATGGCGGTTTCGTCTTAATGGCTTTGGGCTACATTGACACTGTCTGATATGCAGATTGATTTCAAGATTATTGCCCAGTCGAAAAGACGTGGCTACTTTTAGGTTTTCGTAATAATATTGACAGCTGTCTTCTGCGAATTGTAAGCTAGCGACAACAAACGAACATTTTGCAAGTTACCATTGAGGGTATTTGAATTACTTTTGTATCGTTTCTAATGCTTCAAAAGAGTTGCATTCAATGCAACTCTTTCCTGATCAAGCATTTGCCGAACAGGCACGAGAGCATCAAGAAACCTTCAACATAGAAGAACGCAAACGAAATGCTCGGAGTCGAATCCGAGTGTGATTATTCCAGCATGACTGATGCACGGTCTACGATCTGCTTCCTGTCCGGATCGCCAGTGAGAAGCGCGTGATGATTGCGAGGATTGAAGGGCTAAAATATGCATGAATAGAATAGCAAAAGCTTATTTGAAAGACGAACAGAATTCAACTGACAAAACAAGTTCATTCGGATGGATGCCGAAAGTTCAAAGATCAAAGACCAAAGATCAAAGAACACTCACGACTTCGCGCCATCTGATGCTCGTGCTGAGGACAATCATGAATGCGGCAACGATTACCATCCCTGGAATTTGTGAATCATTTCTTTAATCACATAATTTACAATCCAGAGAAAAACATTCGGCGATGGATCAAATGTCAGAAACGAAGAGAAATAGCAAGCCCAATTTTCGACGAGGTTATATTTTTAAATTTAAAAAAAGAACTCTAAAAGCTGTACTCTACACGAGTGCAACATTTTGCAATTGTTATGAGTAATCAAAGGATGCATTACCATAGCAAATGAGACTGCACCACCAGGGACTGCACTTGCGCTCGCGTCGTACTGAAATAATAGTTCGTAATTCGGGTCGCCGTTTCTTCATTTCACGCACTCTCTCGACCGGTCGATAGGTGAGAGAGTGCAAGGAATGAAGAGGGCGTGGTATCGTTTCTCGTACTCTAGTCTGAAATCTGAGATCTGAACAGTCTGAAATCGTACTTTCTAAATATGAAAACGAAATGCCAAATCTGTTCGGCGAGCCACTTACAAATTACCTTCAGAATTGAAAACGGCCTCTTGTTTACACTCCATGTTGAGTCAACTGTGAAAGGGGAAACTCATTCGGTACTATTTTCCACGCCGAGCCCACTCCTTCCTTAGGGAATTAAATCACGGTCGTCAAAGCGTTTTTCCTCCCGAATTGGAGCGAAGATTGAGACGAACGGGCTAGACGCAGGGAAATGAGGCAATTTCAAAACACAATCAGTAAGGAGAAGACGAGGCTAAGGCCTCGTGGGAACCTTCACGTTACAGAGATGTCGAAAGCCCTAGCGGATTTGTGTTGATGTCAATTTCCCCCGACCTCGTGCTCTTTGCATCTTTGTGCTTTGTGCAATTCGAGTCAACTTTCAAATTCAAATGTTTTTCATTATGCTTTTCACAACACGGTAATTTTGCATAATGGACGAGAACGATTTACTATTTGGCATAATACAATACATTTTCAAATAGTGGTTATACTTGTTTTCGTTGTGAAGTATCTACCGACTAGAGGCAGTGCTCGTAACTGTTTCCGAAAAGCTGTTCGGTACTCCGTGCTTGTAGCGTAGAGAACGAATCCGTTGAGCGCCATCGTTGCGTGGATCGGAATCCCGGAAATCTCCAGCGCTATTAGTGCACTATCGCCTGAGATTCACATTCATTGCCTATAAAATTTTAACCTTCACAGTTTCCAATGCTCCAATTTGAAATCTAGCACATCACACTTCTCCTAGGTGATCATGATCGCCTATAGCGAACCATCGACCACATAATTTGATGCATGGAATAACAAAATCCGACATGAACACCTAAGAAAAGGCTGGCTAATACCTTTCACCTTTCAGTTCGATGGCGTATACGACGAATACGAGTAGCGTCATCGTCGTCAGCCATCCGACAATCAACATGCTCATCGTGGCGAAAATCGTACGAAACAAGCGGTGATCGACTCCGAGAACCTCTGATCAATTTGCGAAATCGCTTTTCACTTAGGAGAATGCAGCAGGTACACGGATGGACAACAATACGATAAATCCCTATCTTTTTTTCTGACGTGTGGAAAGCTAAAGGCATGCCTTTTTGGGTATTGTAAATCACCTGAGCTATTCAATTTCATCCACACGACCATGTAGATGCCAATGGAAAGTGCGGTTGCGGCCAATGAAATCACGCCGAACCAGATTCGCGCGAAGCCAAAGTACAGCGCAGGTGGACAACAAAGAACTTTTCTAAAATAGTTGTAATGTGCATATTAAAAGAATTGTGACTGATCACCCTTCCTCCTCAAAGTTCCAATACGTCACGGCATATTGGGCAGCAGCGAACGATAAAATCGCAGTAACGTGTACCTAAAAATATAATATTATCATGATTACGAAGAAAAGGATGTGGTAGTCAGACCTTCAAATATTTACGATTGTTCTTTTGTTGATAAAACGCGGGATATTGAACAGCCAATAGCCTATCTGTCGCAATAGATAATATGATTATAATACCGGAAGAAAACCCGCAGCTTGGAATTATCTAAAATATTTGATAATATTAGGGGTTTCTTCTATTTATTGCACGACATTTGTTGTTTTTACGCAGAAAATTGTAGAAAAGAATAAAATAATACATATTTCCTGCATACCTCGAGGAAACAACAAGTCAGGCTAGATATGCCAAGCCTGCGGGTAAAAATCTGCACTACAGTAGGAAACTGTCCAAGCTGAACAAATATCATTTTTTTCTTTATCAAAGTATGTTTCCAAACTTCATGCAATAGATCGGAGAGAGCACAGAAAGCAATCAAAATATGGCCCGTACCTTTAAGAGTTCTGAAATATGACAACAATTTATTCAAATTAATCATTTAGATTCGGGTTATTATATTATTGGGGTGTGATTGCGCAATCTGTTTGTCAACAATGTATTGCATCATTCTGACGTTGAGTAGTGAGAGGATATAATCAGTTTCCTAGTTGCTACATTGATTCTTGTGATGGACTCCCATCTCTACCTCCGAGCAGTTTTACTTCATTACTACCGTCTTGGCCGATCCGTGAAGGAGGCCCACTCTGCCCTGGCCCAGTCGGAAGGAGCTGACGCCCCCTCCATACCCTTCTGCTATAAGTGGTTCTCCCGCTTCAAGAAAGGGGAGTTTGGTCTCGATGATCAACCCCGCTCTGGACGCCCTCCCTCCCTAGATCAGCCTCTCATTCTCCGCACACTGAAGCGCAAGCCCATGGCCAGTGTGCGTGAGTGAAGAAGGATAATGGTACTCCCAGATCAACGGTGTCCGATATCCTCCATCGATCTGGGAAGAAGCCCAAACTCCCACAAGTGATTCCCCATGACCTCTCCCCCCGAACAGCTGAAAAATCGTGTTCAAGTCTGTCGGGAATTACTCCATCGTAGATCCAATCTTCGATGGGTCAATTCCATCATCGCTACAGATGAGAAGTGGATCACGTACGATAACCCTGTGAGGAGACTGCAATGGGTGGATGCAGATGAGAAGCCCACGCCCGTCCCGAAGAAGGAAGAGCACGGAAAGAAGGAACTCCTCTGCTTCTTCTTCTCAGTGCTCGGTCCCATCTACTGGGAGATCCTCGCCCCTGGCACCAGCATCAATGCCGACCTCTTCTCTGAACAACTGGAAGATGTCGCGATCAGAGTCCCTCCCAGACTCCTGAACCAGGGCAAAATTATTCTTCTGATGGACAATGCTCGCCCACATCGAGCGAAGATGACCCAGAAGAAAATGGACGAGCTGAAGATCGAGAGGATTCCCCATCCACCGTATTCCCCGGATCTCTCCCCATGCGACTACCACTGCTTCCGCTCTCTCTCTGACTTCAGCAGAGGAAAGAAGTTCAAGAATCGAGATGAAGTTGTGAGGGCTTTCGTGAACTGGGCGGTCTCGAAGAAACCCGCATTCTGGAAGAGAGGAATCGAGACCCTGCCCAATCGCTGGAGGGAGGTAGTGAGAAAGAAGGGGGCATACATTGGTCACTGAGAATTGTAAAGCATTGAATAAAAAATAAAAACAAAAAATTATACGAACTTTTCGGACACCCCAATATTTGGATAAAAATTAAAGGAAAAATATATATTCTTCTCTCCTAGAAGAGTGTTCGTGAATTTTTACTTGGATCTTGCGGTTGTTATGACGATAAATGAGTTGGTACAACATCCGAGTGTGGCGAATGAAGCGTAGATGGTAGCAAGACATTGCAAAGCATCGACGCTCATAGTAACTTCGCAAACAATTATGAAAATTGGAATCAAGTATTTGCTGAAGGTATATTCTTTGAATTCGCATGGTCACGACTATTTATACAATGCGTTAGAGTGCAATGCTACTTGCATAAAGGGTAAACTCTCTTGTTTTCTCATTTTTTGATGACATTTCACTCCTCAGAAACGGAATCTACTTGAAATAGAAGTTACACTTGCAAATTTTCAACTCGATTTATCGTGTAGTTAAAATCAGAAGAATACAACACAACGAATTTATGTATATCATATTCACATATGCCTATACTATTTACAAAACAAGTAATTGTATTTCTCAAATAGATGATATGTGTGATTCACCCCGTTCCCATGGTAGTAATGATCAAGCAAATCCCTACAGTGATTAGCAAATCTAGCTGATTCGAAGTGATTTCTCATCGGACTGCGGACCAGTCAGCTTCTTCGATTTCTACTATTCTCTGATTGGCAGCACTGCCTGGTGTGAGGAGCCGCAGCACAACTCTCGCACGAATTTGTGAAGTATTTCAATGCAGAACTGGAAGGAAAGGCGAACCTCCGGTAGGGGCGAAGGACGATCAGAGTGATGAGCGGCGAACCGAGCGCGAATGAGCTGGCCATCTAAATTACATATTATGTTGGGGGTAACATAGTTGCCCACGCCGGCGGCGAGTACACTTTGAGGGAATAAAAAAAACGCACAGTAGTTCATGGAAACACGATTTGGGACAAGAGGCCGCAAGTGCTGGCCAACAATGGGGAGCGCGCACTTTCGTTCAGCAAAATCGACATTCCCGGCAAGAGTTCATCTGTGCCCTCCCATTAAAATATATATTATACATTTTTTATAAATGTTATCTATTATAAATGTCAAGTGGTGAAAATGCTTCTAATTTTCTTGGGGGTGTGCGTTGAATACCGTGACGGCGGCTCGTTGGAGGAAGGGAGAGCGGACGAGTCCGATGAAGTCGACGAACCAGCACGCAGCGCCGCCCAGGTTGCACAACGGCAGCAGGGCTTGGGCAGTGAGCGAGGTGAGAATCATCTGCTGACGATAGCGATTCGCTGCACTCTTCTGCAATCGGTGCCGTCCCTCCGTTTTTGCGCGTTATGTGGTGTTAAAAATCACGAGTTAGATCTTTCATTTGAATTCCCGCAATTTCACATCTCCGTTACCTGAAGAGACAGAGACTTGAAATGTGGTTAATTATATACCAAATTTACACCAAATTTTATACACCAAATTTAAGTCTCTTGCAATTTAGGGAGCGAAGATATTGAATTTCGGGAATTCAAATCGAAGATCGAACTCCTGATTTTTAACGTCGCATTACACAGTGTATACAGTGTGAAGAGTACTTTAGTATTACCACTGAACTCTTCGCTAGAGTTCGAGAAACGATACCGCGGTCTCTTCATTCTGTGCACTCTCTCGTCGATCGACCGGTCGAGAGAGTGTGTAAAATGAAGAGATGAAGGCCCGATTTACGAGCTATGTTACACACCATTGATTGTGAAGAATAATTGCTGCATGTAGGCGCTTGGTCGGATGGGATTTCTAACGTTTTGGCATGTAAAAGGCGCGACTTTACGAAATAGTTCTCATCCAACTTAGCGCCTTGCACGTGCGCATTGAAATGTCGCAAATGGTACCAATTCGTCGATCTTGTCGACCAGTCGGGCTCGAAGGACGGCGCATGAAATGAAACACGCCGGAAAGAAGGCACTAAGGTACGTTATAACCAAGCGAGCGACCAAATTCTCGCCACTGAACAAGTGACGCGCGCGAATATCGATTACGCTGTAGGAGGCGTCAGAAAGCACTCGTATGTTGAAAGCGGTGAATTACCCGCATAGTAGAAAGTAACCTGAAATTAATACATTGTAAAAACACGAACAGTCTAAAATCACCAGCGTTAACCAGCTCGGCGCTGTGGCCACCAGTGCGATCGTCCATACGCGCGGTGGCCGCATTGCTGCGGATGTGGATGCGACTGGATGAGTTAGCATCCAAATTCTAAACGAGAACGAGAGAAGGAGCAGTACGTTGGAGTGCCCGAGAAGGCTCATGTGTAATGCTGCAACGAATCGATTGTCCAAAAACAAACAAAAAACTGTGCTTTAAGAGATAGTTTATTCTCTTAAAGAGATAGTTTATTCTCCTGTGGTAGTTTATTATAAATATATATTCAAAAAATAGTGACCCATTGTGGGATAATGATACTTTTAAACCTGAAAAAGTTAACAACAATGCTATTGTATTCTACGAGCTGATCAAATATTTGTTGAACTTTTTCTCAACTTCGAAGGAGGTTTTCAATTTGACGATTCTTCCGGAGCCAACTTTCAGGCGGATTCGAGAAATCGTGTAAAATGTATTTATAAAACCTTTCTGGTCCTCCGGGTATACCCGTCACAAAAGAGAGATAGGGATTGAAACATTATGAAAATTTTGTCATAGGGCGTGCCGATTTCATGAATTCATTTTGAACTCTGCTCACCAATAGGTTCCCAAGCTGAAAAACTGTGTTGAAGTTTGACATTATCTTGCTACCGACTCCTGAAATGCAACTTTTTTTTTATAAACGAAATTTATATTAGAATAATCTATCTTGTCATATTCACTTGCTCACCGACGATAATTGCATTAAAGATGATCATGGCGACTGCTATGAAGTCGGGATAGGTGCTGATTAGTGGCCGATCCTAAAAATATGACACATCTATGGCATACAAATCCACTGAATGTTAACTGTGTTGCTCATGTCTGCTCCATCAGGCAGAGCGATAGCATGTACATTGATGAGCGTCCAAATTTCCAACCACCATTGGAACTCACGCCCAACATATTCGCCGTTTCGTTCACGCAGATCTCGAGTGGTGTTAGAGGAGTAGTTGGGTAGATCGATCGTGCTGAAGGGCCAGGGACGAGCGTGCTGGAGAGTCCATTCACTGAATACGAGCAGGGAATATACTAAACAAATATACTATAACAATAATTTTCTTATTCTTCTACATGTGTAAATTTTTTAGTTAACTTGGATATTCGTATCACAGGAATCAAATGAAGATCACTCAAGTGGAATCACGCACCGCACTGCAAAGTGGAATAGTTCGTCGAGATAGCCGGTGAATGTGCGAGCATAGGCTGAATTGCAATCATTTAAAAAAAAAATAAAATATCAAATTACCAGCAGCTGCAAGGACGTATTCGAGGATGATGTTCCAGCCTATGATAAATGCCGATATCTCGCCACAACCAACGTAAGCGTAAGTGTAGGCACAACCGGCATATCTAAACTGATTAATTTTTCGGCAATATCTTATAAAAACATGTAAGGTATGAGTCAATGGCTGATAAAGACACTGCTTCTATACCTCGCTCCAAATTCGGCATAGCACAGCGCGGAGAGCAGAGCTCCCAGACCGGCAAATACGTAGGAGAGAGTGGTAGAGGGACCGGCCAGATTTCGCATCACTTCGCCTGAAAGGAAAGATGTCCCGATGTGCTGATTGAACAATTACAAATAAATAAACATGAATTAAGAATATCATAAAATAACGATTGTTTAAAATTTAAGATTTTCGAACCTGTAGTTACGAAAATTCCTGGTCCGACCATGTGGCTAAGACCTATCATCGTAACGTCGAAAGTGTTGAGACATCGTCGCAGATTGGTCGTCAGGTCGCCCTAAGAGAAATTATGCAATGAATGCATCTTCATATTTAGTAACAAAAAAAGCTTTGAAAGGGACAATCATTTTTACTAGAGTATTAATGGAAGAAAAGAGTAAGAATTTCAAGTTTCTTCTTCTATGGCAACCACATACAAGACTCACCTTCGGTATGCGCTTTCTTCGTGTCAATCGATTGCCGAGAAGTGCTCCACTCACAGTCATTAATCTGCAAATTCTGATAGTCAATTAAATAATTAAATAATGCGAAAATTAAATAATTAAATAATCAATTAAATAATTAAAAATGCAGGCTGAAATGCATTAACTTCGAATCAGGAAGTGATATCTCCTTGCGAATTTGCTGTCAAGAGCAAACAGGTTCGAAATCACGCACCGCCCCATGCTCAACTTCCCCCCGACTTCCTAACCTACTTCACCGAGCGAGAGAGCTGGTGATATCGAGAGTGTCTGAGTATTGCTCGAAAAGTTGATAGCTAACAAAAAGACAGTGAACGATCACATTTGATGCAAGAACCAAGTATGTACCCGAAATCGTTAAAGACCACATTTTTGATAGTTTTTTTTAACGTTGAAAAGGTTGTTTGAGGAGACCATTTGGTGGATAAGAGGGGATAATTGATTGAAAAATAACTGTACATTCTGCACTGTAAATATATTAACGATTCATTCATTGTGTTTTGACTGGCCCGCAATGCATCATACCCGTCCTTTGTTCTTCCTTATGCGTTTCCAGTGAAGTATGCATATCTCTGTGGAAATTTATCCAAATGCTTTACCGAGAAGTCGTCGCGCATCAGCCCGGAAGGGGCTCAAAATTCATGGTATAGGCTATCACCTCCTGCACACAGCCACCGTACCGCCAAACCTGATTGATAGTTGGAAGTTTGCCATGTTGGAAGGTTGGTGAATCAACAGCAAACAACGTCTGTTTCTCAATGTATCCAATTAATTTGCGCAAAAGGCGATTTGCTCGCGGTTGCATAGTTTACAGGTCGCTTATCTCGTTCATGTGCGATCACAAAATTTAGTGCTCGCGCACCACAGCTAACTCACGTGTTTTCCTCTAATCCTCTAACATCTCCTCGAACGTTTCATCTCTACTGCTGACATTGAATGAGAACAGCATCTAACCGAGATGGGAATTCGCTGAAAATGTGAGCGAGATGATACACATTTACGCCCTTTGCTAATTGTTTCACTGATCAATCCGTGATTAGCGGTTTGGTACTGCACATATGAAGCTTACAGAGTATTGTGCTACACGCTGCCATCGCTGCGGCGTTCCTTAGTTCTGCTCATATGATTCACCTTTCTCGATCTCTCTCAATTCAACATCTTCAGCAGGCCCGGTTGTAATTCGCGCAACAACGGGGCCGTGAATTGGGGAGGCGACAACCGAGGATGGAATGAACGAGGAGGAGAAGAATGGTACCGTAGACCAAGAGGAGGTACTGTACCGACATTTCCTATTGACAACTGAGCCATTGCATGATACGGTAATCTTAACCCGTGGCAGAAGTCACAAATCGAGGAAGTGATTCAATAATTTGTTTACGAGATACATTGTGGAATAGCCGCATCAAAGTTAATAAATAATCTTGGATGTCTGCTTCATTATGTTTCGTGCGTATTGCTGGTTGCTAAGCAGCTGTATGCCAACATAGATTAAATCAAGGTGTTGAGAGACACGACCTTTCGCATAATAGAATGTTGAGTGATTGAGGCAGAAAATCAAGAGAAATAGCTCCGATGTTTTAGCACTATATCACGCCTCTCACGAGAGAATCGAGCTGAATTTGCCATTCATGGGAATGGAGGAAAATTGTGAATTGAGCTCTAACAGGTTTTGGCCATCCTGAGGCATACCTGAGTGACCCCCGAAGTCTTGCTTTGCAGCCTTCATTTTGGAGCTTCCTACACCGGGTCGCAATTCGGCATCACTCACTTCAAAGGTCAATTTCTCGAAAACGGTGGTATATTGAGTAAAATTGACATCTGAGTGACCCCGGCTCATTTTTGAGCTCTATCGATCTATCTAAACCAATTTCTCTGAATTCGATTTGGAACGGCGGTACGTTGTAGGTCGATTTTCTCAAAAATGTAGGTGCAGAAGCAGCTCAAATTTTCTAAGTGAATGCAGCTCGGCGAGAGCTTTCAAATGAGTGGTTTGCCAACAAAATACGGACACTTGGGTGAGTGTTTTTCCCTTTTTACGCATTTCGATAATTTGAAGGCTCTTATTTCTCGTCACACCGCGCGTTTATGAGAGTGCAGAATGAAATTATCCCATTGTCCCTCGCTCCCCTATTGTCCTCACTCCTCCTTCATTCCCATAAAACGCGCGGTGTGACGAGAAATAAGTGCCTTCAAATGATCGAAATGCGTAAAAGGGGCAAAACTCTCACCCAAGTGTCCGTATTTTGTTGGCAAACCACTCATTTGAAAGCTCTCGCCGAGCTGCATTCGCTTAGAAAATTTGAGCTGCTTCTGCACCTACATTTTTGAGAAAATTGGCATTGTTACAAAGTACTTTGACTGGGTATGCCATACGACATAGCCCACCAAACCTGCCCTGATAAACCTACTAGAAATGTTGGCCCAATTACAAACTACTGTCTTTGAAAATCATAGATCACAAATTGCTGAGCGCAACTTCCTTACACAGCATTAACGAATGCTCAATTTCAACGGGATGTGAAGTACTTTCCCCGAAAGAATAGGACTTGACGTTGAAGAACTGCTGATTTTGAAATAATCGTGTTCTGATTCATCCGCTGAAATCAACACTTTTTGGATTCCCCTGTCTCACACACTCGTTCGAATCCGGATTTTTTACGCTTATTAGAACAAAGAACTCCTGCACAAGTGTTCCTCAATTGGGTAGAATCAGAATCCCAAAAGTATTCGATAACCTGAAATTATCCCAAAATGCTCAAAATCGCCGTTTTCCTATGTTAATTTTCTGAGTCTTATCAAGTTCTCACGATGACGCGTAGATCCAAATCAAATGTATGGTAGTAATCTACCGCCATGGCCGTAACACATGGTATTCAGAAAATCATGAGAGTCTAGGCACGCCAACAGAAATTTGAAAAAGAAAAAAAGAAAGAAACTTATGCACCAACCTAATATCACCGTTTTCGAGAAATTGACCTTTGAAGTGAGTGATGCCGAATTGCGACCCGGTGTAGGAAGCTCCAAAATGAAGTCTGCAAAACAAGACTTCGGGGGTCACTCAGACATGCCTCAGGATGGCCAAAACCGGTTAGAACCAATTTCACCATTCCCAACCTCAGCTCGATTCTCTCATGAGAGGCTTGATATCTCGACTCTCAAGATCGGTGGGAGTATTGAAACTGAAGAGCATAATGCGTAAGCTCAGATGAGTACCCTACTGGCAAGTGAGTGATTATTTGTTCGAATACTGCATTTTCCATTCTATTTTCACCTTCGGGATACATTAGTTCAGATTCTCAAATAGATCAAAAAAGCGATAAGAATCCTTGTTTTAGGTATGTGCTTTTTTTCCTCCGTTATCAACTACACACTATACAGCCCTCCTCTGTCCTGTGCAAGGTTGTTCAATGCCTGCAGCGTAATTTACTCGCGGAACACAATATTCCAGCACAAAACACAGGGATCCTTGCACAACACACACCACTTGCAAGGATATTTCGTTGTTTTCCACCCTCGCTATCTCCCTCTTTCTACACTCTCTCGCCTCACGGCGGGCATCAATACGCAGTCACACTCTAGTCATACTTTTCCCTCTCTTATCACCCTCACTCACTGGTGTGGTCTTCGGATCTCAACAAAGTCTGTATTTAAGCGGACTCGCGCATTTTGCGACACATGTCCAGCCTTCATTTCGCATTCATCATTCTTTCATGGTGTTGATACATAATTTTTTAGCTAAAGTTGCACAATTCAGAGATGGGTTGCTGCGACGGATGCTGCAAGGATTGCTGCAGCCCGGGTTTCATCGCAGCTGCACTGGGAGTGATCGCGGTCGCAGTAGCAGCCGGCTGCTGCAACTGCTGCAGCCTGAGCTCAATCGTCTACTGCATCGCGCCTTGTTTCAAATTAGAAAGATCACCGTTTCAATAAATTCCCACTGTAAAATGGCGCAAAATATAATTCCAGGCATATTCTTTCCTCACTACGAAGTACAAGGAGATGAAACCTGTCGAACTGCAGGAGAAGGCGTACAAGAAGGATGTTGTCTACTTGTATCAGGTTAATAACACTTTTATTTTAAAAATTTCTCCTTAAATTGCAATACCAAATATCTCGGTTGGAACGTAATGCTCGATCGTTTTTACACTGTCATTTTCAGTTCCGCGGTACGGCTACAGCCCCTTCTCTGTGCAACTTTTGCATCAAGGTCGAGGCTTTCTGCCGTCTTCATAACATCAAAGTCGAGGAAAGCTTTTCTAGTGACTGTAACATCCAAAATGTGGAACTATCAAAAAATGAGCACATGTTATACGCCCTAGAACTGAAACTGATTTCGAAATGATCTAACACACCACCTTTTTCCAGATTGTGTGATAAAAACAAACGATTAATTGAAAAGAAGTACGAATTAGATTTCTAATCATTCCAGAGACGTAACACGCTGTTTGGGCGCGGCAAGAACAATCTGCTTCCTTACATCGAATTGAACGGTGAACAGCACGCAGACTCGCAGATCATCCTCAGACGCACGCAGATTTTCAAGATCAAAGTGGGATAATTTTCTTAAGAGACCCTCCACGAGAGGACTTAACAACTGTGCAGGGGTTCTCGGATGGTCAAAAAGTCGATAATTCCCATACTTTTTTTCTGAAGTGGGGGTCCCGAGTGCTGATCGCCGGCAGCAATGACTAAGGTTTGGGGTCGATTTTGAAAAAGTTTCAGGTATCCCTACTTTTGGGGTCGAAAAATCGACTTTCTCAAAATCATCTGTAAAATAGTTTTTCTGGAGTATTTTCACGTGTAGAAACCGAATTTCCATATGAGAACGCGAGAAAATGAGAATGAAAAATGTTATGGTCGAAAAACCGAAAATTTCGATCCGAAGTGGCACATAAAGTGAGTGCCATAACAAAGTTTAAAAAAATATGATTTTGGGTGATTGGCATTTTTGGAATCTACTAATGGTAACGACACTCCACAGTTTTTTCCAGAATTTTAAAGGTGTATATATTTCGACTTTTTTGAGCCTGAATTTGGTCATCTCGTGCCAAATTCTGAGAAATGGAACTTGCAATTTCTCATATACGGGCCCTACGTTGGCCAAACTACCAGAAAACTTTACTTATCATCAAAGTCAACTTCTACGATTCAATTGGAGCACACGCCCACTTGAGGGTCCTCGAAATTTGAAATTGTCGAAATTAGAGATTTTGCTCACAATCTGCCAAGATTTGGAATTTCTTGCTCTGTTTTGTCTGCCTGAAATCTGTTCCAATGCAGTGTGGCGTAACTATAGTGAGTAATCCTAAATATTAGACGCATCTGCTGTCCAATCTGAGAGCTTATGGATGATTCACTATCACGAAATGTCGCAATTGTGAACAAAATTATCGATTTTTTGAGTGATTCTCGGTTGTATAAAGATTTCGTGCGTTGTAAGTAGCAAAATCGGATTCAGCGAGTTGAAATACACTAGAAACATTAGTTTTTGTGAAATTTTGCAAAAAAAATAAAATTCGAATTTTCGAAAATCAGTGAAAAATTAATTTTCCGAAAATACTGATTTAACAAGTGTTTCTAGTGTATGTCAACTCGCTGAATCCGATTTTGCTACCTACAACGCACGAAATCTTCATACAACCGAGAATCACTCAAAAAATCGATAATTTTGTTCACAATTGCGACATTTCGTGATAGTGAATCATCCATAAGCTCTCAGATTGGACAGCAGATGCGTCTAATATTTAGGATTACTCACTATAGTTACGCCACACTGCATTGGAACAGATTTCAGGAAGACAAAACAGAGCAAGAAATTCCAAATCTTGGCAGATTGTGAGCAAAATCTCTAATTTCGACAATTTCAAATTTCGAGGACCCTCAAGTGGGCATGTGCTTCAATTGAATCGTAAAAGTTGACTTTGAAGATAAGTAAAGTTTTCTGGTAGTTTGGCCAACGTAGGGCCCGTATATGAGAAATTGCAAGTTCCATTTCTCAGAATTTGGCACGAGATGACCAAATTCAGGCTCAAAAAAGTCGAAATATATACACCTTTAAAATTCTGGAAAAAACTGTGGAGTGTCGTTACCATTAGTAGATTCCAAAAATGCCAATCACCCAAAATCATATTTTTTTAAACTTTGTTATGGCACTCACTTTATGTGTCATTTCGGATCGAAATTTTCGATTTTTCGACCATAAAATTTTTCATTCTCATTTTCTCGCGTTCTCATATGGAAATTCGGTTTTTACACGTGAAAATACTCCAGAAAAACTATTTTACAGATGATTTTGAGAAAGTCGATTTTTCGACCCCAAAAGTGAGGGGTGCCAGAAACTTTTTCAAAATCGACCCCAAACCTTAGTCATTGCTGCCGGCGATCAGCACTCGGGACCCCCACTTCAGAAAAAAAGTATGGGAATTATCCACTTTTTACCATCCGCATACCTGTTACGTTCTCTGGTGGAGGGTCTCTTAATTAAAAAAAAAGCCTTATCGGAAAGTTCAAATCCCTGAGTGGATGTATCACTTGTGGATCCTGCAGCTCGAATAGAAATAATTTCATGAGTATGCTTTCGCACAGGCATACTCCGATGAGCACAGCGCCTCCATGGGACACGTAATTGACAGATTCATCGAGGGTCACACCTACAAGTTAGTTGGACCATTTCCCATGATTTTTACTGTATTATCAACAACAACATTAATAAATTTCACTGACATATCGAAATTTATATTCCAGACTGCTAGCGATCGCTAAGGAGACAGTATATGGAAAAGTAGTCGACGCAGCCACCGTCAACATCCTTCCTGCTTTCGCTCGCCCTATCGTATCCTCGATTGTTGGATACTTCATTGCGAAAGAGGTCTGATTTCACACAGGAAATAGTTTGGACAGAATGAGGAAAACGTAGCTCAAAATACTGCAGAAGACTGCTCGATGCGCGAGCGCCGTGGGCAATTTCACTGAAGCCGAGTGCAACGAACTTATCATGTTATTTTGAGTTAGACAATCAATTTAAATATAAATAAATCAGACAGAAACGACCTCATCCAGCTGCAAACAATTCTCGGGAAGAAGCAGTTCCTCCTGGGAGAAGAGCCCACCGCTGTGCGTTTCTTTGAGAGCTCGCAGTACCTCATCATTCTCACTACTCCATTGCAGGTTGACTGCACTCTCCTGGGAGTGTTTGGCGCGTCGTACTATGCCGTGCCCACTGCGAGGTTTGGAAATGAAGAATTTGTAAACTGTTCTGTAACAATTTCACGTCTAATTTGCTACACCATGAAGCAGTTTCGCGAAATAGCCTCTGCTTTAGTGACACTCTTGACCGATTGAGTGCTAGATTGAGTAGACAAGGTGATTTATCAAAACATCTCCCCTCGCAGGTTCCATCTGCACGAACTGCTCGAGTCGCCCGAGTTCGCGCCACTACTGGAGTACGCCGAGAGAGCAAAGACGCGCATATTCGGAAACGAATTCAGCGACAAGTCGCAGTAATGCACATTCTTTTCTTGAACCTGATATATTTTCTGACAAATAAATACAATAATATCCCTTCACTTTTATCATCAAATCAATCCGGACCATTGTTAAAAGTGTGCATAAAATAAAATATATCATTAATGCATGCAGCTTGTGTTAAATCATCGACAATCCTACATGTATTTAAATTCCGCAAAGATTATTCGAATGATTATTTATGATGGGAAGATGCTTCCGAATGCACAGTGTGCAAGTCTCAATATTAATGGAACATGCCTTTAATCACAACTGCAAAAAACGTGATGATGTCATGCTTTGTTGTTTACTTCCTGACTTCCTTCGAGTTGAGTTGTCCTTGGATATTTTGCGCACTTCAGGTCACGGAATTGGCCCGAAAACATTTACCTATTTTGGGGAATTCGAGATGAGATGCCCTGATCTCCTCCTTGTTTACACTCTCACGCATCTCAAACTGTCGAGAGAGTGTGCAAAATGAAGAGACGGTGACCCGAAATTCGAACTATATCTTGAAAATCTATCGTTCTATCGTTCTCTTGATCTGATGTGTTGACATTTCCTTGAAAGTGCCACCGAACCTAGTACATGGTGCCGCGCCATAAATACGGGGAAAATGCACGTTCACTAACTCCACCGTCATGTTCTGTTCCGTACTTGCATCGCTGCCCTCCCCAACCTCGACGCTTTTCAGGAAATGTCACTTCAGTCGTTCCTTGCGTTCTCCCTTCTTCTCATCTGTCTCGCCTCCCTCGCACACGCGGGAGGATACGGCGCTCCTGGAGGATACGGAGGCGGAGGAAATGACATTGGATGGAACGGCGGAATGGGAGGAGGAGGGCCGTATGGAGGCGGTGGAGCACCGTACGAAGGCGGATTGGGAGGTCTGGGAGGTGGAGGAGGATACGGTGCACCCGTTGGAGGTATGTACCGTGATTCAATGCTATTCTGCTGGTAGTGACTTACTATTATGCTTTCCCATAACTCACAATTGTCGATTGATCATGACTATGCGTACAATAGATCCACTGCAGGTGGATACGGGCGCCCGTACTAGTTCGAGAGCGGCAAGGATGAGGACAAACATTTTCCCGAATTCACCTTTGCTTTTCTGTGATCACTATATTATCGAATAAAAAGGTGCCGAAAGTATTGTTCGAACATCACATGGATAAATTTAAATAATTCCACTCGGAATACGCGGCTGGAATTGTCGGCTCTGCCAAAGGTGCTGTCGATCCTTCCTTGTAGCGAATACAAAGAGTCTTTTACAAATTGACTTTTTTTTCAAAATCTCATACATTTTAATTTCCGGCATTCACGGTATCAATTCGTTTCGGAGTAGCTGGTGTTCGGACGTAAAAAAAATCACAGCAGAATTTCTCGAAAGCTGTTATCCTTGCATGTTGTTTCACCATATCTTGTACGACAATTGTATCTGATCCAGTAATCGCAGTAGTTGTATTCTGGAAGATTAACGTCCACAACATTCTACGGAGGGGGAAGCGCAGTAGAGTACGGAGAAAACTCGCCTCCACTTACCGCATGCGAAATTTGAATCTGATTCTAATCAGATTTCACACTTTCCAGGCCGGTAGAGCCGCGATAGAGTGTTTAGAATGAAGAGATAATGGTTGTTTTCGTTTTTTGTGTCTTGTGATTTGCATTGGGCAATCGGTCCATCTTGATCGTTCTTCTTCACCTGGTCATTCTCTAGAGTCAATACAATTCCGCTAGATTTGACCGGAAACCACCTGCAGTTCATTATTATTTCTCATGGGAAGGAGATAAATTGTCGCTGTGATAGGAAAAACAGGAAAACAGTCATGTTTGCATCAATGGCTTCCCCTGACGAGGCACTGCACATCCTCGTTCTTTCCGCTCTCGATCTTGCTGCTTTCGTCGCGAATCTCATCTTAATCGCCGCAATCCATAAGCGGTAAGTTTGTGCATCACGATGTCATGCAAACGAGGGCACTAGGTCGGACGAGAGATGTGACGTCATACCGCCTTTGATAGATCAAATGCGGCATGACTTCATAGTTCTCATCCAATAGTGCCGAAAACGTTATTATATCCCACGGGAAGGAGATAGAGAAAGGACAAAGACTCAGGACGCCGTCGCACTTGCACGTCTACTCAGTGCTTCTGCTGAACACCGCACTGGTTGATACGGCAGCAGCAGTCGTGAGCGCATCCGTCGCGCTAAGGTACCAAAACATGACTATGATGAGCATCTGGGGCTTCACTAATGGCAGGCGGACCTGTATTATCATATGAGCGATAGATTCAACAAATCACAACGAGGCCTCGGCACAGCCAAACAAAGTGTAATTCACGAAAACATGTTTCTGGGGTAGTTTTCGATACTGATCATCGTGGTACACTTCATTTTGCACGAATCGTTCATTGAATGCCGGTGTGGTGCCATATCACTTCTGGTCAAAACTGCTTTTTCGCATGTTGTACGCACAAAATACATGGTGCAGGCTTGAAATCTCGCGAACCCGTCCAGAATTTCACGGCGAATCGAAAGGTGTATTTCATTGGTCATGAATTTCCCTGTTTTCGAGATAAATCGACTTTTTGACTCAATCATGTGTGCGAGTGGAGACCATAACCATTCGATCACGCTGATTTGAATGGTATATACGTGTGGGTATCAGAGGTACCCGTAGACCACTTTTGCCCCTTTTTCTGCAAGCGCTTTTTACTGTGTAATCGACGAATAGGAGGACGAAAAATGATTGGGAATGTCATTTTCCTCCCTCTCATACGTCGATTACACAGTAAAAAGCGCTCGAAAAGCAGAAAAAGGGGCATAAGTGGTCTTCGGGTACCTCTGATACCCACACATGTATATACCATTCGAATCAGCGTGAAACGGCGGATCGAATGGTTATGGTCTCCACTCGAACACATTGATCAAAAAGTCGATTTATCTCGAAAACAGTGAAAAATCATGACCAATGAAATACACCATTCGATTCGCCGTGAAATTCCGGTCGGGTGCGCGATTTTTCAAGCCTGCACCGTGTATTTTGTGTGTACAACATGCGAAAAAGCAGTTTTGACCGGAAGTGATATGGCACCACACCGACATTCAATGAGCGATTCATACAAAATGAAGTGGACCACGATGATTAGCATCGAAAACTACCCCAGAAAACATGATTTCTTGGGTTCCACTTTTTTTGGCCGTGCCGTGCCCTTGTTGAATCTATTGCGGACGGCCTCATATATTAATATTTATCCAAGCACCAGGCTCTGGGCTTGTTGGACTATGCAGGTCTTCTGTGCAAGAGGATCATCACTTCAAATTTTGCACAAAGCGACTCCTAGTGTTTGAACAAATTCGTAACTAAGACGATTATTGCGTACGAACTATGCGGGAATACGAAATCAACTTTGTTGCCACGCAGGTTCATCAACGAGGATGGCTTGCTCGTGCTCGTCTTTGGCGGTCCCTGCACTCTGGGTGGTACGAAAATCTGTCACGCGATGCAAGGTGAGCTGCATGCCCACAATACTATTTCAAAAAATGATAACTCAACCAATGGAAGCAGACGAAGACTGTTTCCTTCATAGTTTACTGTGAAGCAGAAATGTTACATAACACGAGTCTTCTGAGAGATTGCATGAAATCAGACCCCCCGAGGAACTAAGAGCCGAAAGTTTGAGCAATATCCATGAGACATTTATGTCAGAGTATATTGGGGAAGAGAAAGCTTTTGACGGTTTTTCTCAGAACCGGCTTTTAGGGATTTTCCGGTTTGTTACCGGCTCTGGCGTATTTCAGCTCAAAGTTGTGCTAGAATGATGGCATGGTGCTCAAAAAATCCAGAAAAATATTTCCAGAAACTTTTATGTTGATAAGGAGGACGGTGGCATTGTTATAGTGCTTAGAAACATGAAAAAGTGATTTTCAAAGCAAATAATAATTCCTCCTGGCTCTGGAACCCCCATTTAGAACATTTTGAGCACAGATTCTGAATCTACGATATCGAATTAGTCTAGTATTGGGGTGTCCGGAAAGTTCGTATATTTTTTTGTTTTTATTTTTTATTCAATGCTTTACAATTCTCAGTGACCAATGTATGCCCCCTTCTTTCTCACTACCTCCCTCCAGCGATTGGGCAGGGTCTCGATTCCTCTCTTCCAGAATGCGGGTTTCTTCGAGACCGCCCAGTTCACGAAAGCCCTCACAACTTCATCTCGATTCTTGAACTTCTTTCCTTTGCAGAAGTCAGAGAGAGAGCGGAAGCAGTGGTAGTCGCATGGGGAGAGATCCGGGGAATACGGTGGATGGGGAATCCTCTCGATCTTCAGCTCGTCCATTTTCTTCTGGGTCATCTTCGCTCGATGTGGGCGAGCATTGTCCATCAGAAGAAGAATTTTGCCCTGGTTCAGGAGTCTGGGAGGGACTCTGATCGCGACATCTTCCAGATGTTCAGAGAAGAGGTCGGCATTGATGCTGGTGCCAGGGGCGAGGATCTCCCAGTAGATGAGACCGAGCACTGAGAAGAAGAAGCAGAGGAGTTCCTTCTTTCCGTGCTCTTCCTTCTTCGGGACGGGCGTGGGCTTCTCATCTGCATCCACCCATTGCAGTCTCCTCACAGGGTTATCGTACGTGATCCACTTCTCATCTGTAGCGATGATGGAATTGACCCATCGAAGATTGGATCTACGATGGAGTAATTCCCGACAGACTTGAACACGATTTTTCAGCTGTTCGGGGGAGAGGTCATGGGGAATCACTTGTGGGAGTTTCGGCTTCTTCCCAGATCGATGGAGGATATCGGACACCGTTGATCTGGGAGTACCAGTATCCTTCTTCAACTCACGCACACTGGCCATGGGCTTGCGCTTCAGTGTGCGGAGAACGAGAGGTTGATCGAGGGAGGGAGGGCGTCCAGAGCGGGGTTGATCATCGAGACCAAACTCCCCTTTCTTGAAGCGGGAGAACCACTTATAGCAGAAGGGTATGGAGGGGGCGTCAGCTCCTTCCGACTGGGCCAGGGCAGAGTGGGCCTCCTTCACGGATCGGCCAAGACGGTAGTAATGAAGTAAAACTGCTCGGAGGTAGAGATGGGAGTCCATCACAAGAATCAATGTAGCAACTAGGAGACTGATTAAATGATCTCACTACTCAACGTCAGAATGATGCAATACATTGTTGACAAACAGATTGCGCAATCACTGCATTTGATCGCGAACTGACTTTTTCCCGAAGCATTATACGAACTTTCCGGACACCCCAATAAAATTCAGAGCAGAGCTCGGTAGGTGTGGGAATGTACTGTAACCAGGCCAAAAATGCCAAAAATAGTGAAAATTCGAAGCCTGGAAAATATATCATTTTGGTGCCGAAAGGGACATATTTAGATTATTTTCGTCATTTACTGATCAGAAAAGTTTCTTTTTGGACAATTGAGCAAATTCTGAGAAAAAATTTGAAATCATTTTTTCGATATTTTCGGACAAAAATGAGTATTTTCGTCGAAAAATAAAATATCTTCAATTGGTGTCAGAAGTTCAGAAATGAAAATATGAATAATTCTGAGGCATTTGAAGCCCACCATGCTTAGTTTCGAACCCTAAAAGATCTATTTTCCAGGCTTCGATTTTCCACTAATTCTGAAAATCAGGCTATTTTTGGCATTTTTGGCCTCATTACAGTACATTCCCACACCTACCGAGCTCTGCTCTGAATTTTACTAGACTAATTCGATGCCGCATATTCAGAATCTGTGCTCAGAATGTTCTAAGTGGGGGGGGGGGTCCCAGAGCCAGGAGGAATTATTATTTGCTTTGGAAATCACTTTTTTCATGTTTCTAAGCACTATACAAATGCCAACGGTCTTTCTTATCAACATAAATGTTTCTGGAAATAATTTTCCGGATTTTTTGAGCACCATGCCATCATTCTAGCACAACTTTGAGCTGAAATACACCAGAGCCGGTACAAAAACCGGAAAATCCCTAAAAGCCGGTTCTGAGAAAAACGGTCAATGTCAAAAGTTTTATCTTCTCCAATATACTCTGGCATAAATATCTCATGGATATTGCTCAAACTTTCGGCTCCAAGTTCCTCGGGGTGATTCATTCTCTCAGAAGACTCGTGATAAACAGTTTTTTTAAAAATCAGAATTTTCGGAAAATACATTTTTCGTTGATTTTCGAAAATTCGAATTTTAACTTTTGTTGCAAAATTTCACAAAAACGACTCATTTTAGTGTATTTCACCTCGCTGAATCCGATTTTGATACTTACAACTCACGAAAACTTCATACAACTGAGAACCGCCCAAAAATTCGATAATTTTGTTCGCAATCGCGAGATTTCGTGATAGTGAATCACCCATAAGATCTTAGATTCGACATCTGATGCGTCACATATTTAGGCTTACTCATACTAGTGACACCACACTACATTGGAACAGATTTCAGGCAGATACAACAGCGAAGGAAATTCCAATTCTCGGTACATTGAGAGCAAAATCTCGAATTTCGACAATTTCAAATTTCAATTACCCTCAAGTGGCCATATGGTTAAAATTGATCTTAGGAGTTCATTTTGATAACAAATAAAGTTTTCTATCAATTTGGGCAACGTAGGGCCCGAATATGAGAAATCGCAAGTTTTTTCTCAGAATTTTACTCGAGATGGCCAAATCCAAGCTCAAAAAAGTCGTAATATATACACATTTAAAATTCTGTAAAAAATACAGGAGACGTATTACCACTAATAGATTCCGAGAATACCAATCACCCAAAATTTTATTTTTTAAAACATAGTTATGGCACTTTATGTGCCACTTCGGATCGAAATTTTCGGTTTTTCGACCATAACATTTTTCATTCTCATTTTCTCGCGTTCTCATATGGAAATTCGGTTTCTACACGTGAAAATACTCCAGAAAAACTATTTTACAGATGATTTTGAGAAAGTCGATTTTTCGACCCCAAAAGTAGGGATACCTGAAACTTTTTCAAAATCGACCCCAAACCTTAGTCATTGCTGCCGGCGATCAGCACTCGGGACCCCCACTTCAGAAAAAAAGTATGGGAATTATCGACTTTTTGACCATCCGAGAACCCCTGCACAGTTGTTAAGTCCTCTCGTGGAGGGTCTCTTAAGAAAATTATCCCACTTTGATCTTGAAAATCTGCGTGCGTCTGAGGATGATCTGCGAGTCTGCGTGCTGTTCACCGTTCAATTCGATGTAAGGAAGCAGATTGTTCTTGCCGCGCCCAAACAGCGTGTTACGTCTCTGGAATGATTAGAAATCTAATTCGTACTTCTTTTCAATTAATCGTTTGTTTTTATCACACAATCTGGAAAAAGGTGGTGTGTTAGATCATTTCGAAATCAGTTTCAGTTCTATGGCGTATAACATGTGCTCATTTTTTGATAGTTCCACATTTTGGATGTTACAGTCACTAGAAAAGCTTTCCTCGACTTTGATGTTATGAAGACGGCAGAAAGCCTCGACCTTGATGCAAAAGTTGCACAGAAAAGGGGCTGTAGCCGTACCGCGGAACTGAAAATGACAGTGTAAAAACGATCGAGCATTACGTTCCAACCGAGATATTTGGTATTGCAATTTAAGGAGAAATTTTTAAAATAAAAGTGTTATTAACCTGATACAAGTAGACAACATCCTTCTTGTACGCCTTCTCCTGCAGTTCGACAGGTTTCATCTCCTTGTACTTCGTAGTGAGGAAAGAATATGCCTGGAATTATATTTTGCGCCATTTTACAGTGGGAATTTATTGAAACGGTGATCTTTCTAATTTGAAACAAGGCGCGATGCAGTAGACGATTGAGCTCAGGCTGCAGCAGTTGCAGCAGCCGGCTGCTACTGCGACCGCGATCACTCCCAGTGCAGCTGCGATGAAACCCGGGCTGCAGCAATCCTTGCAGCATCCGTCGCAGCAACCCATCTCTGAATTGTGCAACTTTAGCTAAAAAATTATGTATCAACACCATGAAAGAATGATGAATGCGAAATGAAGGCTGGACATGTGTCGCAAAATGCGCGAGTCCGCTTAAATACAGACTTTGTTGAGATCCGAAGACCACACCAGTGAGTGAGGGTGATAAGAGAGGGAAAAGTATGACTAGAGTGTGACTGCGTATTGATGCCCGCCGTGAGGCGAGAGAGTGTAGAAAGAGGGAGATAGCGAGGGTGGAAAACAACGAAATATCCTTGCAAGTGGTGTGTGTTGTGCAAGGATCCCTGTGTTTTGTGCTGGAATATTGTGTTCCGCTAGTAAATTACGCTGCAGGCATTGAACAACCTTGCACAGGACAGAGGAGGGCTGTATAGTGTGTAGTTGATAACGGAGGAAAAAAAGCACATACCTAAAACAAGGATTCTTATCGCTTTTTTGATCTATTTGAGAATCTGAACTAATGTATCCCGAAGGTGAAAGTAGAATGGAAAATGCAGTATTCGAACAAATAATCACTCACTTGCCAGTAGGGTACTCATCTGAGCTTACGCATTATGCTCTTCAGTTTCAATACTCCCACCGATCTTGAGAGTCGAGATATCAAGCCTCTCATGAGAGAATCGAGCTGAGGTTGGGAATGGTGAAATTGGTTCTAACCGGTTTTGGCCATCCTGAGGCATGTCTGAGTGACCCCCGAAGTCTTGTTTTGCAGACTTCATTTTGGAGCTTCCTACACCGGGTCGCAATTCGGCATCACTCACTTCAAAGGTCAATTTCTCGAAAACGGTGATATTAGGTTGGTGCATAAGTTTCTTTCTTTTTTTCTTTTTCAAATTTCTGTTGGCGTGCCTAGACTCTCATGATTTTCTGAATACCATGTGTTACGGCCATGGCGGTAGATTACTACCATACATTTGATTTGGATCTACGCGTCATCGTGAGAACTTGATAAGACTCAGAAAATTAACATAGGAAAACGGCGATTTTGAGCATTTTGGGATAATTTCAGGTTATCGAATACTTTTGGGATTCTGATTCTACCCAATTGAGGAACACTTGTGCAGGAGTTCTTTGTTCTAATAAGCGTAAAAAATCCGGATTCGAACGAGTGTGTGAGACAGGGGAATCCAAAAAGTGTTGATTTCAGCGGATGAATCAGAACACGATTATTTCAAAATCAGCAGTTCTTCAACGTCAAGTCCTATTCTTTCGGGGAAAGTACTTCACATCCCGTTGAAATTGAGCATTCGTTAATGCTGTGTAAGGAAGTTGCGCTCAGCAATTTGTGATCTATGATTTTCAAAGACAGTAGTTTGTAATTGGGCCAACATTTCTAGTAGGTTTATCAGGGCAGGTTTGGTGGGCTATGTCGTATGGCATACCCAGTCAAAGTACTTTGTAACAATGCCAATTTTCTCAAAAATGTAGGTGCAGAAGCAGCTCAAATTTTCTAAGCGAATGCAGCTCGGCGAGAGCTTTCAAATGAGTGGTTTGCCAACAAAATACGGACACTTGGGTGAGAGTTTTGCCCCTTTTACGCATTTCGATCATTTGAAGGCACTTATTTCTCGTCACACCGCGCGTTTTATGGGAATGAAGGAGGAGTGAGGACAATAGGGGAGCGAGGGACAATGGGATAATTTCATTCTGCACTCTCATAAACGCGCGGTGTGACGAGAAATAAGAGCCTTCAAATTATCGAAATGCGTAAAAAGGGAAAAACACTCACCCAAGTGTCCGTATTTTGTTGGCAAACCACTCATTTGAAAGCTCTCGCCGAGCTGCATTCACTTAGAAAATTTGAGCTGCTTCTGCACCTACATTTTTGAGAAAATCGACCTACAACGTACCGCCGTTCCAAATCGAATTCAGAGAAATTGGTTTAGATAGATCGATAGAGCTCAAAAATGAGCCGGGGTCACTCAGATGTCAATTTTACTCAATATACCACCGTTTTCGAGAAATTGACCTTTGAAGTGAGTGATGCCGAATTGCGACCCGGTGTAGGAAGCTCCAAAATGAAGGCTGCAAAGCAAGACTTCGGGGGTCACTCAGGTATGCCTCAGGATGGCCAAAACCTGTTAGAGCTCAATTCACAATTTTCCTCCATTCCCATGAATGGCAAATTCAGCTCGATTCTCTCGTGAGAGGCGTGATATAGTGCTAAAACATCGGAGCTATTTCTCTTGATTTTCTGCCTCAATCACTCAACATTCTATTATGCGAAAGGTCGTGTCTCTCAACACCTTGATTTAATCTATGTTGGCATACAGCTGCTTAGCAACCAGCAATACGCACGAAACATAATGAAGCAGACATCCAAGATTATTTATTAACTTTGATGCGGCTATTCCACAATGTATCTCGTAAACAAATTATTGAATCACTTCCTCGATTTGTGACTTCTGCCACGGGTTAAGATTACCGTATCATGCAATGGCTCAGTTGTCAATAGGAAATGTCGGTACAGTACCTCCTCTTGGTCTACGGTACCATTCTTCTCCTCCTCGTTCATTCCATCCTCGGTTGTCGCCTCCCCAATTCACGGCCCCGTTGTTGCGCGAATTACAACCGGGCCTGCTGAAGATGTTGAATTGAGAGAGATCGAGAAAGGTGAATCATATGAGCAGAACTAAGGAACGCCGCAGCGATGGCAGCGTGTAGCACAATACTCTGTAAGCTTCATATGTGCAGTACCAAACCGCTAATCACGGATTGATCAGTGAAACAATTAGCAAAGGGCGTAAATGTGTATCATCTCGCTCACATTTTCAGCGAATTCCCATCTCGGTTAGATGCTGTTCTCATTCAATGTAGAGATGAAACGTTCGAGGAGATGTTAGAGGATTAGAGGAAAACACGTGAGTTAGCTGTGGTGCGCGAGCACTAAATTTTGTGATCGCACATGAACGAGATAAGCGACCTGTAAACTATGCAACCGCGAGCAAATCGCCTTTTGCGCAAATTAATTGGATACATTGAGAAACAGACGTTGTTTGCTGTTGATTCACCAACCTTCCAACATGGCAAACTTCCAACTATCAATCAGGTTTGGCGGTACGGTGGCTGTGTGCAGGAGGTGATAGCCTATACCATGAATTTTGAGCCCCTTCCGGGCTGATGCGCGACGACTTCTCGGTAAAGCATTTGGATAAATTTCCACAGAGATATGCATACTTCACTGGAAACGCATAAGGAAGAACAAAGGACGGGTATGATGCATTGCGGGCCAGTCAAAACACAATGAATGAATCGTTAATATATTTACAGTGCAGAATGTACAGTTATTTTTCAATCAATTATCCCCTCTTATCCACCAAATGGTCTCCTCAAACAACCTTTTCAACGTTAAAAAAAACTATCAAAAATGTGGTCTTTAACGATTTCGGGTACATACTTGGTTCTTGCATCAAATGTGATCGTTCACTGTCTTTTTGTTAGCTATCAACTTTTCGAGCAATACTCAGACACTCTCGATATCACCAGCTCTCTCGCTCGGTGAAGTAGGTTAGGAAGTCGGGGGGAAGTTGAGCATGGGGCGGTGCGTGATTTCGAACCTGTTTGCTCTTGACAGCAAATTCGCAAGGAGATATCACTTCCTGATTCGAAGTTAATGCATTTCAGCCTGCATTTTTAATTATTTAATTGATTATTTAATTATTTAATTTTCGCATTATTTAATTATTTAATTGACTATCAGAATTTGCAGATTAATGACTGTGAGTGGAGCACTTCTCGGCAATCGATTGACACGAAGAAAGCGCATACCGAAGGTGAGTCTTGTATGTGGTTGCCATAGAAGAAGAAACTTGAAATTCTTACTCTTTTCTTCCATTAATACTCTAGTAAAAATGATTGTCCCTTTCAAAGCTTTTTTTGTTACTAAATATGAAGATGCATTCATTGCATAATTTCTCTTAGGGCGACCTGACGACCAATCTGCGACGATGTCTCAACACTTTCGACGTTACGATGATAGGTCTTAGCCACATGGTCGGACCAGGAATTTTCGTAACTACAGGTTCGAAAATCTTAAATTTTAAACAATCGTTATTTTATGATATTCTTAATTCATGTTTATTTATTTGTAATTGTTCAATCAGCACATCGGGACATCTTTCCTTTCAGGCGAAGTGATGCGAAATCTGGCCGGTCCCTCTACCACTCTCTCCTACGTATTTGCCGGTCTGGGAGCTCTGCTCTCCGCGCTGTGCTATGCCGAATTTGGAGCGAGGTATAGAAGCAGTGTCTTTATCAGCCATTGACTCATACCTTACATGTTTTTATAAGATATTGCCGAAAAATTAATCAGTTTAGATATGCCGGTTGTGCCTACACTTACGCTTACGTTGGTTGTGGCGAGATATCGGCATTTATCATAGGCTGGAACATCATCCTCGAATACGTCCTTGCAGCTGCTGGTAATTTGATATTTTATTTTTTTTTTAAATGATTGCAATTCAGCCTATGCTCGCACATTCACCGGCTATCTCGACGAACTATTCCACTTTGCAGTGCGGTGCGTGATTCCACTTGAGTGATCTTCATTTGATTTCTGTGATACGAATATCCAAGTTAACTAAAAAATTTACACATGTAGAAGAATAAGAAAATTATTGTTATAGTATATTTGTTTAGTATATTCCCTGCTCGTATTCAGTGAATGGACTCTCCAGCACGCTCGTCCCTGGCCCTTCAGCACGATCGATCTACCCAACTACTCCTCTAACACCACTCTCGAGATCTGCGTGAACGAAACGGCGAATATGTTGGGCGTGAGTTCCAATGGTGGTTGGAAATTTGGACGCTCATCAATGTACATGCTATCGCTCTGCCTGATGGAGCAGACATGAGCAACACAGTTAACATTCAGTGGATTTGTATGCCATAGATGTGTCATATTTTTAGGATCGGCCACTAATCAGCACCTATCCCGACTTCATAGCAGTCGCCATGATCATCTTTAATGCAATTATCGTCGGTGAGCAAGTGAATATGACAAGATAGATTATTCTAATATAAATTTCGTTTATAAAAAAAAAGTTGCATTTCAGGAGTCGGTAGCAAGATAATGTCAAACTTCAACACAGTTTTTCAGCTTGGGAACCTATTGGTGAGCAGAGTTCAAAATGAATTCATGAAATCGGCACGCCCTATGACAAAATTTTCATAATGTTTCAATCCCTATCTCTCTTTTGTGACGGGTATACCCGGAGGACCAGAAAGGTTTTATAAATACATTTTACACGATTTCTCGAATCCGCCTGAAAGTTGGCTCCGGAAGAATCGTCAAATTGAAAACCTCCTTCGAAGTTGAGAAAAAGTTCAACAAATATTTGATCAGCTCGTAGAATACAATAGCATTGTTGTTAACTTTTTCAGGTTTAAAAGTATCATTATCCCACAATGGGTCACTATTTTTTGAATATATATTTATAATAAACTACCACAGGTGATTGTTTTCGTTGTCGGCTACGGAATCACTTTCGCCGACTTCAGCAACTGGAATGTGAGTAAATATTACTGATATGTATGAATTTGCAAAATTTGCGTCGATGTGTGACATATTAATGCGAGTGATATTGATAACTTTCCAAACTCACGCAATGCAGTATCATATCCAGTAACAATACCCTTCTATAATAATGTACACGCCTTCCGACTCATTAGAAAAAAATAATAGAGTCCATAGTACACTGCTGGTTGGCCATCAGTTTCTCTCCAGAACTTCTTCCCTTGCGGAGTGAACGGAGTGTTGGCTGGTGCTTCCAAGTGTTTCTTTGCATACGTTGGATTCGATGGACTGGCAACTGCTGGCGAAGAGGCAAAGAGTGAGCAACTGCGAATTCAAAACAATCTTTCGTATATTCAGACCCGTCCAAGATGATTCCGCGCGCTACTTACTACTCAATGGCGGTCGCTATTGGTTCTTACGTGCTCATGTCGGGAACACTTTCACTCATGATGCCCTACTATCGGGTAAGTAAAATCGCAAGACTTTTGTTAAATTCTGCTTTATAATTAGCACACATATTAGGTTGGCGGGAAAGTCTTTGTCACTTTTTCAAAACGTTATTTCTTGGGGAAAGGAAAATAATGAGTTCAATTATACTTGTCATCATTATTGACAATACGTGCCCAATGTACCTGCAATGCATGGATCCCCTCCCTTTAGAACCCGCCTGGGTGCAAATGAAAGTATTGCTCGAGTTCAACCTCGAGACTTTCACGTGAATTGAAGGCCCTACTTCAAACGGGGGTCAGGTCTGCGAAAGGCCCCTAATCGGAAGGGGCCAAGTCAGGAGAATACGGGGGGTATGGGAGAACCATCCGTCCATATCCAGCCAGTTCCTGCTTGACTTGATTGGAGTCCTGGGGACGGTGGTCATTTTGATGATTGTACACTTTCTTTTCCTTCAGCATTGAACGATCGACTTCCAACTTGAAATTTTGTAGTTGTGTGATGTACTTGGTCCCGGTGATAAACATGCCTCGAGGAGAGCTCTGAGTAGATCACGCCATCCACTCCCCACCGCATTGACAGCTTGTTTTTCTTGGGGTTCAGGTAAAGTTTGGAGACAACATGTGGAGGCTCTCCTTCTCCAACCCGCTTGGTTCTCAGATGGTTGTTATCGTAGAGGACCCACTTCTCATTCCCCATTATGAGCCGTTGCAGCCATCGATCCCCACCTCGGAGAATGAGGAGAGTATTGGAATCATCGACTCGACGGTCATGGCTGGCTTGGATCAGATCATGGGATTTGAATCGACCGATTAATTTCCTCATTCCAATATATCTCAAACCTTCTTTGACAGTGCGATGGTGGACACTAAGTGCAATAGTCATTTCACGGGCATTTTGAAATGGATTCGTTTAAGCAGCTTTCTTCAAAGTCTCAAAATGTAACTAACGCGGTCTCCAGATCGACCCCATTCATTGACGGAAAAGTCGCCTTCTTCGAGGATCTGGATCCAATTCCTGAAGATGTTGTAGAGGGGGCATGTGTGTCATAAACATTCTTCAGTTGGGTCTCCGAATACTTCATCGTGGTGTAGAATAGAGAGAGGTAAATCAAAACATGTCCGAAGTGTGTGGCACCAGGAACATAAATCGTCAATCTACTGGAGTTTGACTGAAGGAAAGATAATGAGGAGTTGTTTACTATAAAGGCCCATCACTGATTGTTACTCACTAGGAACATGGGAAAACCAAAGTGCATTTGTGGCGAGCAGTGTAAAAACAAAACCAGTGACAAATACTTTCCCGCCAACCTAATATTTGACATTCTTTAACGAAATGATTTCAGAATCGTTTAAAAAATTGTTCAGAGAGGAATGATAAAACTTTTGAGTAAAAATACTTGAATGAGTATTTTATTATAAATCGCGAAAATGTACTTCTTCCATAAATGCAAGAAATGATCGATTTCAATAATTTATTATTGAATGACTCATTATTGTATTGAATAACTTATTATATTAGGTTGTCTCAAAAGTTTCTCCCTATTTTATTTTTCAAGTTTTTTCTCCCTTGCTTTTCCTGTCCGTAATTTCCATTTAGTGCAAGTTGGGGTTATGTAAGTAGAATACAATAATAGGTTTGAATCGTTTCTAGAAAGCGTTGTATGCAAATAATTATTCGATATCTTGAAAACTCAGAAATAGTCCATTTTTGGGTGCTCTTTATTCGTCACTACAATTTGAATACGAGATAACATTTGGTAATGCCCTCTTGAAATGTGATACTATAAGGGTTGCTCTTCAAGATTATAGCAAATATCCGGCATTCAAGACCTAGTGAAAACAGGGTAGAGCAAAAAAGGCCGATTTCGAAGGACAAAATTCGCCATCTAGCTTTCGAATACTACTGTTCAAGATCAGGTTGTTGTAGACTTCCCGAATTTAAAGCTAATAACAAACATGCCGAGTACTTCACTGACCACAACAATTGAGCTGGCTGGGTCAATCGCAAAAAGGTGTAGGGCTATTCAATGTGTATCAACTGAAAACTGCCTAGTGTGATTTTACGAACAAGAGCTCATTCCAAGTGGGGATAATCAGGCCTCCTCACTATAATGCATACATCGACATGCCCATATATCGCGCTTTACAATATTGTGTCAGTTATGTGCCTATCACAATTCTCCATTCAACTATGAGCAAATACAAATAATGGTTCTGGCTCATTTTCGCTGAATTTTGAAGTTTGCTGTGTTTGTATTACTATTTGTGTAGCCCTGTGATAACGTATTTTCGAAAGAGTAACCAAGCATCATTCGACTACTGAAGAACTTGTGGGGATTCATCAACATTGAAGGGAAGGATGAATAAAAATCTAAAATTGGTAAAAAGGGAGAAACTTTTGAGACAACCTAATAATTTATTAACTTATTATTGTATTGAATGTATTGACTTCAGCTTCCGCCTGCCTCAGTTTACACAGAAGTCTTCATACAATTGGGTGCCCCGGAGTGGATCTCACTGGTGATATCAATCGGAGCATTGATGGGAATACTGACATCGATCGTGAGTTTGCACAACAACCGCTAGTATCTATTACGCAAGCATACCTAGCTGAAAAGCAATGTTTCAATGAAATATGAGGCTGTTTGCCTAAGAATCGCACAGATTCGGAGAGATCTGGCACAACTCAAACATCTCGATCCGACTTTTGGAGTTATTTTTAGTGCCCACCGTTTGCAGCACCTTCAACTACCTCAAAATACATATTTACAGAAAAACACGATTTTTGTGGAATGAAGGCCCTTGCTCGATTCTTAGGCAAACGGCCTCATATAAGTATGACTATCAGAGCGTCTGGTAAATTTTCAGAAATCATCAGTATAACAAGGAGACGTCGCAGGGTGTCCATGGAGTTTCATAACCAGATATGTCTAAGAACTTCTGTGTTTTTCAGATTTGCTAAACGATCTTGAAAATAGTCTGGGATCATAGTGGGGAAGGCCAAAACCATGCTATTTCTGAGCTTATGTCCCTAAATTTCCATACAGCCCAGACCGCCACAAGATCGTTTAGCAAATTTGAAAAAAATCAGAAGGAAAAAAACATTTGAATTTTCTCCTCTTTTGAATACTCTAGGTCTCGTTATGAAACACCATGGACACTCTGCGGCCACCCCCCTGTAAGATCTCGACTTTCCTTTGCAGACAAATGCGCAGTACTCCCTCCCTCGCGCGGTCTACGCAATGGCCGAAGATGGTCTCATTTTCGGCTGGTGGGCTAGGGTCCACCCATGGACAAAGGTGGATTCGGATTGATTTTTTTTCTGAATAATTGTGTAGCAATTATTGCTCTTTCGGATAATCAATTTGCATGTGATGTTAAGAGAAATATATGTAATGATTATAATATCGGGCTATAGCTATTTGGACGTAAGTTTAGGCCTGGATATGTTAATTTCACATAATAGTACGTCTTCTGAGAGAATGCAGGAACACGAGGAACTATGAGAAGAAAGTTTGAGCAATATCCAAGAGACATTTATATTAGACTATATTGAAATATTAACACTTTTGGCTTTGGCTATATTCCAAGAACCGGCTTTTAGGTATTTTCCGGTTATAAACCTGCAAATACCCAAAATACGGTTCTTGGAAAAATAGCCATCGCCAAAAGTTTTCTCATACCTATTATGCACTAGCATACATATATCGTGGATATTGCTCAAACTTTCGGCTCCTTGTTACTCAGGGTGTCGGTTTTCATGCATTCTCTCAGAAGATGCGTGAAATGAGCATATTAATTCTAAATATCAAATACCAATCTTCACCTTCTCTTAGACGCCCCTCAACGCAACGATCACCTTCACGATTCTGGTGTCGGTCATCGGCATGACCTTCGATCTTGATGCCCTCATCGATTTTCTATCGATCGGTAAGTTTCCGTGCTTTCATTATCATTGGTGTATCCAAAATGGGAAATTGAATACAGTAACCGCGGGTTTCCAGGCACGCTTCTCGCGTACACCATGGTATCTGCCGCACTCATCCTTCTTCGATACCGACCGCATCCAATGAAAAGCAATCCTGAAGTTATGGATCAGGGTGAGAAAGGAGGGATCGGTGCATAGAAGGATTTTTTTGATATTTTGTATAAGTATCTACATAGTTGCTGTATGCTAATGTTTAGGGAATTCACAGAACCACCGACAATTAGAAGCAATTGAGATTACACATTAGCTTGAAGGAGGCACAATTCGACTGAACATTCCGATTCTCTCCGAAAGACTTGCACTGACAAAACCGGGACACTCAATCATGTGCACAGTGATTGTGATGGCACTCGCGTTCACTGGAATTGGTGAGATTATACATTCAAATTAGCATTTGTTTACCCATAGAATGCAGATGATGCATTTTTTCAGGAGTGCTCATTTCTACATCACTCTTCAAAACTCTGGGTGGCATCATCCTAATGATCCTTCTCATTCTTATTTTCATAGTCAGCATTCTCTTCATTGATGCTCACCACCAGAATAGCATGGATTTGGACTATAAGGTGTGTCTACGAAATCCGGAGTTTCCTCTTAGGAAAGGTAGGAAAATGACATGGCCTCTCTCCCTCAAATATCTTTGCGCTGACTGATTTCTGATAAATAACCATTTCAACCATTCAAGTTTTTACATCGTCCGAGTTAGAGATCTGACCAACACCGCTACCATTTTCCTTTATTCCTTCACTAATATAATCACTTGAAGGTCTTCCTCGTTCCGTACGCACTTTCACTACTCTTCAACATTCTTATGATGACGCAACTCACTCTCCTTTCTTGGATTCGATTAATCATTTGGATGACAATTGGTCTGTAGCCCATTCAAAGTTCATTTAAGGAGGAGTAAATGCAAACGCGCTCCCGGTTGGAATATGTTTCACCTAGTGACGCACTCTCTTCAAGTCGCGTGCTATCTCGCCCCCTTCCCTGAGCTTTCCCTGATCTGGCTCCCAGCCAACTAGCTATAACTCTGTTCGGAATGGATATATCAATGTGAAAATTTCGAAGCTTCTTATCGTTGTAGAGCTCTATGCAGAGCATATGATAGCTTCAAAAATTGAATTTTGAGTTTACTCCTCCTTTAAAACGCCCAATTCAGGTCTCTCTATTTACTTTCTCTACGGAATGTCACATTCCAAGGAGGAGTCGCGATAGAAAGAAACGAGCATTACGATGGGTCAGAGAAAGGTGTGAACGACTATGAAAACGATTGATAAATAATTTTATGTATATGTTTGCTTGTCTAATTGTAACGCAGATAAAACAGCGTAATGACGTGCAAGTATTATTTTCTTGCGCCTATATGCTGCCCATGGAAGGCATTTTCATCAGGTTGATATCAATAAGTGAGTCTTGATCCCGCGAGAATACTTTCGACGACGCTTTATCGATGCGCGATGCGTTCTACATCACAATTCTCTTCATGAATTCATAGAATCGACTCGGTAATTTCGCAGTCGATAGAATGAGTTCTGCTCCGAATGCGACAGCAGAGACAATGAATCCGCCAGCGAGGATCTCGAGAGGAATCGAGATGTTGAGGAAGGAAAGAGGAGAGATATCATCCATCAGGATCTTGGCTTCGATATCGGATTCCTTCTTGCGGCCTGCTGTGAGAACGAGTTGGATGGGCACAGCACGTCGGAGAAAGAGCGAGTTCAGCTGAAATGAGCGGATATGAGCCTCGAACGGTTTTCAAGCCATTTTTCTTTTGATCTATCCCGATATTTTCAAAAATATAAAAACCGCACTGTAGGATAATGACAGCCATTTCCAAGTCCGTTCTTGGTGCCTAATGATGGGCTGATTCTCTTACATTCTCAGCGGTGTACACAGTGAGGAGAGCCCAGTTGATCTTCTCAAGCGCCCATCGAGCTGCTGCTTGCCGATGAGGAACGTGTGATATTCTCCACTGCTCGTCAGCCACTCGATGCCTGTTGAGTCGCCCCGAGGAAGGCGGATTCTGATGAAGAACTACATTAGGATTAGCGTTTGTAATTCGGGTCATCGTCTCTGAATTTCCCACACAACTCAACCGGTTGATAGAGTGGGGAATGACGAGACTATAATATTTCCCGAATTTCGAACTATACTTTCGAATAAAAACGATTATTCCATTCTACTTTTTTTTAATTTGAGAAGTGCCTTGCACATAGTCACTAATGATGACAAATGACCCATTTAGGCCGCCTTCCGACTACGTTTTCTTTTCCATGCAAGCCAGCAAAGACCAGCAACGCAAACTTACTCGAGCAATGAGCAAGTATCCGCCAATGAAGATGCGAAGAACGTGTAGATCTCGGAATCGTAGAAGAGTCCGACTCTCGAGGACTCGTTGCACACCATTCGGAAGCAGTCCAGCATGTCCACACACCAGGCCGCGCTTTCACGCGATACAATGATGAGGGGCAGCTGGATGGGGATTGAGTAATTGAATGGAAGGCGGCAATGCATATTTCTGTGCTTCATATGTGCTTCATTCACCTCCTCCTCGTTAAAGTAGTCACTAGCAGAGTTGAGAACGACTTTGCGAGCTCCAGCGCGGAAACTGGAGACCATCGAAGAGAATGAGCTGAAACAATAGAACATATTGCATTGCTGACTGTAATGGTTGTATGTTCGTGATGTACGAACTCGCAATCTGTGATGCACTTTTTGCGACATCACACAATGGTAGATCACGAATTGCGAGCCCGCAATCTCGCACTTGTTTAGCCAAACTATTGACTATAGAACTTACACTTGGGGGACATCCGAGGTTATGATAGTGTTGCCCTTGAATCCTGCCTGCCAGATGAAAATGATGAATGCGAACGAGAATTGGAAGAGTAGACCCCGAATGAAGTCGAGGATAACGATGGGAATCTATAACTAGTGATGGCAAAACGGCGCGCGCTCTCCTCGTTTCACACGCTCTCTCGCTGGTCAGACAGTGCGAGAGAGCGTGTGAAACGAGGAGAGCGCGCGCTGATTTGGCATCACTATCTATAACTATAAGTGAATGCCGTCTGAAACAAAGAGAGAATAACCATCATATTTTCTCTGGGTAAAAAACAACGGGGTCATACAGAAGAACAAAGCGTCGAAATGGGCATGCCATTCATTCGATATTACCTTCCCCGCTCCTCCTCCTTTCCTCAGTGCTTTCTGCAGTCTGTCGATTATCTCGACGGGAATACATGCTCCGACGACCAGAATGAGAATGTCGATTGGGAAGACTGTGTAGAAAGAGAGGGAAGTCGAAGAGTGGAAGCCCGTCAGAGATGACTCGACAAAGAGCATCTGAATTGAAGGAAATTGGTGATGGAGCGGATGGGGAGCGATATGCTTAGATGGATCCCTTTCGAATTCCGAGGAATTGAATCTCGGGTCGCCGTTTCTTCCTTTTAGAAATTCTCCCATCCAGTCGAATGTCAAGACAATAGAGAACGAATAGATCATAGCACCGCTTCAATTGCTGCATGTAGACGAGCTTGTCTCAACGCACCTTGCTCCACATGACGGGCATAGTATTCCGGTGGTGAACGGGGTCGCTGTGAATCAGCCAGGTGGTGCCCGCAGCTGCGAACACTTCGTTACGCTCGAGTGCTCCTCCGAGGATCGAATCGTTTTCGTTTCCTACGGGGGGATGTAGATTAAGTGGAGAGCATTCACGTCGAAAGTCACATTTCATTTTTAAATAATATTTTTTTTAATATTATCGTTCAAACTTGTCTACTCCTTATACAGCGCATTACTATTTCATCTAGGAAAATGAACAAAACCTCACGCATTTTTTCGTGCTCATGATATTCGGAGGATTTGCAGCCGAGAAGTTGAGCCATCGTGGACCAAAATTCGACGAATATCCCCTTAGGAGTCGCGTCATCTCCCGTCCAGATGTACGGGAAGTAGCCGGAGACGAAGCCGAGATGGAGAATGCCCGAGGGGCAGACCAACTCCCGCATCGGAAGGAAGTGAGGAGACGGAAGTAAGGGAGTTGGACGCGTTGCATGATTACAATTCCATTCCGTCTCAAATTTCGCGCCACTAGAAACGCTCGGCACACAAATGGATGAAGGGAAATCAACTATGACGAATTGGGTCCATTTGGGATCAAGTTCCATACAATACACATTTGCAGCTCTAGTGATAATAAGGTGTAAGGATGTAGGCTCGTCCAGATATTTTACGTATGTTATGTGACGGCTGCCCCATGTGATGTCATTCTGTGAACCCGATGTCTGCTGTTCATAGTGATTCTGGGTCTGGGGAGCGATACATTTAGCGCCTCAAACTACCAATTTTCGACCCAGGAGGTATAGAAGGGTTGGCATGTTGTTAGCCAATTGTTAAAATAATTTATCATATTAACTTTTTTGTTTACATATTCACTTCCATATCGTCCATCATCTACCACAGGTTAGGGCGGCCGTATCCTGCAATCACCCATTTCTCAATCTGAAATCTTGTGTACAGTACCTCCTCTGGGTCTACCGTACCCTCCTCCACCTCCTCCTCCATTCCACGGCTCTCCTCCACTGTTCCATCCTCCGTTGTTCCCTCCCTAATTCCCTCCCTTGTTCCCCCCAATTGCCGCCGGGTGGGCCGAAGTTGTTGAACTGGGAGAGGGCGACGCAGGCGAAACAGAAGAGAAGCAGTGGGGAAAGTAACAGCGATTGCAACGACATTTCCTGAACAAGAAGATAAGCGCACGCACAGAACGCCCCACACCTATGAAAATGTGTGAGAATACGAAAGAAGGCTATGTAGTGTAGAGCAAATGTGTGTTAATAAATGTAGGAAAGATATGCGAAAAAATTTCGCGATTTCAGCGATGCTTCTTGTGAAAGAATTCAGATGTGGAAGGTAATCCGATGTTGAATGCGATGGACGAGGAAGAATGGCGCAAAGAAAAACAATCAAAAACGAGAAGGGGATGGGGGTTGAGCAATGAGACAACTAGGAAGGAGGACAAGTGGCGTTCGCCTCTTCTCGCTAGCATTTATAGTGTGACCACATCACGGTTCGATGGTACTCTTACTCGATTTCCGCGCGAGAGATTCGCAGTTCGAGGAGATGCCAGAGAGCAGATAACGAAGAGGTTGGGGCTTTTAGGTCAACTCGGTGAACTGGGGCGCACTAGCTCGAAATAGTGATTTTACCGGAGTTGAAGAATTCATGCTACGGTCTATTCATTTTTTGCACTATCTCACAACGCGTGCGAAATAATTAACAAATACTCTGCAAAATGAGCCAACATCGGTGTATTTCATAATTAACAGTTTGATCTCTCCCGCATGTTTTCGCGCCCGTAAATCGCCTACGGTACCTCTTCCCCGGTAAGTATGCATAGTTATTCTAAGCATTCCGACTGATTTGTACTGTGAGTATGTGAGTTCCATATGAAATGGACGCATTTGGATTATCTGAATTGTGCGTCATATTGCCATACTCGGTTAAGCTTCTCTTCATTTACACATGTTCTCACCACTCAAGGTCGAAAATAGAGTGTGCTGATAGAAAATATTACCCCATTTTCGAACTTTTCTGACTCCTTCTCATCCTTTACCTTCCGGCCCAGAAGTTCATAGCCACTGCTCATATAAACGCTGTTGAACATATTTTCCGCTCAGATCTTGATCACGGTCATATCATCATTTTGAATCACTAGCAACATTTCTTATCCCCCATTAGTCTGGGTGGATCTGCGGGCGAGGGCGTCGAACTCATGACCATCGGTTCGCAACTACCTGGCACACAACTACTGTGCCACCTTGCCTACCAACGTGCTAGTTCTCATGAAATATCGCTTGGAATAAGGAAAAGGGTGTTAGAACATTGTTCTCTTGATTGGAACCTGATTTTGGAAAATTCACAATATGTGAATTCCCACATTGTTCTATATTTGTCGTTTTCTAGGATTGTGCAATGGATTAGAAACTTCATTACTAGCACATTTCCAAGAGCAATTACCAAAATACGATGTCACTCGTCTATAATGGTGTACAAGCTACTCAGTATACGGTTATATATGAAATTTCCATAGAAACTTTTGCATGTCATACAATAAATATTCAGCAATAGGGGAATTTTTCTATGGTCATATCATCATCAAATCCCCCTTTTTCCATTATTATATCATTCGTTTATTGCATATTATTCTGTTCTACTCTAATTGGTGAATGTGCACACTTTCGGTGAATGTGGATGAGAACGAGCGCAAGCTAGCATTATCCACTCTGCACTCTTTTTTCGAAAATCAACTGGCATTCCGCTGGGATAGTGACGTAGGATGCCAGTGGAATTTTCCAGTGGGCGCCCCGCAAGCATCCAACTAGGAAACGTTTACAATGTAACTTTATAACTGAACAAATTTGCACACTTAATGTAACTAAACTTTACGTGGTACAGCTTCGTATCAAATCGTGCATCTCGCTCGATTTTTCTATCTTTGCTCTATCGCTTTTGATATCTGGTCTCACAACATCACGATTGGCTAATCCATCCTTGTCCTCCCATGCAACATGTTAAAGAAATCAAGTCCCGCTTGTCAGGCATCGCATAGTCCTTTTTATCTGTGGTAAATCATGCTCGAGAAAAAAACATCTTCGTTTATATATGAGAGACTTTCTGAGAGAACTGAGCTATATCCGCTATAGGCCGTACAGCGAAAAATAAAGTTCTGATGTTAAGATCTCCCTAGGGGTAACTTTTCGCGTAGAGTTCGAAAATCGACCTTAGAAAGCCGTATCTCTTACCCCTCATTTCGAGTGTTGCGCTGAAGTTGGGTGGTCGGTTTTCGTAAATCGTGAACGGCTCATCCAAACCCCACAAGTGCATAGTAATTCTAAAAGATCTCGACGAGATAAGCATTTTCTCTGTTGGAAGTAAAAGTCTAGCTCATCTGTGAAAAAAGTTATGACCAAAGCTGTGAAAAAAGTATTCTCAAAAATTCCGCATTGACAATTTTTTTTGGCGCGTTACGTAAAATAAAAGTTTTCAAATTATTCCTCATCAAAAACTACCCCTTGAAATGTTTCTCTCATTTCGAAAGGAGTGATTATTTTGGTAGTTCTGGCTAGCGGAACAGTCAGAGCTCCGGTTTCTTCAATTTTTCAAGTCGGCTTTCTGCAAATGTAGAGCTCAGAATTTACTCCCAGCGCCTGAAATATTTCATAAACACATTATTCGGAACGTTTCGACTCAGAAATACGCCATTCAGAGTGACCAAAACCAATCATGGTGGTCCTATAGATACTTTTTTTCGACAAAGCCTTGTCACGCACTTTGACGATATGTTTTGACAATCATAACGCAACAACAAAAGGTTCGACAGTTGATAAGTGGTAAATATGTAATAGCTAAGATATATTAAACACTTATATTTTGTTTTAGGACCACTCCTACACTTTTCAAGTATGCAACAATCCGATAATTGTAAATTTCGTGCCCATGTAGCATGTATCCCGAACGACAGCAGCCTAAACCATAACTTTCAAGCGTTCTAGTGCGAAAATTCGGATTCTACGAGTGAAAATACACAAAGAAATATTGATTTCATATGTTTCCGTCATATCGAGATTTTCACCCCCTACTACTCCAGGGGGCAAAAATGAAAAATTTTTTTCTTCTTAAATGTTATTTCGCGAATATATTTTCTAGTGTATTTTCACTCGTAGAAATCGAATTTCCACGTTAGAACGCTTAAAAATAATCTTTGGGCCTGCTGTCGTTGTCGAATCATGCTACTGGGGCACGAAATTTACAAATATCGGATTGTTGCATACTTGAAAAGTATAGGAGTGGTCCTAAAACAAATTATTATTGTTTAATATAGCTTAGCTATTCCATATTTCCCATATATCAACTGTCGAACCTTTTGTTGTTGCGTCAAAACATATCGTCAAAGTGCGTGACAAGGCTTCAAGGACCAAAACGGCAACAAAGCAAAACTCGTTTGGGATACCTTCTAACTTGGGAGTACCGTATTCAATAATTACTACAGTACCACTATCACCTACCGTAACCAGTTCCTTGGGTCATATGCAGTTCCGTGGGACAAATATTTTTCCAAAGTTATCTAATGTATCACAAAATGATGATGACGGAGTCAGGGATGCAACAAGTAACGGTAGAATAATTATAGCATCGCTTTTTCGAATTTTATACAAATAGTTGACCTAAGGAACTTAATCTGACCAAAGGAACTGGTAGGTGATCGAGGTACTACAGAATTATTTGAAGACGATATTCGCAACTTGTTAGAAGCGAGTTATGCTATGTTGTCGTTTTGCTCGGTGCCGTTTTGTCCGCTCCCCGCGACACTGGCCCGGACGAGAACCGTCGGATGAGATTCCTTCATATTAGGTTGGTGCAAAAGTTTCGTTACAAAATCACGATTAATGTTTTCGAGCACTATCTAGCTGCGGTCATGAGCAGTCCTAATGTGGTTTCTTGTATAATGTTAGTACATGTGTGCTCTACATAGCGCACATTGAATCGCACCTTATCAATCAGTAATTCCTATGAGACAGCATTTCAAAGTCTGCGAATTGCAATTTCTTCAGAACTTTTCAATTGATAACTACTCCTTGCTCAGAAATAATTGCGCCGTTTCAACACCATCCTCGTGAAGTGTGATGACTAGCTATCCTATTACGGCCAGTGATCGGCATCAGCCGTAAAACAATCTGAGAAAATAGGCTCGTATTCCGGAATAATGGGGTACTGCATCTGTCAGATTGTGAATATTTTCACAGAGAGTTTTAGCTGGAGGAGCTTGGGGTCTCACATGAAACATAATCAGAAGTACCTACCACGTGGATGCTGCCATAGCAAGTTCATAAAGAAAGATCTTTCCATTCGAGAGATTTTGCAATTATGGTTTTGAATAGAGTGCTGGAAGGAAGAGCAATTTCGGACTCTCTCGTAAACTTCGAGCGGTCGTATCTCACAAACGAGTTGAACAACTATAGGAAGAGTTGATTCCAATCGATCCAGAATCTATTCAGGATCATTTTTCTATTTTGAACGGTAAATGTTCTTCGCAATCTTCCTTAGTCTTCCGCAAGAGTGATCGTGAGTCCGCTATTTTTAGATTATTGGTTCTAATATGCAAATGAGATGCTCAGCCCAGACACAATAAGGTACGAACGAAGTATATATGTGACCTCAATATTATCTGTCTCTAAAATGCCAATTCTTGCCGTTGGTACCTATTGTACGATCAGATTTATGATTTCCGAACTCTTCCTTCCAGCACTCTAGTTTTGAACCTCAAATTTGAACGACGAAATTGGCCTTTTTAGCCTCACTAGTAATCCGTGGAAGCCCGAAACTCCCATTTAACGTGTTCAATGGAAGCATCCACCCTTACTTATCACTTTCTCTGAAGGATGGGAGCTGTATGGAATTCGTTTAGTTATAGCGATGATTTGTGTTGAAAACCCAAAAACATGGTAATTTTGCTAATTTTCACTTATCACTGTTTTTCTACAGAATGACATTGGATCGATCGGGTAGAAACCAACCATTGTTATGACCTAACATTGCCTCAAATAATACCCAGGTGGTATTTGATACAGAAAAAGGATTCACAAGAAAATATGCAAAATGCCTTGTAACGAAACTTGTGCACCAACCTGATATTATAACCACATAGTTCTCGGGCAATTAATATTGATCCAGTGAAAAAAGATATTGCGGAAATACTTTAGAGGGGTTCTGTTCTGGTGGCTTCTATCAAACATAAAATAGAGACTCTTAAGGCAATTCACATGACCGAGTTTGGGTACATCTACTGGGGATACCGATTCGTCAATATGGACGCTTCGATGGGTGTCTGGGCAGGTTGGAAGGGTTGATTGACTCGGAACGAATGCACAATCAGGTCTCGTCTGGGTGCTGCTCTTCTATCAGACATTCGTACTGCTAGCCTTCCACTATGTGTACAGATACGTGATGTTGTGCAGGTATCTGAGGAATACAAATAAGACTAGATCGAAATTCGGGCAATCGTTTCGTTTTCAATATCACATCAATCAACCAAGAAATACTTGCTCCCTCAAATTGGATTAAATATATCACGAGGGTCGATTTGATACTTTCTTCTGAGAAGGTGGCAATTCAGCCCTCCATGGCTTGCGAGCTTTCGGTTGAACTCCTGGCGCAACTGGCTTCTTGTAACTCTCGTTGCTGACATCATCTTCGTTGGTTAGTGACATTTTCCATTCGCTAATCCCACTCTAATAACGAATGAGAAAATCCAAAGTATAACGCATCAGAAGATCAAGCTGCCCTCAATCTACAAAACACGTAAGTAGATACTCACAGGAGGCATATTTTTCGCGTGCTTGTTCGGATTCGTGCCCACAGAAGTGTCTAGAGCATCATTCGCACCTGTTCTGGGGGTATGTGCCACATCCAAATGAGCACGAGAACAACAATTTCACCCTTAGGAGGTCTACAATATCAACCTCTACGCCCCCAACGCTCCTGGATTTCTAGCAATCGTCTACTGGGTTTTGAGCAATGAATACTAATAATATCCGAAAGATATTCCAGACGATCACGGAAGATGGGCGCAAAGAGTGGATCCCATCGTCGCTGTTCATCATTGGCTGCATATGCATTCTATTCTTCGCGACGGCACTCATAATATTGGCTTGCATGATGCTGATTACGCTGGAATTGCGCGAGAGCAGGTTGAGCTTTTGTCTGAATTTTTTAGCAACTGGCAATGGGAAAGAATACTACTGTTCAAGTGCTATCCTTGCGCCATCCACAAAGGCACTGCAGAAGCAGCTATTTCACGCGCTCCTGTGGCAGGTAACGCTTGTGTTTAACCGGGAGGGAATCATGTTTAGTACCGATGGCGAAGAATACTTGTTCCAGAATTAAACACAATAAATAATTTCTCAGACAATCATTCCTTGCGTCACTTCCTACATTCCGCTCGCCATGGTTTTCCTCGTTCCGCTCACAGGTGAAGGGAATTCCCCTAAGAATGTATCTTGTACTCTACTGAAAATTTTTTTAACCAAAAGTGACTCATTTTGAATGCTCTTTCGACCGGCCGAGTGGTGAGAGAACGGTTTGAATTCGTAGTATTAGGTTGTTGCGAAAGTCTTGTCGCGTGCGTAATTACAATGATTTCGCTTCTCTGGAATTTATGTTGTCTGACCTCATAACATATGTTAGGTGCCTACATGCGCACCATAGTCATGTAGTTACCCCTAGTGAAGCCCCTATAGAAAACCAGAACATTTCATGAATTGCATTTTGAGTGAAAACGTGATAAAAATATATTCAAAATTTATCATAGCCTAAAAACAACCAGTGACTTCTGAAATATTTCTCGTGAAATGATAATAGAGGAAGGGTTGCTTGTTCAGATAAGCCCAATAGGCCTACCATTTATGTCGCATGCAGGCACTAATTTTACCAAATTGGGTAGTTTTCGTCATGAAAAGTTGAGGATCTCTATTTTGAAATGCGAATTTTGCTGGGGAAATATTCCACCAACCCTAAACTGAAATAGTAAGTCAATCACCTCACATACTATGTATTTCAGGCTGACATACATTCCCAGGTCCAGCAAAACGAAAATGAGACTATGAAACATGTATTCGAGAATTATCGTCCAAGCTTGATTTCGAAATATGTAAAAAAATTTCAGGAAGGCATTTGTGCCTGACTCTCTAAAAATAAGCCATGGTAATGCCTGTGACATGAGGTTTATGAATATGTTATGCGTTTGGCCATATCACTCTTTTCCGAGTAGTATTAAAAGTAGACACGAGCATGTCGGTGATATCAGTCGGCAGTGTTTCGTCTTTCACATGTAATTTGTTAATGATCCTTCAGCTGCGGAGTAAGGTGCGCTAGAAAGACCATCCAATATCTCATCGATAGCAATTAGTTACATGATGTCGATAGCTGAATTAAGGGCTATAGGCGCTACAATGTTCAAGCGCTATGACGCGACAAGACTTTCGCAACAACCTGATATTTCTCGGACTATTGACCACGTGCAAAATGATCGTTCAAGGTCTCGCTCTCGACGGATTCGGCACGGTATTCATTATGTCGACGGCGCTCTTCCCGATGCTCGATCCGTACATCGTTATCTTCTTGATATCCGGGTAAGTCTTCATTTAGATCAGGCTCTATCCTATAATATATTGAAAAGAGTGATCCGGGAAACCGCAATTGAGTTCTAACATGGGACTGACCGGAAGACACATATCCCACATATCCCGCTCTACAATTTTTAGACACATATCCCGCTCTACAATTTTTATGGTGGATAGATACCCCCAAGAGAGTCCCAAAACCGCTTTGCAAAGTTGCCCTTTCGATCTAGTAATTAAGATAATTAGCATTTTATGATTTCGATTACGCTTCATCACTCATTTGTTGCGATCCGTTCCCAACCGACTCTGTGGTGTAGTGGTTGAGAAGTGAACCAAACCCGGAAGGTTGGTGGTTCGTTTCCCAACCCTATGAAATTGTTTTTGCTCATTTCATTTTTGACCGTTGATATCTTTTTGTTGTTGTTTTTACTTTTTTATTTCCGATAATTCACGAACGAAATGAGAGAGGACTAACAACAAAAAATGCATAATGCATTTTTAGCATCTTGAATGCATGATGACCTACATAACGCTTGAAACAATAACATAAATCTCACGACGGGCACACGATGACAAATTCTCATTATGAATATCAAGGAATAAAACAAGGTTTTTGAAACGAGAAGTGAAACCGGAATTTCCAAACATCGAAACTTCGAAGCGAATCGGAGATAAGACTAAGCCCCGAGTGTGTAAGTCAAATGCATCGCTGGAACACCCATACTTGATTATGCCTCTTATTTTTTGCGAAGTGATCTATTGGCGACTGTGATCCAATACACCGATCACGATGCTTGATACTTCAACTCCCCTCTCCCTTTTCGTTTCAAAACCATTGTTAAATTTACTTCTCTAGCACTGTTCAATGAAAGTGTTTATACTATCGAAACTCGAATATTCGAATATTCGAATAAAAGTGAAATGAGCAAAAAAAAAGTTTCATAGGGTTGGGAAACGAACCACCAACCTTCCGGGTTTGGCTCACTTCTCAACCACTACACCACCGAGTCGGTTGGGAACGGATCGCAAGAAAAGAGTGGTGAAGCGTAATCTAAATCATAAAATGCTAATTATCTTAATTACTAGATCGAAAGGGCAACTTTGCAAAGCGGTTTTGGGACTCTCTTGGGGGTATCTATCCACCATAAAAATTGTAGAGCGATTGGGATATGTGTCTTCCGGTTAGTCCCATGTAAGCAGTTTTCATTCATAATTTCACATTAAAGAAGAAGCAGTCGATGTATTCCACGGATATCCCGTAAATGGCATTGTACACTTTAATGTATCTACAATAATCGCAGCTATCGCAAGGCTCTTCTGAGCAAGATTCCGTGCACGAAAAAGCACAATGGAGTGATGAATGTCGTCAGCCAGATGCGGACGACAGAGAGCACTTCGGCCATTCGTGAACAATAGAGGGCGAGAAATGATGCCTCGGTCACCTCTTTCACTGCACTCTTTCTTAACTTAACGGAACATGTGTAATGATGAATAAATTGTTTTCCCGAATTTCGAGCTCTAGTGAGCATTTTAGTGAGCGCCGATTTTTCTATCCTCCCCTGATGAAAATTCAATGGAACCCAAAAAATTCGATCATGTCGCTCTGCATAGTGTAATATTTTTGATTGTGAGGCCAGTGATTGGACTGACTTCTTACATTAAAATATTTCATAGATATCCACTAATCTGATATGCAGTCGATCGGTAATGGGGTGTATCATTCACTTGAATTGCTCATTTGTGCGTCTCCCACATTCCTGCTTGATCACGTTCCTCATGGAATGGAGCATACGTGTCGTTGGTGAAGTGTATTCACGCTCTTCTTTATCCCTATGCACGTACCTTTCACGTGATTTCCATGAGTCGAGGGGAATTCCTCGCCTTACGATAGGGTTTTAAAGTGATCCTAAACACTTTATGATATTGATAGAGGGAATCGCTCTCGTGTATTACCGAAATTGTCAGAAGCCATAGACCGTCCTCCCAAATGCTACTTCACATTCCCCGCTGTCGCACATGCACTGTGGACCGACGCACCACCACTTCCCCTTCTCTACGCCCCTCACTCGTTCTCCTGGGATGCACGGCGTGTTCTTTCCATAATTCCAGCAACATTTGGTCCAAAGCCACTCGCGATCGAGCATACATCCCATCGACCTTTTTCAGCCTCTCGACGGCTCCGAAACGGGTTGTGCGGGTGAACTGCTCCCGAACGGCTCCCGCCGGAAACGGGAAGTGTAGATCGTAATGATGCGCACTCTTTTTCTATCCTTTTTTTGAGTTGTCACAAACAGTTCCTGAACTTTAAAGCGGGTTATTGATAGAGAGAGCGACATATCACGCTCGGCGGTGGTTACCCTAAGAGAGGGCAAGTAACTCAGATTTCGGTGAGCTACTTTCACTACATTAATTATTATCGTTTTTTGAGTTTCGTCACGAGTCGATATTTTTAGCCCTTTGTGTGATATGTTCCTCCGGAGAAGTCCGGAATTTCAGTAAGAGGAACTTTGGAGGGCAAACACACGAAACTATGCCAAAAGCACAGCTCAAAGTGGCTCGGTTGGAAGCTGGGAAAGCAACTTGGAGAATCGCTCCATTGTAGGAATGCATATTGGTTACAATAAAACAACGCCAGATATTCCAACTCACAAGAGAACGTGTACGAGGCGTGCTTTTGGTAGTTTTGCTTTTGCCATCCCCCATCACTAGTTCGCAATGCAGAATTTAGGCGCAGTAAATAAGTATTCTCTTGAAACCTATGAGTCGGTGACTGAATTCTAAGCTACTCAAAAGAGAGGAAGCCTTGCAAATCTTGAGAAATCCCTCAAACCTCAATTACCACCCTTGGTTAAATTCAATTACCTAAAGTGTTGCATCGTTCAATACATTGTGCATGTTGTGATCAGCATATTATTTAATTGTTAGGTTTGTATGAAATACACAATTCCGTAATCATCAGGGTCCATGGTGTACTTGGCAATTCTAGATCAAATACATTTACAAAACGTTCAAAGTTTAAATATCTCATCGTCATTCACCGGAAGCTGAGACCAATGGTTTTGTTATTGTGATATCTACACCGGCACATCTTGTCCGAATTTGATTCTTTTAAAGGCGGAGCTTCAATAAAGTAACATTTGAAGTGCTGAATCTCTCGAAATCTATCATTAAGTGAATGTATCGATTCCTTGTATTCTTATGATAAATAGTATTATTACAAACACAAATTCTCATCGTTCTGCACCCATCCTAACTCATCGAAATACTGTGTCTTTCCTAATCTATCAGGTTGGTCATAAAGCATCTACAATCGTTCGTTGTTGTCCAATCAACTTAGATCTTTTAGTGGTAGATAGAGGCTTTTATACTCTCTTTAGAGTACACTATCATAGATCTGTCCGATCAAGGAAAAAAATAAGGCGATGTACCAAACTTCATGTGGTTGATCAACGACCTGACTTTTCAAAGGATTTGCTTTTCATTTAGAACGGAGATAGGACCCAATCTAAACCACAGTAGTAAAGTATGATGGGAATATATCGTACTGGTGATGTTGAGACTGACCAGCCACAAAGGGCATATTAGAAAAATGCGCGTAATCCGAATGTGGGTTTTAATGGCACTTGTCAAGATACGTTTTGGAGTACTATATCTATGCCGACAGTTCTTGAGATTTCAATTATTCGTGATTGTGAACTACCTTTCCAGTACAAGTCACAATTCCCTTTGGGGGATAATGGGGCTCTCCATTCACGAAAATGGTTCTTCGGATTTTAGGTGCCCAATTTAGAACATCGAAATACACACTTTAGGCTTTTTTGTACTAGACATGTGGTTTGAAGGGCGGTACTTTCCTGTTAAAATTAACGAACAACCCTTGCCTATCACTCACTATTTAGGAATATTGTGGAGGCCGCTACTTTTTCTAGGGTGAGCCGTGCTTGAAGACCCTACATGTCAGGTTTTTTGACGTTTTCTTTGCAAAATAATTGAGATACAAATATCACTTTTTTAGATGAGAAAGGAAAGTGTGCTCTTAAATATTGATATAATAGAGAACCATGTAAGTATTGATTACAGCGCCCATAGGTAGAGGTCACCCGCGTCAATCCTCGAAACAGGTGATTTGCTCGATAGAAATCTTATTTTTCTAAGTGCCCGGGTTTCATTGACCTCTACGAAGCCCATTTTGAATTCGGCAGGTCTCTCTTTTTGAAACTAGGTAGTGTACGCCTAGTGCTTTTTAATAAACTTTGTGAGTCTCCATCTAAAAATTTATCTGCGAAGTACAGCAACTTTAAATAAAATCTTATTTTTTCTGAAAAATTCAAAGTTACGCAGATCTTGATTTCTCGCTTAGTAGAGATACTTGGAATATTTCAACTATATTTTTCGAAGGGTCGAACATGTCCCTATATATCATCATCAGGACAATACGTGGCGATTTGAGCAAAAAAAAATATACGAACTGAAACTTGGGGTCCGAAATCGTGCAAAACTTTATGACCAACCTAATACTAGCGAGTCCGACTCGGGGGCGGAGCGTACCCATGAGGAGGAAGGAGCAATCAACATGTACCCGCCCAGTAGCCCATCACCTGCGTGTCTGCGCGTGTCTCTCGCTAATACGCAAAGATCAAAGATCAGCAATGGCTCGTGCACTCGTCATTCTGCTGGCGCTAATGATGATCTTCCTGACGGGGAACGGTTCGCTGCACGACAGGGCCGAGGAATACCGTAGACAGGAGTAAATCTCTTTCTCATTTATTTAAAAGTCTGAATTAGAATGCATGAGGTACACTGAGAAGCCTTTTCTAATCCGATTCACCGATGGAATTTCCTAATATTTTTCACTGCCCTTCAGGAAGCCATAATTATACACAGCGCTTCAGAACCAAGTCATTAATTGGCAATCTAGTTTGATCACTTTGGTTGTGCTCCTCCCATTCCTTCAGTATTTCACACATCTGCATTCCATTGCGAAGGCTATAGATTGATAAAAAAGCGTTAGTATGTTCATTTCACACACTCTCTAGACCTGTCGGGCGATGATTGAAAATGCAGAGGCCAATGCCTGCTTATCGAAATCAAATTTTTGCAAAGAAAATAACAAATTTTGAAAAGAAAATATTCGCAAAAATGTCATTGAGAATGATTCAGACGCGAGCAGAACAACGAGAGCGAGGAAATCGCCATTGCCGTCGTCTACAAGAATTCGTTCGCCCGCGACTCGTCGAGACATCGCCAATTCGTCGAGGGTATGTACAGCGATAAAAAAACCGATTTTCTCACATTAATTTTGTTCGGCTGCATTTTTTTGGCGATTTAATGATTCGCAGTCTTTGAAAAATTGAGTGTTCGTCCCTCATTATTTATGCTATTTTTTAAACACACGGAACAGTCAAACTGATTATTCAAATCTGTACATGCCCGATATTTTATGAAGGGGCTATTATGTATAATATTTTTCGAATGTTATGTGTTCAAATGCTGCAGCTAGTGCTGTTCGGGGTTAGGCAACGCGTCCACGTGTCATCCATGTGTTCATAATTATCATAAACTGAACTATTTCCATTTCAGCATCGATACTTTCATCCGTCTTCTTCTTCGTAGTTTTCGTCTTCATAGTGGGAATGATACGATTCTCAGCCCACACAACCGTCAAACAAGAAACTATCGTATAGCGCATATTCGCCCTTCTGTTAGTGATTCTATCAGGTTGTAACATAAGTTTTGTCGCGTCCAATCTCTTATGCATTTTAACCTCAGAAATTCTTCGAATTAATTTAATCACAATTTCGTTATTCATCATCAGTGAGGGCCTTCGTACTCTTTCTTACGCGCTTTACTTCAGTCCTGTCAAGGCAGTTGAGGATGCACATTAGTCAGACAAAGTTGTACTGAGATAAGGCTTAGAAATCATTTTCACGCATCAGCTCTTCTTGAAAAGGATAAATTATGCCGATTTTGTGTGATTTGCGTAAAGTACTACATATGTGCATAATTTTGAACCACTCACGGATAATGACAAACGAAAATCGTTCTAGAAATGTAGACGAGTTTGTATAATGTGGATGGTTGGTGACGGTCGCGAAAACTTTCGCAAGCCGAATTTTCTTCTCAGTAGATATCCAGATCCAAATAGTGGTGGAATATAGTTCACCCAAAGTGGTCAGTGTGCAGACAAAGTTTGGGGTAGATTGGGTTCTGTTGAGATAAGTGGCTCCATTCAGAACGATGGTATGTAAATTAAACTACTGAAATCGGCACTTTGTTCATATTCCTACCTCGCACACATGTTCAATATCTGATTTGTTGTGTCCATCCGAACCATAAACCCTTCCCTTACTAGTATCTACTTGGGATAAGTTTGGAAATAAATAGCTTTTGAATGACAATCTTTAATTCGAAACACCTAAACTTGCAAATTTTGGTAAAATTGTGCGCGAATTGAATTAATAAAAATTCAAATTTCCCACAAGTGGAGTGTTCTTTCTCTCACTTGTTTAATGATAAATTATACCTCCATGAGTGGTAATTGAACGCACTTACGTTAGTCACTGTTGCTGCAATTCTGGATTCAGAAGAGTTGGTCAAGTTGGCTACGAATCAGCGGCTAACCTTACACTCAGTGAAGTATATCTTTGGTTCCGCTCAACATAGCACCATATCTGGCGTATATTTTGAAAGAGCATTGACGGGGTATATCACCATGCTGTAGAAGTTTGGTTCATTATTCATCTCTGCGAACTAACACCCGATCAAACGAATTAATAAAATCTGCACCAAATTTAAATCAGTTCATATTAATATTTTTCGCATAGCCAGCGTGCACAGTTCAGCTCTACCCTATGGTTTGAATGTGCATGAACACCCCAAACATATACTAGGAGGTCAGGCATTGATAATGTTTGAGAAGTATCCTTCATGGAAATATTGTGAACCTCCGAAATGCGACAAAACTTATGTTACAACCTAATATCTTGCTTGCTGAAGAAAACCATGACTCAATCATAGCTATTCCAAGATTCTAGGTTTAATGTATGCCCTCCTTACTTTGACTTAAAATTCCATGCCTTCGAATCCTACCCTACTCATTTGTCTCGCTAATCATCAATGGCATCATCAGTAATGTTGTAGATGCTTTACTTTTGTTTCCTCTTTAGGCAACATTTCAATAATATCAAAAAACAACGGCATATTATAAGTATAGTTATTAAGATTATGATATAGATTTACGGATCTTAAAATACTAATAGAGTTTAAGGAATATTGCATGAAATACTCACAACAATCGTTTACATACTAAATCTAGAAAAAAAATCGAGATCTGGAGACAAACTAGAAACTCTGCACGTACAAGACATGAATAAAACGACGGGGATAACGGCTTCTGACAATTTCAGTAATAGAAAGGAGGGAGTTCATTTTTATATTAGTGAAAATAGTTGAATTGTCTCCGAAGCCCTAATTCCCGTGGAATTCCACTCGCATCATCCGAAGTACTCCACTGTTTCGGACAAAAGATTATGCAGTTACTCATTAGTCGTGTTTATCTTCTTACAGGAAATACATCCCGGCATACAGCCACAGCAACAGTTTTCACAGGAGAGATGCACCCGATTGACAGGCTTCGAGATATTGCAGAAGGCTTGCACATATTTTGCATTACTGAGCTCCATCTTAGATGAGCTAATGCTAGTTGGAAAGAAGGATAACGACAGGTGTAGGTATTCGTTGTGTTAGTAATAAATCAGAGTAATGGCATCTTCGGTTGCATCCCCAGGATGAAGAGGGAGCCTCACATTTCGAGGCTCCAAACATTCATGGAGCTTCTTGATTTGTTCACAATTTGTAGGCAGTCTCAATGGCATTTTCCCATTGCATTTGAATGACTCCGACAACTTCTCATATGTTGAGTGGCCATGATGTTCGGATTGGGAATCCAATAAAGAATGTAAGAATGTAATTGATTCGAATAAATGCCACATAATTTTTCGTTATGTTTACTTGTTAACATAACTCACAATTAAAGAAACTCACATTTATAATATGATTGCTCAAATTTCCGTTGTCACGTTAGCAAGTAAATTTTCTAAACTCAAACTTTGTATTATTGTAATTGTGGTTTTTTTAATATTCTGAACGGCATGTACCTTAGGTCGCGATGTTTCCTTCAAAAGCAGATGGTCATGAGTGCAATTTAAAGTGTAAGGCCGTGGAAAAAGTCGAGGAGAAGAGGAAATATTTGAATTCCCGCAATTTCATATATCGGCTCCCAGAAGAGATAGCGACTTAAAAATTGGAATAAGGGGTGTAAATGAATTTTCCACCCCATATTCCAATTTTGAAGTCGCTATCTCTTCTGGGATATGAAATTGCGGGAATTCAAATATTGCCTCTTCTCCTCGATTTTTTCCACGGCATAAGACCGGGGGTAAAAATAGAAACTGTGAGTGCACGTGCACACAAGAAGAACGCGAGGAGGGGATCATGTAGACCCGTTGATGGCATCTAACAATTTCAGAAATAGAAGGGAGGGATTGTATCTGCATAACAGGATATGATATCGGTGTCGCCCGGAAGCCCTAGTTGACGAGGAAATCTCCATGCAGTAGAGGAAGTCGAAGCCCCAGTCTCACAAATCTCAAAGTCTCACAAAAAAAAATTGTCTCACTTGTCAATTTTTCGGATCTTTTCCGGTCTCGAAAACCATTTTGCAATTGTTTATGTATGTACTCAACACATTAATCAATTGACAGGTTTACAACTTCAAATTATGCAATTAACTCACAAAAGAGCCCAAAATAACCTAGCTGAAAACATAAAAAGGACGAGATTGCAATGTTTTTCATGGTCCGTATTTGTGGGCATATCAATCAATCAATATGTATTTTTTGCTTCCGGATTAACAATAAAAGTAGGATATGCACAGAGAGAACATGGTCGTATTCTTAGATTTTGCATGCCCAATCAGAAGATTTGTATTGAAAGATCAACTTCAGCCGCCTGCTGGCGTTCTGGTTGTTCGTGTTCGTTTCGGAATAATTCATATGTGAGCAATTTATTTTATGACAGTGGGCAAGGGATATTCATGGCTGCACGAACGATGGCTCTCACTCAGATTATCTGATCACCATACGTATTGAATGAACTTCTCCCTAGTCGCTACGTTTGTCCATAACGATGGCTCCTGCGAATATTCCTGCGTTCTCAAAGCACCAAATTAACATTAAAAAGTTAAATTGACTATTTATGAACATTAAATTAGGTCGGATGAGTACCGATGGATCATTTTTTGCAGAATGGTCTTTGTAATCCCATATTTTTTTGAAAATATTGGGGTGTCCGGAAAGTTCGTATAATTTTTTGTTTTTTTTTTTTATTCAATGCTTTACAATTCTTAGTGACCAATGTATGCCCCCTTCTTTCTCACTACTTCCCTCCAGCGATTGGGCAGGGTCTCGATTCCTCTCTTCCAGAATGCGGGTTTCTTCGAGACCGCCCAGTTCACGAAAGCCCTCACAACTTCATCTCGATTCTTGAACTTCTTTCCTTTGCAGAAGTCAGAGAGAGAGCGGAAGCAGTGGTAGTCGCATAGGGAGAGATCCGGGGAATACGGTGGATGGGGAATCCTTTCGATCTTCAGCTCGTCCATTTTCTTCTGGGTCATCTTCGCTCGATGTGGGCGAGCATTGTCCATCAGAAGAAGAATTTTGACCTGGTTCAGGAGTCTGGGAGGGACTCTGATCGCGACATCTTCCAGTTGTTCAGAGAAGAGGTCGGCACTGATGCTGGTGCCAGGGGCGAGGATCTCCCAGTAGATGGGACCGAGCACTGAGAAGAAGAAGCAGAGGAGTTCCTTCTTTCCGTGCTCTTCCTTCTTCGGGACGGGCGTGGGCTTCTCATCTGCATCCACCCATTGCAGTCTCCTCACAGGGTTATCGTACGTGATCCACTTCTCATCTGTAGCGATGATGGAATTGACTCATCGAAGATTGGATCTACGATGGAGTAATTCCCGACAGACTTGAACACGATTTTTCAGCTGTTCGGGGGAGAGGTCATGGGGAATCACTTGTGGGAGTTTCGGCTTCTTCCCAGATCGATGGAGGATATCGGACACCGTTGATCTGGGAGTACCAGTATCCTTCTTCAACTCACGCACACTGGCCATGGGCTTGCGCTTCAGTGTGCGGAGAACGAGAGGCTGATCTAGGGAGGGAGGGCGTCCAGAGCGGGGTTGATCATCGAGACCAAACTCCCCTTTCTTGAAGCGGGAGAACCACTTATAGCAGAAGGGTATGGAGGGGGCGTCAGCTCCTTCCGACTGGGCCAGGGCAGAGTGGGCCTCCTTCACGGATCGGCCAAGACGGTAGTAATGAAGTAAAACTGCTCGGAGGTAGAGATGGGAGTCCATCACAAGAATCAATGTAGCAACTAGGAGACTGATTAAATCCTCTCACTACTCAACGTCAGAATGATGCAATACATTGTTGACAAACAGATTGCGCAATCACTGCATTTGATCGCGAACTGACTTTTTTCCGAAGCATTATACGAACTTTCCGGACACCCCAATATTTTTTTGGTTATCATCTAATCATTTTGCAATCGGCTATTCTCATTCAACCAAGTACGTACCTTGACGAACAACTCGGCGCTACTGAGAGTCGGCTCGCAGTTGGCCAGCGACCGACAGTGTCCCTTGCCTATCCTCGTGCCGTGATTGAAGGGCTTCTTCCTGCACGCTTCCAGCTCGCTCATCGTCCTTTCCGCGCTCTGCCACCATGAGCCCATGTCGAGATCTCAAATTGAAAATCATCATTTTTACGTTCTTTTCTATCTCGGAGATTTCGTGGTTACAATGAAATCAATGCGCATCCCACCAACGAGTCCCCTTCGCTTCCCGAGATTCTCCCTCATTTTCGCGACGAGATTGGCATCCACGTTTGCGGGAATGGAAGAATCAAGCGCCGATGGAGTTCGTCGAGGATGGAATCGTCTTAGCAATTTACCTAATTAGTTTCAGAAAAAAGAATATCTTAATGACCTACCTAAGGTGCAGCACTTTCAAATCCGTTTCATTGACGAGCAATGTCTCATACCGCATCGGCATCTGAAAATGCTTAAATTTCTTTCGTATTTCTAAATATTTTTACCGATTCAATCCAATCCGTTAAATGTGGAAATGTCTCGTGCTGAATCGTGTTATGGATGTCTACGATGCGGACCTAGAATATCTAGTGACACGTGAGATTTTCGAATGAAGTATACAATTAATTGAACAAGTAAAGCGTAGCTCACCCTTTCTGGGCGCACGATCACTTTTCGCAGGCGACCATAGTCAAATTGCACATTATCGGGTGAAATAATCTTAGCATCTGCAATGTCTCCAAATGCCATATTCCGAGGCGTTCGAACTCGTCTCCTTGAAGAGCCCTGAAAGATGATTTTATCATTGTTTTATCAATGGCGTATTCTCGATCTCCTAGGAAACTTCATCTGCTCTACCTCAATCATTCCATATCTCCACTCTAGTGAGAATGTGTCCGCGAAAGGATTCCATTCGCCAATCTCCCTAAAGAAACAGCCGGTCTGTGCGCAGGATGAGTGCTTCTCACTCGATTCGCTTCACCAAACTTGCCCCTGGCTTCGGGATAAGGACCTCATCAACGTCCATCATGGCTAGATACTTCACCTGCCATCTGTAACGATTCATAACTATCTTATGAGGAGAAGCACCGCAATTTCTTTGTTATGTTTACCCCATTATGATCAGTGGGTAGATCTCCGTTTATCTCTGGTGATAATGCCGTCTACTTTGACTCAAATTAATAACTAGTGAGCGTTAATGACCTCGATCGCAGAAGACAATCATTAATTGCAGCATATGGGCCCGCTCGGAACACCCGCGTGTTCGGATCTCTAGAGAAATCGCCTCTGTCTTTGGCTGCTACAGGCAAGTCCGACCAAGAAATGATCTCAACTTGATTGCCCAACAATTTGGAGTAGTACTCGAATACACTCCGAACCTGAACAACCTGTTACACATATAAGAGGCAAAGGCAACCTGACGAGTAACTGAATGCACGTATATGAAAAATTTCGTTGCGCCAGAGGCGATCCAGAACTCGAAAAATTGGATGAAGCTAAATCAAAGAATTCGAGAGTGTAGGGGGATACTTACACTGTCCAATCAGCATGGTAGTACACTGGCTGAATGCAGACGCCAAATTTGTGGGGATAGAGATAGTTGTCAGTGGAGGACAAAGGTCGGACGTCACTGCAACGCAACGAGATGAACTATTTTTTTGTATCTTGCTGCCATTGATATGCACACCTAAAAGTAGCATAAGGTCTTCGGACGAAATTATGTCATTCCATGTGCACACTAGCCAAATCGTAATTCAAAAATTTTACACGAGATCGAATTCCCTTTCCACGCTGCCAGAAGGTACTCGAAGCGTCAGTGTACTAGTATCGATGCTGTGGATAACAGCGAGATGAGCCTTAATCAAAAGAAGCAGATCGATACACTCTCCAATATAATGGTCTTACCTCAACAGTACACTGAGACAGGAGTGTAGATAGCGGACAAACGCAAATAGTTTCCACTGAATTCCAGCGTTCGCCTTCCCAATATTGCAAAGGTTGGCTGAATTTCGAAAAAAAAACTAAATTAAATTACAATACGCATGCTACTTGTCTTCGACACTTTTCATGTAGAAAAAGCGAATTTCATCGTCTGATACTCGATACGCATTGTAGACGTAAATGCCGGACAGGGGTGGAGTTCCTGGTAAATTTTATTTGGCCGCATGGGAAGGGTCAGTGATCATAGCATCTCTACAAATTAGACGCATTAACGTTCCCAAAATGAATGCTCAATCTTCAATAAGAAGTCATTCAGCACCGAAGTACCCCTTCGTACCTCTGATCCGGAACAGTTGATCAAACTCGGCACGCATTAACATCACTAAAACAAATCAAATTATCTTTTTTTTGTTCAAACTCAATCAATATTTGCAAAGTCATTACAAAGCTCGACTTACACGGAGCAAGCAATAATCCAACTCCAACAATAGTGTGCGAGACTCGGAAGGTCTTTCGGAAGAGAAAGAGAGACAAGCAGATAAACCATGCGAGAAATGCACCACTGAAAGCAGCCCATGTATTGACAATCATGATACGAATCATTTCTCCATTCAGGACTTAGGGCTGTCAAATGAAGAGATAAAATGAGGATTTCATTTCCACTCACAAAGGCGCGCTAAGCGGTGTCAAATGAAGAGATAAAATGAGGATTTCATTTCCACTCACAAAGGCGCGCTAAGCGGCGTCATTCTTCATGAAGAGACCGAGTGACCCGGTCTCTCTTCATGAAGAACAACGTTCTATTCATGAAGAAAATCGATCGAATTTGACTAATAATGCATCGTATATTAAATATTGCTAATATCAGATGTAAAGATATCATTTTCCTAAGCAATATGCCTCGTTACGGTATCATTTGCCTAGTCAGTGAGCCGTTTTGATTGTTCTCACTTACCCTGGCGGAGAGGGGCAAGCGGTGCAACAAATAATACAAAAATATCTGTTTGATCTAGATAATGATGAACAGTATTCAATTCAATTCAATTCAATTATTTATCCACCAAGGGTATTTATGCGGAGAGTTTCCGGAGAGTCTTCGGTAGCTTGCGGCGGATGTATTTTGTAGACTGGGTTACCTCGAGTCAAACGTCCCCAGGGTCGCTAGCGACGCTGACTCGACGGCAGGGAGGGAGAAATGGACTTGAAGGCAACGGGGAGAAGATTTTGAAATTGGGGGGATTGGGGATTTGGCGGGGCAGCAGGTAGGGTTAAAGTCGCAAGAGCGACTCGGAAGAGAATGAGATAGATGGTAGAGAGAGAAGGTGGGAACGAAAACGTTTAGGCGAGCTTGTAGCGATTTCAGAGGATAGCGCGTTCCATCTATCTACAGTCCTAGTTACGAAACTAGAGTGAGACTTTGGAGGCGCGAAAGGCAAAGAAATGCGCAAAGCATGAGCCCTACGAAGACTGCGTGTAAGGGGGGAAATTTTATAAAGGGACGAGTGGTCATAGGAATAAAAACCGTGAATAGATTTATAAAGAAAAAGGAAATCTGAAATCAATCTTCTATGTTCAAGAGTTTGTAAAGAAAGAAGGGAAATTCTTTGTGGGTAGGAAGTGTATGGAATGTTACAACGAGCAAAAAGACGGCGAGTAAAATTACGTTGAACACTTTCAATCGAGTTCGCAAGAGTAACAGTAGATGGAGACCAAACAACTGAGCAGTATTCAAGCAGAGGCCTGATGAAAGTTACAAATGCGCGATTATACAGACAATGATCAGTAGAATAGAAGCATTTAAACATAATGTTTACTTGAGATCTAGCCTTTGAAGTAATTTTAGTGATATGCTCATTGAACTTCAATGAAGGATGCATGAGAATACCGAGGTCTTTCACAGAAGACGATACAGAGAGCGGCTTCGCATTGATGAAATATTGGGTACGCGGGGAAAGAGGACCATAATTAACTACTGTGCATTTTGATTCATTAAGAGATAGATTCCATTCGAGTGACCAAGCAAATACTAAGTCAATTGCCGATTGGAGGATGTGGGAATGAAGAGGGGCCTTAGCATAGATCTTAAGATCATCTGCATAAACACCATATTTTACTTCAGCAGGTAGCCTTTTCGCTCATTGATAAATAGGATAAACAAAAGAGGGCCAATGCAGGAGCCTTGCGGTACTCCTGAGGTAATTGTAGTGGGAGTAGACATACAATTTTCAATAATGACGCACTGGGACCTGTTGGACAGATAATTTTTTATCCATGAAACTATATGCCCCGAAAAACCAAGGCTGGTTAGTTTGAAAAGTAATAAACGGTGATCTATGCTGTCAAAAGCTTTCTTGAAGTCGAAATAAACAGTATCGAAGGAGGACTTTTGAGATAGAAATTGAAGATAATGTGAGTGGGTCTGGACAAGCTGGGTGCATGTAGAGCGATTTAAGCGGAAGCCAGCTTGGTTGGGGTCTAAGAGGTCATTTGCTTCTAAATAATGAGTTATTTCTGAAATTAGAATCTTTTCGAAAATTTTGGTTACTGAACATGTGAGACTGATGGGCCTAAAATTATTGATATAATTAGAGGAGGTTTTAGGAATGGGTTTCACAATAGCCTGTTTCCAAATTTCAGTAATCGAATTGTTTAGCAATGACTTATTAAATATTATAAGCAATGGGGAAACAATAGAAAATTTGCATTTAGAGTAAACTAGGTTAGGTATACTATCAGGAGAAACGTTACATTTTGGAGACAATGACCTAATTGCAACAAGAATTTGGGCAGCAGAGATGGATGGTAGGTCGAACTTAGATGGACTTTGTGAGTGAGTATGAGGGAGTAAAGGGGCATGGAGAGGGGAAGAGGAGACAGAGGCAAAGTACTTGGAAAATGCTTGCGCCTTATCCAAATTGGTTAATAACTTAGTATTACGATTATGTTAAAATTTCCACCATTAATGATGACAACGCGCGCAGGAGCGAACTCACAATTTGTTTAGACTAGGCAAGGTAGACTTCGCTATTTCTCTAAAATGAAGAGATGTATGCTGTTTCATACTCGTTTTCGTAGTTCCGAAACTTTCAACTAACAAGTTATTACTAATGACATACTGCTCATGATGGAAAACAGACATGCGACCTCGTCTTGACCTACCGCCTTTGAAAAATAAAACTTAATTTACAGTCATGTGATGTATATCATTTGAAAGAGCATAAAAAAGTTATGGCTAAAGAAAAATTTTCGCAAGTTTTGATGCGTATTTTGCAGAGTTTAGGGACTGATAAATTAGGGATTATCACGGGGTTTGTCTGTAAAATCAATATCGAAACGAAATGCATGTGCTATATTCATCACGCATGCTTCATTAATATGTGGAACTGTTGATTCTGAAGTTTAAAGCCATCAAACATAACTAGTCTCAAGTTAGAACTGTTTCTGCGAAAATCGCTCTTCATGAAGAGCGAGAACGACCGGGTCATTCTTCGTGAAGAGAGAATGAGAGGGAGAGAAAATCCATCTCTTCATTTGTCGAAATTCTCTTCATTTGACAGCCCTATTCAGGACATTAAGAGTAGGGTTGTCAAAATGAAGAGGTCGGGGGGAATGAAGAAGCCTTTTATTGCTCTCCATTTCCCCTCTTCATTGAAGAGGGTGCGGTGTGGGGAGCTCTTCAATGAAGAGACGATTTAACAAAATTTGATGTATCTCGAGCACGCGTCAATATTTTATCGTCAAACGTTGACAATCACATACCATAAACGAGATACGGAATATTGTCTACAAATTGGCAAGCTCTAAGCTTGGGGTCATACGAAGTAGGGATGTCTAAACGGAATACGGCGACTCCGTTTTCCTCATTTCCCTCTCACTCCATTCCGTTATCGGCCGATCTGCCTCATTTCGTATGCGGAATGACGCGTCAAAACGGCGACTCCGTTTTGCCATTCCTCCGTTTTCGCGCGCGGCGAGCGGCCTATTGTTCTCTTTACAAATTAAAATCAAAATTGATTACGGCAACTCCGTTTTGACCCGGCGCGCCGTCGAGAAATGACACCGATTACGGCAACTCCGTTTTGGAGAAATGATAGGAAAATCAAAACGTCAAACCGGTTTCAATTCCGTATATATATCCCTAATACGAAGCCATCAAAATAAGGGGATCCTACCTCAGCTAGCCACTACCGGGAGACTCCCACACAACAGATAGGCATATCTGCTGTCTTGCGGAAGTAAGAAATGGGGTTGGACAATCAACAAAATTATCCTAAAGAGAGGGGGCGACCTAGTAGGGGGGGGGGGCGGACTGATCAGGTGTACCCAGACCAGTAAGATGGGGTGCCGGTGGGGGGGGGGGGGGTGAATCAGGGTAAATTCGAAGAGGGTAGAGAGAAGAGAATCAACAGGGAGAGAATCTTGATCGAGATCTTGACTGAGCCACGAGGATGGTTCCCGATGGTTCAGAACAAGCCAGGGAGTCCTTCCCCAAACCCGCCTGTTCTTTGGAATGATTTGGCAGGGATTACTGGGTACAAGGACATCCTAGCGAGATCTTAGCCAAAGGAAAAGAAGGGATTCATCTCACGCCCGTGATCCTCGATCCTGCAATCACATACATAAAGTGGTGAAAAAAGGAAATGGATAAGCAAAATCACTCTCCTGGTCTACTTCTCCTTCAGCGGCATCCTTCTGTAAGGCCATCCGTTTCAACTGTCACGAGAGCTTCCGCGTTTCTTAAAGATCAAGAATCAAAATAGACAACGCCCTGGACAATCAAAGATAGACTGTAAGATCAAAAAGTTAATAAAATGTCGATGAAAACGTACCTCTTAGTGATTGAGTGGAACATCGTGGCAAGGGCAGTAGCAGCGCAGCGATTAGGGGTTGAAATTGAAAATAATATCAAAGACCAAAGATCAATTGGCAATAAAGAAACAGCTATTAGAATTAAATAATAATAAACCAAGATCAAACGGACTTCTCTGCGGTTCGGGAGACACTGCGGCCGGAGTAAAGAACGACGGACGGACGGGTAGGAAGAAGTCTGAAAGATCAAAGATCACTCAATGACGTCAACTTTATAAGGAAAAGGCGTCAACTCTCGTATGTAACAATCACTCTCATGAAGCAGATGAAAAGATCACGATAAACCTGCTCCCGGCACTGCTCGACTTGCCTTGACCGATCCGGAGGGCAGTTCCAGGGGATAACAACGAGAAAATACGACACGACTAGGCACCAGCAGTGGAGAAGTGAAAATACGAAAATTATCAAAAAAAAATACGAGATAAACAGCAAAAACAAACAGCCAAAGGAAAGGAAAGGAGGGGAAAGACTGCACGAGCCGACTATGGCTCGTCATCTCTCCCGACCATGTAAATGACCCTTTGTCTGGTCGGTATGCATCGACCCAGTCTTATTCTAAATCGCCATGCAAATCGGCATCGATTAGACTTCGTTCTTGTGAAAAACGTGATGGCTCTTCAATGAACTCCCTCCCCCTCTTCATTGAAGAGGGCACCGATCACCCCCTCTTCAATGAAGAATGACGCCGCGCAGATCGACTGTGGAGAATGAAATGAAGTCTTCATTTCACCTCTTCATTTTGACAACCCTAATTGAGAGATTCAAATATTATCAAAATACAACAACTCACCTGTGAACAATCTCAGGAAGGGGCATGGCCGGTCGAAATGAGATTTAGAAATGACCCGCATGCGAAAGATATGATCTTTTAAAATGACCGACCACTCAGACATCTCGAAATTATTAGGCGCCATCCATGACTATGGGAGGTGCATGGACATCATTAGGATTTCCATGCACACTCGATAATCCTCCCATGTTACCTCATGTTACCTATAATACGTATTAAGCGAACGTGCAGACACATTTCGAGTGTTGGAGCCATGACGGGGGCACGGAGGAGGAGTAAGATAGCGATCTCTGTATCAGGACGAAAATCGCAGGGAGCATGTTCTCAACGAATGTTCGCCTTTCCAAATAAAACAAACCGTTCAAGCACGCAAGACAACTGGGTACATTTAACACTTTATCTCTGATGAGATTTGCAATAGACGTTGTGATACCTGTCACAATAGTAGGGCTACACGAAAACACTACCGTATATGTAATTGCTAATTAGCATCGCCTAATCCCTCTTCGGTTTTCCTACACACTTGGCGAAGATTCGTCGGATAGAACAGCGGATGCAGAGTAGGAGAAGAACCAGAACAACAATGACAACGAGGGTCAAAAAGGCGAAAACGTCGATGAGGTAGTACTGGAAGGTGTAGAGCTGCGTGCCGTAGTGGTCGAGTTGCCTGCAATATCACAGTTGGTAAAAATGACTCTTCATGAACATCTATGTAGATAAAGGTTTCACAGAAAAAGGTAGCAACTGACGTGAGCGGTCCGAATTTCGCCATGAATTCCATGTTGCGGACGAGTTTCTCGCGCGGAGAGAATGGTGCCTGGCGCAATTGATCCGCCGCTATCTTCGCTTTCGGCTTGAAGCTGAAAAGTTTAGTCTTAAAAGGAAAACAGGTACAATTTAAAAATTCTCAAATGTCGACAGGTAAATTTCGAATTTTCGTGCCTCTAGTACCTCTTCTCATCGAGAATCCTCGTCATTGCAGATATAAGATCGGCTGAGCTCGCCAGTGAGTCCTTGTCCAGTTTGATGCCCGTACCGAGTCGCTCGATGAGTCGACCATTGCGGAGCTGGGAGAATGGAATAAAAACATTCGATTAAAAATTAGTAAAAATGCATACCATAACACTCCTCACATTTATAATACTATTTTCATCGTGGACAGCAATAGCGCCCCATACCTGATCACCCATGATGGGCACGACAATTAAGGGGACTCCCGCGTGCGTCGCTTCAGTCGTGCTGCCCGCGCCTCCATGGGTGAAGAAGGCCGAGAGACGGGCGTCCTCTTAAAGTGTCACACTACTCGCAACGGAAGACTCAGTGAGCTTGCCTCCTTCTTCTAAGGTCACCATGAGAGAATACAGGCGGCATCTCATTGCGTCGTCATATCATTATGACTCTAGATGCATAGGAGCAAGTCAAACTACTTATCCGCATCCCTCGTGGTCATTCTATTTGCACTCATCCGCTTATCAACTGTTATCTCCACAATTCAATATCGACACTTTTTGATAACGATTTGCAACGATTTATGAATTTAGGTGCGTCAGATAGGTTCGCTTTCATAATCTTCACAGCTTTCAGGTCACTCAATAGGTATTTAGATCTCACTGAGAAGCGCTCGTTGCGGCAGCCATGTTCCCTCTACGACATTGGGTAGAGATTTCGAGAATCCATCCTCGGCTTTCTCGTATTTCACGATGAATGTAACCTGAACAGTCTGGCTTGCATGGATCATGTGTACATTTTCCAGCTCGTAGTCCCGCACGGTACATCATTACATATTAAAGATCAAAGATGAAATACCTCAGGAAATGCGGCGATCATCTCTCGAATGGCGTTCTTGTACGATTCTGGCATCATGTATGCCTGTGCGCCTGTTCCAAACGAGAGAAGGACCGTCTTCGGCCGGGCATCCAGAATTGAGCTCCATTTCTGAGAATGCCACGTCAAAGTCCTTATGATTATGCTCCTTGTGCTTTGCCTATGGTGTCTTTGGAGATATTGAAAATGTGATGATGTGTCATACGGACGTCATGGAAGGCACCAAGTGCACTGCCTGTACAGACCAGTGTTCATTACCTCGTCGAGGAGGTCGCGTCCTCCCGAAACAGTGATGCCGCCGATCTCGACGATCTTGTGCGAGGTAGGACGAGGAAAGTCAGTCAGTGGCTCACAGTTAGGGAAGAAGAGCGAGGAATTTTTGAGGATGTTCTGAATGAAGGCGTGCATTCGTTGAACATCATAGATGAACAATGGATTGTTTGTTCAGATCAGCGCTATTAACGACCCCTGATAAATTTTGTTTTTTATTATGAATATTGTACCATGGGATTTATGAAAGACAACTAGTCATTTCTTATTAGATATGTGTCAATTGCATAGAAATCTTGTAAGATCAAACCCACGAAGAACAACGGCGTTCCCGGGTGCTGTTCTTCGAATACGGCCTGGAATTTCGCCCGATTTGAAGCGAAGATTTGATAGCTGCAATTTGACAAAATACAAAAAAATATGTCCTAACATAGTATACTCGATACATGTTCCCCTTTAAAACCTACAGCAACCAAAGACTATCAGCATTATGCATGTAAGCTTACAAAACCGGAAAAACACGTACAGAAAACCCAGAGTAACTGTGTTGATCACTCGTTGGAAGAAAGTCATACGCTCGCCGAAATCAGCCATCGTTCCTGCAATCGGAGTCGTTTGAATGCTTCAATAAAAATTTACTAAAACGTATCATAAATGTGTGAGCAAGATTGATAGTGTTAGGAGCATTGATTGATTCCATGATGATAGCAAAATATCAAGGGGATTCAACAATAATTCACACCTGGCACGTATGAAGGTACAGTAGGAGCGCCAGTAACGTCAAAAGTTCCCTCGGTCGTGGACACCGATAGCATCATCGCGTAGGACTTGATGCCAATCAGATGGAAGATACCTGGTAAGTGATGAAAATACTAAAAACATGTATAACTAACAAGCAATAACCAGCAATAACAATAACTAGCGCGCCGCACCAAAACCGCAGAGATCCACGGGCTCAGCAAACGCTGCGTCGAACTTCTCCGCCTTCAACCGCTCAAGCAGGCCCGGAGTTTGCAGCGTGGCTGCAATAATCATGGCATACCAAATTTTGTGACTGACCACCAATTAGAAAAACAAAATTTAATAAAATCGCAGACCATTGCACTGGGTCGTCGTAGCTAGCGTAAGCGAGTTCATAATCTGCAATTCATGAGTGATTTGCACGGAATTTATGTTTTTCTTCAAACCTCGGCAAAGTCCAGATCTGATTTGTATGTCCATACGAGATCGATCATTCGTGTCACTGCGCTTTCAGCGATTTTCGCCGCCTCATCACTGATTTTCACGTCCTTGATTATCTGAAAAAAATGTGCCTGAATTATTTGATTTATCATGAAAAAAATAAATTCGACGAACCCTGGCACCTTTGGTCTCCACGATCTTCACTTTCTCCGTAAGTTGAGGCGCGAGCATAACCTTGATTTGGGATATTTTAATATTTACACTTATTTAATTATTTTAAAAAAGTACCACATCATGACCCGCCTCGACGAGCGCCTCTACCACCCTGCTAATGTACGTGAAATGACTGGTTCCTGTGAAAATTACGTAAGATTGTATGAAAAAAAACTGCCTGAAACTCACCAATACCCGGGTTGTACGCGAGAAATTTGAGGGCAGTAGCTTGAAGTATTGAGAGAAAGACTAACAACGGGAGGCGCATTGAGAATCTGGAAGGAAACAACAAAAAGGTCCTGCTTCCCTTCGGGACAGAGAGGGGGAGAACACTAATAAAAGCAAAGGTGCAGCACATCAAGCAATTTTACGGTCGCCAAAAGACGACTACGCTAGCTGTGAGAACTCTACTAGTCTGCTATGGGTCAATACTCAGCTTAATCACGAAAAGTATTCAAAAAAATAAGCACACAAACAATAACACAGGTGCGAGAGAACTGGGTATCTGTCGTTTTTTCCCCGCTTTTATTCTCTCACGCTCTGCGAGCGATCGACGATTTCGTCAGTACACAACAAGCGGGTGGCAGGACAGATAAATAGAGAGGAAACGAGAGTGAGTGAAAGGAGATAATAGTGAAGGGAAGAAATGAGGAAGAAAGAAAGAGAGAAGGAAGGAGAGTGTGGAAGGAGAAGAGAGCGAGGGACAGAAAAGGTGAAGAGGGAGAGCGAATGAGAAAGATAACACCCGTGTGCACGCAAGCGCACAACTTAAAACGCAAATCGGCACACAGCGCGATTTTCAGCGCGACTCTAGTTTGTCATTTTTTTAAACAATTCTAGTTCTAAAACATTCATAATGGTAAAACACTGACATCATACGACGTGTGGTGGTCAGTTGGGCCTTGAACGACTAAAGTGCATACAAGTCTCGAATAAACTTGTTGTTCAGCAAGACTCTAGTCTGGCGGTCGGAGGCAGTATTCGGTTTCAAAGCACTATACAACCTAGCAGATTCGTCTCCTGACGACTTTCAAATCGCTCGACTTTGCTGCATGTTTACCTTTTTTGTCTGTCATAGACAATCGGCTCTAATCTCGTAGCGATAATTATTACAGAATGACGAAGTGGAACAGAGTGGAAGAACAGAGACCACTTGTGATTTATGCTTGAAGCTGAGCCACTGCTGCAGTAACATCGATCTTCTCCAAGAATTACCTTCACAGCTGCAATTGGATCATCTGCCCAGGAAATAGCATATCATATGCTTCCTTGTACGAAAATAACATGATAAAATTTACTATTATTGCCTTTAGAAGCTGCAAATTAATTAATTGAATGGAAGGCAATCACACCATTCCCCGAATTGATATCCAGGTTCCTGTAAGGAACGTGACTTTCACCATCCAATCAGGAATAATGAAAACTAGAAACCAATGAACAACTATTTTGCAACTGTTGTCTGGATAGAACTTGCGATGATCAGTCCTTGGGTGTCCGTCGCTATGGTTCTTCTGCCTCTGGAGGGTAAGCCTTCTGCCATTACTTGATCACCTCATATTTCTTGTACAGGATCAGCTGGCATGGTGGCGAATGCCCTTCTTTTATACTATCTATCCCGAACAAAAGTTGGGCTATCAGTACGGTTGTACTACATTTCGTGCATAGTCTCTGCCATAAGCTCATTATTATCCTCATTTTTAGTGTTCGTCACAGTGAATGTGAGCTGTTTTATCGTTCGTTCTCATTGGAAAATGTGTGTGAAAAATGTGTTCAAAGATGGGAAATGTCTATTATTATTTTTCAAAGGTGATCGCTCTGACTGATGGTTTGGCCATCTGCGCTCTCTATGGTCCAATCTTCCAATATTTGCCTCACTCTATTGCCGATGCAATCTACAGTCCTGTTGTGTCCCACCGTGAACATGCGTCACCCGGAGTAACCCGGGGTGACTCGGGGTGACCCCGGGTGACCCATGGTGACCCATGGCCGACTCCTGACTCGGAGAGTGAATTTTATGAATCGAGAGTATGATATTCGGGTTCAGCACTTCCTGGCCGTTCGAACCATATATATTTCATAATTTATTTCTAAGAATAAAAAGACTCGATTTTATTGGCAAAAGAGGCTATCAAAGGTCTGACCCACAGAAGCCGCATATTGGACCAGCAGGTAATTAATCTTTTTCCCGGTTTTGCATTCAAACTTTCCCCGGTTTTCAGACAACTGATACATTTCATGGTTTCCCATTATTTGCTTGGTTTAAACTATTCCACTAAAACATTGTAAAGAAACTAAAAATAATATAAACAAAACGAAGCAAGGGAAACCGAGAAATGTATCAGTTGGCTAAAAACCGGTGAACATTTGAATGCAAAACCGGGAAGAAGATTAATTACCTGCTGGTCCAATATGCGGCTTCTGTGGGTCAGACCTTTGATAGCCTCTTTTGCCAATAAAATCGAGTGTTTTTATTCTTAGAAATAAAATATGAAATATATATGGTTCGAACGGCCAGGAAGTGCTGAACCCGAATATCATACTCTCGATTCGTAAAATTCACTCTCCGAGTCAGGAGTCGGCCATGGGTCACCATGGGTCACCCGGGGTCACCCCGCGTCACCCCGGGTTACTCCGGGTGACGCATGTTCACGGTGGAACACAACACAACGTATATCGCTCACGTTGCACAACTGCTCAACATGTTTCAGGTAATTCATTTCATGCTTGGGACAGGATTTCCAGTACAGTATCACGAGAAAACGCACGACTACCCAAAAAATCAAAACGAGTGTTAGGTAGGTCTAACATTCACTGGTCATTATAGTCCTCTTCACAAGGTCAATCCGAAGAATGTCAAGTTCGGAAAATACAAAAATGAAAAACATTTCTAAAACAAATTCCGCTGAGCGATTTCTTCATCAGTCAGCAACCAGAACGTCTCCATTGAGCCAGTACCCTGGAAGATAAATTTCCGAACATAAACATTTCCGAACTTATTTGAGCATCTAGCATGCACTTTAAACGCTCATATTCGTCGTAGCAGGTGCATGATAACAACCGGAACTAGATTTTTCCGCCTCGTTAAGCAACTGATTAGGGCTAGCCATGGGGAAATGAATTTCCGGAGCACTTGACATTCGAAAGTTCCGGAAGCTACGGCTTTGATCTATGTCCGTTCTAGTGCTCGAAAAAAGTTCATGGCATTTGGAATGCATTCATGGGCGATCAAGCATACTATTACTCGTCGATCTGGAACCCAATGGCAGACTATAGTTTGGTATCCAGGCTTAAATCCGGTATATTTTGACATACCCTCCTACAAATGACCCAAACACCCACTGAGGGAGTTGCTAGTTTTGTTTCAATGTTATGGTCTATATTTCTTGATTTAGCACCTTCACTAGCACTTCTCCTCTCGGTTCCGTCTGGTATCCTCCGATCACCTTAGTGAGGAATTCATTCGTGGCTGCTGAGATGTGAATGCGCATAGCTGCAAGATTTGTGTCCAGATTACCACTGTTTTTGCTGAATTTCACGCCCTTTTCGAGACTTGAAAACATAGTTTTGAGATCAACAGTAATAAGAATATGTATAATATAGTGTAAGTAAAATTAAAACGTTGGTTAGCTCACGTTTTCCATTGCTCTCCATCTTGGCCGCAGTATTCACCGAGTCGCCGAAGAGACAGTAGCGAGGCATCGTGATGCCGACAACACCAGTCACGCAAGGCCCTCGACATTATTTTCATGAGAATTGTCAGCATTTCTAGCGCGGGATAATCCTCATCCTTGAATCGTACTCATAATTTGAAGTAGAAGCTGTACCAGAAGCTATACTGACGGATGCATCATGCATTATTCAGACCACGCTCTTTGAGTACGGGGCAGAAGCCCACGCAACGAATCAACACCACGTGCCCTGTTGTTGACTCGTTCCGTTCTTTGCTCCAAGGGGAGGGGGACAAATTAGAATCCATTTGAAATAGGATCACCCGAGAGGAAGTTGCGAATTGCTTCTCATTAACTACTCAATTTCGCCCATCTGGTCCCTCTCGCATCCTCCATTTCGTCCATTCAGTCGCGTTTACATGTATGCTTGAGCATAACGCCTACTTTGGCTGCACAAGGGCCTTTCTATCAATTTTTTTCACTCCGTCTAAGCAGTTATTTTAAGTTCGCCATTTCCCATATTGATTTTTCATCTACATTACGTTATTTCCCTAGTTATTGGCTTTGCAATTTATGCTGTTGCTTCTTTTCGAGAAATATCTCTTCGCCAGATCTTTGGAAAATTCTCAACCATGATTTGGTGAAGATCTAGCGAAATGGGAGATCGGGTTCGCAAAATTCGCCCCTTTCAAAATGGGCAAACAAATTAGAGCTATTTGATTTCCGACGAGGCTTGGTTATCAATTGATGCTAATGGACATTTCCCGGGGATGGAGATTTAGCTGGTCGCTGTCGTCACAATTTGCTTTCTGGCTAATATCCACAACAAATGGGCGATCTACAGATCGTACAATTATAGGCGTATTATATCATTCCTTTTATAGCTGCTGGCCCTGTTACTATACTAATAGATAGGAAGAGCGGAAATGAAAGGAGAAGGAAACCACGAAGAAAAGTCTTGCCTGTGTGGTTGCCAATGCGGATCTGCAGCTTCTCCTTGGGGAGATGCGGCACGCGGAACCTCTTGATTGCCTGAATATTGATGATTTTGAATAATGTTTCATTCAAAAATTTGATGTTTTGAATCACTTTTGATTCAAAAATTTGATGTTTTGAATCACTTTTGATTTAAAATTTGATGTTTTGAATCACTTTTGATTCAAAATTTGATGTTTTCAATCATTGTTTATTCAAAATACGCAGATTTGAATCAAAGTCGTGATTGTTTAAGCAATTTTGGTTCAAAATATGCAGATTTTCATCAAAGCCGCACCTCGAGCAGCTCCTTGCTCATCTCGGCAATTTCACGCGCGTGTTCGTTGCCGTTGCGATGAGGGAGTCCGGACACGCACAGGTAGCCGTCGCCGATCGTTTCCACCTATAGGACAGTGACCGTCAATCTGCACAGCAGGGAAAAGTGAACGTGTCACGACTACATAGGAAGTCGACTAGTGGCTAGGAATAAGTACCGGGACGGTATCATTTTAGACTGACCGATGAGTTTGTAACACTTTATTGGTCACCCTTTGCAGAGTTCTAAAATGCACCGTTCTAAAAGGAAACAGCCCCTAAGTAAGCCTGTCTGTGTAAAGCGCTCTAGTGAATGTTATGTCTCGTATTTCAAATTTGCGAAAGTCCCGCCTTGTAAACATCGTGTTCGTCGATGATCGAGTCGAATGTAGTGTAGAGATTGTTGAGCAGGTCGACCACCTGGAGTCCTTGCGTCATGGGACAATTGTATGATTGACCGACTAGTTCATTCCTTTCACTCCACGATGTTATGCTCACTTTCACGGTCACTTATTTCCCAACTTTCCATTCTTCAGATGCTTGCTGCTTGCGGCTTCTAAGAACGCCTTTTTATTGGCTAGTACGTATTTTCCGCATTGTATAGACAATTCGAGTCCCTATGTTCGCTCTGGTAGAGTTCGGGAGTCGTGTATGGAACGCACAAAAAGCGCCCTATCTTTGTGACGTACTCGGGAGCTTTTTCAGATTGTTCAGTTAGTTTTCACTGCTAAAGGACAAGTATATCTTTAAATATTTAGTTTCTACAATCATTTACCATAATGAGCTGAACTTTCGCGCAAAAACTAAACTATAGGATTTGTGTGGAGAAACGATAGCCTATTCTGCCACTGTACCAAATGGATTGGATAATAATTAATGTTAGAAATGTGGAAGCATCAGCGCTCTACCCTTAGAGCTTTCCATATGCCGCCAGCTAGTCCATCCTACTAGACTAATTCGGGTAGCCGTCTCTTCATTTTCCACAATCTCTCGTCGGTCGAAATACTGTGTGAAATAATGAGACGGTGTCCCGAATTACGAACTTTACTTCCTAGAAGACCAACGATCATGGTATCCTATCATGTAGGAATGTCAATACGGTTCTGATAGTGGATTATCCATTAGCAAATGCACTCGCGTTGCGGCGATTTGGATTATCCACTATCCATTCACTGTCTAAACCTCCTCGACGCGCGCGCGATGCACTAAAATAGGTTTGAATTATCCGAACAGAAATGAGTATCAGTTTAGTACAATGGATAGTTCGGATTATCCGTTTGATCGCGCGCCATGCGTCGCTTCGAAATGGTTAATCCGTATCCTTTTTTCCATCCCTACTATCATGTTCTACCAAGCCTAGCCAAGATGGAATGTGGCCTGCTTTGAGACTTGAGTCGCAGTGCACCTGAATGGGCGTGCTTCTGGCCGCGAGTGTGGTGAAGGATACAACGTCGGAGAAGAAGATGGTGACGCAGTCGAAGGTCTCCGGCTCGACGCTCTGCCCGAGCTTCAGCTTGTCCGCGACTTGCCTGAAAGTAACCTTGTCGCAATGCGAATCACATCGATAACTGTTTGAGAGAGATTGAATACACAACAATGTTTGCTTTAGTTTAATAGGTGGAGATTGACCAGAGACGCGTGATGTCGCCGTTTGGCCAAGCTTCCATATTAGTCGAGCATTTAGCTGTTCCATTCCGAATATCCAGTAAGCGGCCGGATTCGCCCAACCTAGACGACATTGTCGATTTTCGGATACAATATGTTCTGCTTCCGAATTAATTGTGCCTCTACTAGGAAACATGTGGAAATAGTAACTCATCAATCATTTCGACCCGTGCCTTCATAATCTATTCCATATCCGCGTCTCGCATGTATCATCCCTCATCAGTCAACTATCCGTCAGAGCGAAACATTCTCAAGTCCTTTTGCGGAAATGTTAATATTGCTGAAAGGTTCCTCCACATTTATCAATGTCTGAATGGTGGCTATCTTTCTTCGGGCATGCATTACAATTCAGGCTGAAAAGTGGGCAAGGATTTGTGGGGGATAGAGAGCGCGGAGTTCGGATGCAGGGGCGGAGCCTAGCGAGCCGACCCCCTCAGCTTGTCGGGGGAGGCATTCTTAGATTTCCTGCGCCGCTCAGATTGCCCCTTAGCTAATATCTACTCTTAGAGGCGAGGAATGCGTGGATGCTTTGGTCGTATTACATTGTTACTGTGTAACAACTTGCCTTGCGTGAAACCTATTTCATTAAAGATATGAGGGTGCTCAACGTGCTCTTGATAGTCGCTCTCTTCCTGTCGTCCGCCAACGCAGACCGATGTGAATCCAGGTAAGATCTTTTCTAATTCCTTACATTCCCAAAGGTTTAGAAATCCATAAAGCAGTAACAATTGCGCGGTCTGTTTGTCACTGGTTGGTCAAATGATGAAACATGCACCTGTCTAATCTACGAATAGACTGCAATTCTCATCGCTTTATTCGTTCATTCTGGCTTTTCTCTCCGGGGAGAATTCTATTGGATGCTATGCATAAAAATGATTGCGTTACTAATCATAGTTATGCAACAGGTGTTTGCTTGATAATAATATAGGTACATGTTTCATAGACCTTGAAGTACAGATCCAAACCACAAAAGATGGATTGAAACGAACACCACGTTTATGATTGTTCAGCTACCAACTTGAATTTTTCTCTCCATTTTTACGAATGAAAGTCCGTTCGCAAGATTCGCACATGCGTACAAGCGAGTAATTAATAAAGTAGTACTGCTATATTCCCCAATTCCCTCCATTTTGGATATTCCATGTACGAGATT